>BLSH010263399.1:24730-35311 GCA_018402905.1 Glandirana rugosa
TGAGAAAATGTCAGTAAAAACACGGCTTTTCAAACCCAGGGGTAACTTAAGTTACCCCAAGCCCCATTTCAAGCCCAGTTCAAGCCATGGTTTGGGCCTGAAAAAAGGCTTCAAGCCGGCTTGGGTGGCTTGGGCTTGTAGGTGGCTAAGCGAGTTGAGATAAGGCCTAAGTTATGTAAGAAAGTGTGTAAAATTTTATAAAGTCCGAGGTTTTATTCGTCATATCGGGACTCGGTTTCCAAGACGGAGAGACTGATTTGTCGACCGTACAACGTGGGGTGCAGAGTCGCACGACCGCGCAATTGTCATTCAAAGCGCAACAGCACTGAAAACTGAAAATTGGTCTGGTAGTAAAGTGTTCTAAGTGCATAGTATTGAAGTGGTTAAGCAAAATGATGTATCCATAACTGCCCATCTGGATTGAGCTTGAGCTGTTTGGGTGGCATTGCCCTTTAAGCAGAATGGTGTTTTTGTAATTCTGCTCAGTCCCTTTGCCTGGCTAGCTATCCATGGACAGTGTTGTGCTAAGAGAGATGTTTTCAGTGCAACATGCCAGCTGTTTAGTCAGAGAGGCAGAACCTTTGGCTCAGGGCTATACTGCTTATTTTGGAGCCTGAAATATTTTAAAATGTGTGAAAGAATGTATTGAATCCGGAATAGAGTTGAGCGAATCGGTGGATGTTCGGGTTCGGTGGGTTCGGCCGAACTTCGGAAAAAAGTCCGGGTTTGGTACCGAACTTGACCCGAACTTTACCCCGAACCCCATTGAATTCAATGGGGACCCAAACTTTTCGGCACAAAAATGACTGTAAAAGAGTCCTGGAAAGTGCTAGAGGGCTGCAAAATGATTTTAGAACAATAATCTGTCCCTTACAGCAACAGCAGGAACCTGACCCTATAGAACTAGGAGATGATTTTAGAACAATAATCTGTCCCTCTAAGCAGTAGACTTTACCTAGTCCAGTCAGATCTTTCTTTAATGCAGGATGAGATCTGCAATCTGTCCCTAAAAGCAGTGCAGTGAGGTCTGTCGGAAGTGGAGACAGGTAAATGTCCAAAACAGGTACCCCCCCCCCCCCACGAAAAGGTGCCAAATGTGCCATCAGAAGGGGGGGGGGATCAGCAGAGCTTCCACTTTTGGGTAGATATCTAAGGCCTCTTTCACACTTGTACAACTTGTTCTGCAACTTGGGACTGCAAAGTCGCCTGTCATGTTGGACCCCGCAATTTCCAATGAGTAGGATTCATAGCTGTCTGACTTCAAGTGGTATCAACTTCAAACTAGTCCCTGAACTACTTTGGTCTGAGTTTGATATGACTTGTGGTCCCTAGACCTCAAGATTACACAGGCATTGCTTCAAGTCACATCAAACTTGCATGACTTTCAAGTCACACAAGTGCGAATGGGGCCTAAGTCAAAAGGTGTTCTCCTGAAAGTAATGCAGTTTGCCCACAACATTGTCCCAACTTCAGGGAATGCCTGAATAATATTGAGAGCTAGGAACCTCAAGTCACATCAAAGTAGTACAGGGACGACTTTGAAGTTGGTGCCACTTGAAGAAGCACAGATATGAATAGTTTCAGGAAAAGTCGGCCAAGTGTAAAAGGAGTGTATAGAAGTAACTCTCTCGGATATATATATATAAAATATAAAAGCAGCTCTCTCATTTATATATATATATATATATATATACATACACACACATATACACACACTCCTTACTGATTTACAGCAGCAAAATACACGCAGGAACTGTGCCTGTAACCAGGAAGTGATGTGTGCGCATGGGCATCAAGCAGGGCCAGCATCAGGGGGGTACAGGTATTACTGTTGTAAGGGATTCCAGTGTTTCAAGTCTTTAGCAGTCTTTAACATTGGAGTCTATGGGAGGGGGACACCCAGTTTGGGGACACCAGTCTCCCAAACCATAGCCAATAAAAATACCAAACTCTAGTCACATAGAGAGCGCCCCCTGGGCAACAACTGAGCCAGGTTTGGGACCTCCAGCATCTATGGTTCAGCACGAGATCTTATTGCAAGCATTGGGTGAGGCTGTGCTGCCTGTGCACTGTTTTTTTAACCCCCTTGGATCCCACACTAGCATGCATTGCAGACTTCACTTGAATGAGTCATGCTTAGCAGGCTACACCCAGTAAGTGTGACAGGGTGTATAATTCCTACTGGGGCTGCGATATGTGTACATCCCTGGCCAGTGGGCGGATGTGGTGGAATGGCCAGTGGGTAGGCCCTGGGGCATTTCTAAAGCTGTTTAAGAAGCCCCAAAATTTCTGATGGATGCCCTGGCAGGAAGGAAATGTGTGGTGATCCCACATGAACAAATACATTAACCCCATCCCCACCAAATATAGCTACCGCATCCTCCCCCACAAGTAAGCACAAGTATATTTCCTACACTTACCCATCAAATGAGTAGCACCTCTTTGCTGAAATGGAACCTCGCTATATCCACCTATATAGAGATCCTGACCAGCAAAGGTACTTCCGGGTGAACACAATGACATTCCCGGGTCAGAGGACAAAGCCACACTTGCTTGCTAATATTTGATCGCAATCACAATTTTTTTTTTTTTTAGTAATAGTCAGGTGAATGACAAAGACAAAGGCTCAGTTTGAGACGTACAACACTGCCTATCCACCAGCTAAATTCATTATGAGTGCTGGTTCACGTTTGTGCAATGCGGGAACCCTGCAAATCCACTGCAGGTTCCCGCATCGCATTTCACACTGCCATGTGTGACCTGCTGGGAGCATCAATACATTGTTAATGACACCCCTCCATTTCAGCTCACATATCACAGTGCAAACTAACAGTTCAGACATTAATCGGATCGCATGGGTGTGAACACCCATGCAATCCAATTCTGGTGTGGACCAAAAGAAAAAAAAAGACCGAAAAAAGGTCCTGTGCGAGTTTGGTCCGAATGCAATGCAAATTTAGCCATCCTATCTGTATGGCTGAAATCGCATGGACAGTGCATGTGACTTGTACTGCGGAGTGAATCAGACGCAATCTTGCACAGTGCAGTGTGAACCGACGCTTACCTGCAATTCTCCAGACCTGTTAAAAGAAAAGACTCCACTGAACCAACCTTTATCATTTACTTGCAGGTGTGCTGAAGAGATTCGTTTTTTTTTAAATCCACGATTACACCTTCTCATAATTTGTCATTAGCAAGACGGTTCACTTCTCCAAATCCAGCTCCCCCCAAAACAAATGAAAAAAAGAGCTCAAAAATGTACATTTATTTGCATAGCAGCAACACAATTATGTACATTTATTTAGTAGCATTACTATATTAGTTGGTACATTTAGACAAACATTTAGCAATTGGGATCTAATGGCTCTGCTCATAGGAGCTTACAATCTAAAATTTTTCCAAGTCTTATAGTGGACATAGCTTTAATTTCACAGTGTATAGCAGACTACACATTTCATAGTACAACTACTCTCAACAGACACCAAACACCAACAAATGTTTAGCTGCAAGATTATACAAAACTACAAAAAAACAGTCAGTCATTCTTAAAACAAATACAAATTTTTAAAAAGACGCATATTCCAAACATGATCACCTACCACACTACATTCCACACACATACATTGGTGACGGTTCTGCTGGAAGATGCATTTCTGTGTACATGATTAAGCAATGAGATCAAAAAGTAGGTCAGCAGATGCTCCCAAACCATGAATGCATGGTCAGACAGCAACAATACACAACATTGACAGCAAAGCCACACTTTTGATGGACAAAATGCACAAGAATTTCAACAGCCCAAGTGGGCGTTTGTCATTATGCACAATATCAGCCCCCCTTCAAAAACCACAGCAAATAACACGGCATCTTCTCAGGGCAAACCAGCCCCTCTCCTGCAGCCATTTATATAACATAGGTTGTATTGTTAGCACAGGAACACACCCACCAGTGTCATTCAATCTGTCTCTTCATGTCTGCCTAACTCTATAGTGATTGCACCTGATAAACAAGAACACTTACAATTTGCAAATGTGTTAGCCCACACGATATTGTAAAACGCCTGCCTTTACACGCACATGAACTTTAATGGCATCCCAGTCCTAGTCTGTAGGGTTCAATATTGAGTTGGCCCACCCTTTGCAGCTATAACAGCTTCAACTCTTCTGGGAAGGATGTCCACAAGGTTTAGGAGTGTGTCTATGGGAATGTTTGACCATTCTTCCCAAAGCACTTTTGTGAGGTCAGGCACTGATGTTGGACAAGAAGGCCTGGCTCGCAGTCTCTGCTCTAATTCATCCCAAAGGTGTTCTATCAGGTTGAGGTCAGGACTCTGTAGAGGCCAGTCAAGTTCCTCCACCCCAAACTCACTCATCCATGTCTTTATGGACCTTGCTTTGTGCACTGGTCCAAATCAGGAGGGGGGATTATGGTGTGGGGTTGTTTTTCAGGGGTTGTTCTTTCACACTTGTGTGACTTGAAATTTGTGCGTTTTTACAGCGATTTGCTGCAATGTTTTGCTGCAATGTTTTGCAGTGATTTTGATGTGACTTTAAGCAATAGCTGTATAATCCTGAGGTCTATGGACCTCAAGTCGCATCAAAGTCGGACCAAAGTAGTGCAGGGACTACTTTGAAGTCACTGCAACTTGAAGTCGCACAGATATGAATGGTACTCATTGAAAATCATGGGCAATGGCTTGTCATGTGACTTTGCAGTCCCAAGTCACAGGAAAAGTCTCACAAGTGTGAAAGGGGCCTGAAGATAATTTCCAATGAGCAACATTCATATCTGTGTGACTTCAAAATAGTCAGACTTTGAAGCAACTTGAGGTCGATAGACCTCAGAATTACACAGCTATTGCTTCAAGTCACATCAAAATCACGTAAAAAAATTGTGGCAAATCGCGGTAAAGTCATGTGACTTTCAGGTCGCACAAGTGTGAAAGCGGCCTTAGCCCAGGTTCACATTGGTGCGATGCAGGAACCAGCATGATTTCAGCACCGGTTCCTGCATCGCACCTCTCCCACAGGCAGTTCACACTGCCTTCGGTGAACTGCTGCTGGTGTCAGTACAATATTAATGACACCCTCAGATTGTTTCATAGATTGCAGTGCTAACTGTGGATTCTGATGTGGGAAAAAATGGTCCCTGCACTGCTATAGCTGCAAAGGCTTGGCTAAATCAAATTTGAACCCTACAGACTAAGATTGGGATGCTATTAAAGTTCATGTGTGCATAAAGGCAGGTGTCCCAATACTTTTGGCAAGATCACAGATTGTGCAAGATTTGCAATGGTGGTGGAACCCTCGTCCACATAAATGCTACAATTTTATAAAATTTGGGGAAGTACATGAGTTATGTTTAACAACACAGGAAGAGCTGACAGCCTTTCTACAGGACATAGCATGTTTGGGATTTGAACCTATGAACTCCAGCTTTGCTCAGCAGAAGTGCTAAGCCCTTAGCCACATTCATGGAGCATCCATTGCTGTGATGTCAAACACTCCTAAGTCTCAGGGGTGCAATAAATGAAACAATGCAGATGTACTGTGGAAGGCTGGATAACCATTGAACAACCTGTTTCTGGCATATGCCATCTGTTTTGAAGCTTTGTTATGGCTCAGTAATGTGAGCATTCTGCTATAGAACATCTCTCATTTTGGGGCATTTGCCTTGGTAAGAAGCTGCAATTATTGCTGGATGGGAAATGTTAAGGCTGATTATAGTCCTTGCCCATAGAAAACATGTGACACAATTTGCAATAGTGGTGGAACCCTCCTACACATAAATACTACATTTAGACATAATTTTGGTAAGAACATGAGTTATGAGAACAGAAAACCTCTCTACATGAAGTGATATTCTCAGGACGCAAACCCAGAACCTCCATGTTCCTAGGTAGAAGCGTTAAGCTGTTAGCCACCAGTCTGCCGAATGTGCAACACTCCTACACATAAATACACATAGACTGCATTTCTTTGGACATATAGGTGGTGGAATTACATCAGTCCGGAGTTTATTCTGTGCTATTTGGTGGTGCTTGGAGTGTAGAACAGTGATGTTATTGCAACAGCAATGGTATTGTTTGTGCTTTGTGAAGATACCTGTGTGAGTTTGGGAAAAGATTTTTATGAGATGGACAGCAACAAGCAAAAGACAGAGAAAAACATGAGAAGATTGCACATTGTAACATTCTTAAAAACAAATTAGATGATGAAATAGCAACGTTGTTGCAGGGACATTTTGTTTGAGAGAAAGATACATTTCATCTCAACATGAAAAGGATTTCTTTAGGGAAGTTACAATTGTACCATTAGAATCAATGGCTGAAACTTGCATTAGGCTTCTCAAGAAGGTATATTAGCCAACGCAAATTTGCCCTCTCAAGAAGGCATTATATGCAAGTGCGAATTTGCGAATTTACTATACCGCCCTCTAAAAAAGGCATGGGAGTTAAAATGAGTGAATTTTCTGGTCTGAGCATGCTCAGTTGTGCTGATGAATAGTCAGGAAAAAAGGGGGAATTTGGCTCTTTTCAGACTTTCAATGATATTTCAGGTTATATATCACGTTTTTAAGAAATTTAATAGTAGATCATCATTAAACAAGATACTACATTTTTAAGAACCATTTAGGTGATCATATCATGCCCTAAACATTATTTCCATGTGCAATTCCCTTGCTTCTACCACGACTAGTTTTTTAGTCAGTCACTGCTGTCTGGGCGCTATAGTGAATTTGATTCTGGGAGTACTTTCTCCCTCAGGGCTTTAGTGAATTCCATTTTCGCGCTAATTAGCGTGAATTTGCGATTCTGCGTGTTAAAATTTGCTCGAAGGCAGAATCACGCTATAGTAAATGACCCCCAATGTGTCTGTGAGGGAAAAATGTTGGTGAAGTTATTCCCATGTTTGGGATTTCTATATCTTCTCAGTTCAAAAGCAGCAAAAAAACACACAATAAAACTTACTATTTTTCAAAAAGTGTTGTTCATGTCCTTGTACACATCCAATGGTAAATTGATTTTTTTTTTGTTTTCCAAACAGCTTGACAGAATAATCAAGAACAAAAAAATGAAATGTCACTACTGCACATGCACAAAATTTGTCATTGATTGCACATGGAGGGAAGAAGCAACATTTGAAGAAAAAATCATCACAAGGATAAAGGATGACACCAGCTTTGGCACTAACAGGGGATCAATAACAAAGAATCCTCTGAGCTGCTAAAATTAATCTCCTAATCAGAGTTGATCAAACCTCTGGAAGTCCGGGTTCGGCAGGTTCGGCCGAACTTTGGGACAAAGTCCGGGTTCGGGTCTGGACTTGACCCGAACGTTGACCCGGACCCCGATCCCCATTGAAATCAATGGGGACCCAAACTTTTAGGCACAAAAATGGCTGTAACAAAGTCCTGGCAAGTCCTAGAGGTCTGCAAAAGGAAGGAAAATGGGGGTAAGAGTTGGACAAGTGCCCTACAAAGAAATGGGGATAGGGAAATAACGTAAAATAATTTTTAAACTAAAATCACATAAAAAATATCAAAAATGGAGGTGGATGTGGAGTTGGAGGTTGAGGAGGCAGTGAAAGTGGCGGTGGAGGAGGAGGAGGTAGCCAACACTGTTTTTTTTATTTTTGTGCAAGAAATCATCTCCAAGTTGTACAGGGAAAGTTTCCAGCTGTTGCTTTAAGGGAAAGATTATTGTTCTAAAATCATCTGCAAGCTCCATTCACTAAGTGTATTGTAGCCGCATAGAGCCTTATTAGTGTTATAAAATCATTGATTTTATAACACTAATAAGGCTCTATGCGGCTACAATACACTTAGTGAATGGAGCTTGGACAGATGTTCTGCAATCTGTCCCTCACAGAGCCAGCAGCATCCTCTCCCTAAACTATCCTGAGATGAGAGCATATGACATGCAGCACAGTGACTCCAGCCCCATATAGAGGCTGGGTCACATGGTGCACTGGCCAATCACAGCCATGCCATTAGTAGGCATGGCTGTGATTGTTTCTCAGGGAAAACCAGTGAAACATTTGTTGATTGGCTGCCCTTGGCAGCTATTCAACACGTGTAATAAAATACCAGAACCCCGGACCCGAACCCGGACTTTTTTTGAAAGGTTCGGGTCAGGGTCCCGGACACCCCAAAGTTCGGTACGGACCCGAACTTTACAGTCCGGGTTCGCTCAACTCTACTCCTAATAAATAAGAGAGAGCAAAAGAAAATAAAAGAAAAAGCTATTTGGGAGCTGCTATCACCACCTTGTGATTCATACAAAAATAAAAATAAAAAAAAGATAAATAAATGTAGAGCTCCCTTAACCACTTGCCGACCGCCGTACCACTATAAGCGGCGCCATTGTGGCTCTGTCCCGCGAATCGCCGATTATAGTCGCCACTCGCGTGCACGACGACGTACGCGTGGCGCGCATTCGTGCCCACTGCACGTTCCCTGAGTGGGGCCGCGGGTCGGACGGACTTGATGTCCGCCAGCGACCCGCGATGACTTGGCAGAGAAGAAAAACGGGGAACCGCCATGTAAACGCGGCGGTTCCCCGCTCTGTCAGGCGGCATATGAGAGATCTACTGAGCCCTGTCACTGGAATCAGTTAGATCTCTTATGCCCCTGGCAGCCCAGCCCCCTCACAGTTAGAACACGCCTAGGGAACACAGTTAACCCCAAGATCGCCCCCTGTAGTTTAACCCCTTCACTGCCAATGACATTTATACAGTAATCAGTGGATATTTACATTTCTGATCGCTGTATAAATGTCATTGGTCCCAAAAAAGTGTCAAAAATGTCCGACATGTCCACTGCAAAATCACAGTCCCAATAAAAAAATCGCAGATCGCCACCATTACTAGTAAAAAAAAAAAAAAATTTGTAAAAACGCCACAAATGAATTCTTATGGTTTGTAAACGCGGCAACTTTTGTGCAAACCAATCAATAAACACAGATTGCGATTTTTTTTTTTTACCAAAAATATGAGGAAGAATGTAAATTGGCCAAAGCCAATGAATAAATTTGTTTTGTTATATTTTTTTTGGATTTGTATTTTAGCAAAAAGTAAGAAATATTGTTTTTTATGCAAAATTGTCGCTCATTATTTGTTTATAGCGGTGATCAGAAATGACGCAGAGGCGATCAAATACCACCAAAAGAAAGCTTTATTTGGGGGAAAAAAGGACGCAAATTTCGTTTGGGTACAAAGCCACGACCGCGCAATTGTCAGCTAAAGCGACGCAGTGCTGAATCGCAAAAAGTGCTCTGGTCCTAACGTGGGAAATCCTTCCGGGGCTGAAGTGGTTAATATAAATACAATGCTAACTGAATCGCATAGACCAACTAAAAAATAACAACTCCCACACTGAGCCAACACCAGTAAGAAAAAATGGACTCCTAATGTGCAATAAATATATCTTTGTGCAATCTACATGAATAAATACAAGGTATGCCTAAAGTGTGATAAGCCTATATAACACAATGGGGTTGATTTACTAAAGGCAAATAGTCTGTGCAGTTGTTTTAGATCTGAGGGGAACATGCAAGGAAAATAAAAAAATAAACAGCATTTTTGCTTGCACATGACTGGATGATAAAAATCAACAGAGCTTCCCCTCATTTCCGAGCTTCTCCTTGGATCTGCCGCCTGCACAATTTTTGTTAGCAGCCGTATTCAGGTATGTGTTGATATTTGCATAAAGTGGCACATACATACAGATGTAAATCTTTAAATGCCGACTGTCTTGTGTCTGTACACATGGGCATCTTTATGTAAATAGCAGTTGGCCTACAACCAATGTGAATATGCTGTAATGAGAAATACATCTTATGCATAAATCTGAGATTCATACTTCTTTCGTAACTCCTGACCAACAGATAATTGTCTTAGTTTAGGTGACATTACTAACAAGTGGTTGTTACCAAATACAGTATTAATAAATAACTGTCAATCAATCAGATTGCTTAAGCAGTTTATTACAAACGTAGATATACAAAGAGTGCAGAAAATGTGTCTGCTCACATCCCTGTACAGATGTAAAATGAACTGGGCATGCTCCAACTGCTGACACACCCCCAATAACCATTGGCTGCTTTCCTTCACTCCACCTCTGACTTATGAGCTGTCATTGGTTAGTTGCTCTGGGTGGAGATTCCCTGCCCTCTATATAAAGTACTGGAGCCCGTAGACTGAAGCTTCACATTTGTGGAGCTCTGAAGACTGTGAACACGGGGAAGCTGAACTAAACTCTACGGAAGAATTTACTGATCATTTTTAAGAATGAGAAAACATTTCCTGATTAGGACTGAAGTGACTCATTACTGCATCATAGAACTCTTGTGCTTGAAGGAGACGCGCCGAGTCCTGGAAGAAGATTGTATACCACAACTTCCCTCATAGTGAGAGCCTCCGAGATCTTTGATTTTCCTCACTGGGTGATGTGTTTAGAGTTTGTTTAATGTTAATTATCTTTAATTATGGTACAAAAAGTACAAAAAGCTGCATTTATTATCAGCATTGTAAAAATTCAAATTATGTGTTTTTAATTAATTTGATTGTATCTCAACTGATT
>BLSH010263410.1:3494-23282 GCA_018402905.1 Glandirana rugosa
CCGACGTCCCGTCCGGTCGTGGAGGTTCCGTATTTCCCGTTCGAGTCCGGTACACGGGTTAAATCTGTGGGTCTTCAACTTACCCCGTCTGGGTAGTCAGTCATGCACATCCGCATACGTGTGTATGACAAGGTGGTACAACGATTTTACGACGGAGGACGATTCTGCAACGGATAGTCGACCACCACGACAAACAACACCGTACGACGACTGTTGCAAAAAAGGGTAAAGCCGGTACGATTGGGACGGAAGACTCCACGACCGCCACGGTGTCGACACAACCGCTGGAGAAGGAGGAAGAGACGGAAACGGAACACGAAGGAAATGACACCGGGGGCTCAGTGGAAGCACAAGGCAAAGGCAGAGAAGGAGGAAGAGGTCGCCAACACAGCTGTGGCACCGCCAGCACCTCAGAAGGCAGGGTTAGCATGGCCGAAATGGGAAAAAACGTTGTCAGCAGCATGCCACAACAAACAGCACCACCAGCTGATAGGCAACGTCTTAGCAGGAGGCAGCATTTTAGCAACATGGTGGAACAGTATGTGTGCATACGCCTACACGTACTGACTGATGGGTCTGCCCCATTCAACTTCTGGGTGTCTAAATTGGGCACATGGCCTGAGCTTGCCCTTTATGCCTTGGAGGTGCTGGCCTGCCCTGCAGCCAGTGTATTGTCTGAACGTCAGCCAGACATTGCCAGAACGTCACCCTGTCGGCAGCCAACGTGGACAAGCTAACGTTTATTAAAATGAACCAGGCATGGATCCCACAAGACTTGTCTGTACTTTGTGCAGAATAGCCATTTAGACCGGCCTCACACAGCCATTGGTATACTTTTTTTTTAATATGTCTCAATATTTTGTGGGATACCCCAATTAGAAAAAAAAACAAACAAACAAAAAACAGTGTTGGCTACCTCCTCCACCGCCACTTCCACCTACACCTCCACGGTCACCGCCTCCTCAACCTCTATGCTCCTACTCCACATCCACCTCCTCCTCCATTTTTTAGTTTTTTGTGATTTTAAGTTATTTCCCTATCCACATTTGTTTGCAGGGCACTTGTCCTACTCTTACCCCCATTTTGCTTCCTTTTGCAGCCCTCTAGCCCTTTCCAGGACTAGAGCCATTTTTGTGCCCAAAAGTTCGGGTCACCATTGAATTCAATGGGGTTCGGGGCCCGGGGTCAAGTTCGGGTCAAGTTCGGTGCCAAACTCAAAGTTTTTCACGATGTTCGGGGAAACGCGCCGAACCCGAACATCCAGGTGTCCACTCAACTCTAGACCTGGCCTTTATCCGGAGCATAGTATGATAACAGTGTATATAGCAGCGTGCCTTTATGGCCCTTTGGAAGGAGAAAATGTCCATCCAGGTCTTTAATCTTCTGTGTAAGGGAGAAGGGGACATGTCTGGCAAAAAGAATGGTGACACCCTTTGGTTTTCACTTTGCTTTAGCAGTCTAAAACATAGGGTTATGCTTATGGGGGCATGATGGTTTAAAAGTGGAGGGAAGTGAGCCTTCTGTAAAACTTCTATATGGGCCTTTTGGGAATGGTAATAGTGAAGCGCCCTATGATGACTAAAAAGTGAGTTAAGGCACTGAGAACTATGGCAGATAAGTATATTTAATTTGGGATTAGGGTTGGCCGTGGTGCACATTTAATTTTTGTAATATTTTATATAATAACAATATTATTATTATTATGTTAGGACCAATCAAGAGTGAGTTGCTGTCCTGTCACAGAGAACATTGTTTGAATGTTGAATCCATTGATACTACCTTCTATTCATCACAAGCATTACTTATTGAATGACAATATATATAGTATCTCTCTTTGGCCACATTAACATTAGCAATTAAGGGAGGCATCCGATAATATTGTCTCCAGTTTAGTTGGTACCAGGTGCTTTCACCAGGAACAGTTTAAGACATTTTATTTATTCACCTAGAACAGTCCTCTTGTTCCACAACAGTATCAAAGTCCTGCTGTTATGTTTAAAGTTGTGATAGCCTATTGGGAGAATAAACTTTCTGGGTGTAGGATGCAAAAATGGATCCCCTAGAGCACAGGTAACACACATACCAGTATTTAAAGTGTTTCATAGCTCCTATATATGTGACCTTTCTCAATAAACCATGTAGGTAGTGCGATATTTGGTGCCAGTGAAACAATTCTGCCTGAGCCATGTCCAATTGATTTAATAGGTAAGTGGCACCCAGTGTCCTCATCTCCTTAATACAATGAAATATCCTATACAGGTCATTGTTTACCACCTTGTGATAGTGGTTTGTTTTGTCAAGATCCTAGTCCAGCGGGGCAAAAAATCAAACTCAAATAACAGGATCTCCTGAATATTCAGACTGTGGTGGATGTACAACAAAGGAGACCTGGGAGGTCCGGGGGCAGTAATCTGATTATCTTCAGCATCTCCTAGATCTCTATTTTTTTGTGTAGAGGGAGATCTGGGTGATTGGCCAAACAAATTTCCCTCATCGGAGGGAGAAGGAGATGGAGAGATCTCATCTCCTGTTGCTGCCTCCCTTCCTCCTGCCTCTCCCTTACCCTGATCCCATGGGCCTCCGTTTACCATACATTGATCTGGAGGCAGCCATAGAATGTAATACGCTCCGTCTGCCACACCACAGTCCCTGTGTATTGTCTCTGCCAGGTATTATCATTAGAATGTAGCAGAGATACTCCTACAGGGACTATCAACCCCACTATCTACCAATCCTGTACAAAGGGGTGCTATGGGGTTCAGTAATTATCAACAAATACAAATGATTATTCAGCATTTCCCCCAAACTCCTATAACACTGTAATAACTAATTTTACTGATTTACCAATCTGTTGATTGCTATTGAGCAAGCAGTGTGAGTTTTTGGTCCAAAACCCAAAAAAAATCAGAGTGAGTTTTGAATGACCTCTTCACCCCTACTGGACATTAACTTTATATCATGTGATGTAAAAATGGCATTTTACTAGAAAAAAATATGTATTTTTTAGGGAAATATATCTTGTACAGTAATTGAAAAAATGTATCCTGAATTACTGAAATTGTGCTGAATATGAAATAAGAGAATAAACCAATTTTATTCGATCGGTTACACTTTCAAATATAGATTTCATATTTTCAGACTGATGTTACTATTATTCTGTTCTTTGTTCTGTAGTGTAAATCGGTGTCAGCCGATGTGTATAAAGTTCTGGTGATTGTGTCTCCTCCTGGGCAGAGCTGCCGGAGACTGAGAGGATCTGCTGTGTGACATGAAATGTTCTCCTCTATTCTGTGTCTGTTACCTGCTGATACTCATCATCCCCATCACATTCTATGGGGTAGTATGGCTTTGGAACTCAGCACCTCATTGTAGACTTAACATGGTAATGCCAATTTTTGAGTATGAATATTACCAGGAGGGAGATGTCATTATTGGAGGATTAGTCTCTGTTCACTCTTTAAGTAAATATCAGAAAAATTTGAAAGGTGAAGTATTGGTTTTCCTGGTTCACCTGCACGCTTTTCTATGTGTTACTAGTAAGTCTCTTGTTATCTTTGCTCTCTGCATAACACAAACCAAAAATGTTTTTTTTTTTTTCATTTCATTGTATCATTTCCTGAAAATTTACAAATTTCTACTATATTTTCTCACTAGATTATTCTCATTAGATCACAGTCTGTATACAATTAATACATGGGGCTTCCATCATATTTTGTCTTCAGGCCTTGGTATCTATTTACTCATGTAACACCATATTTTATTTTTTACCAAAAATTAGGATATGTATTGTGTTTTTTTTGCATTAAGATAAAAAAAGTGTATTTTTTCCCAAAAATTGCGTTTGAAAAACCAAATACTGTGTGACATAAAAAAATATGAACCCCACCAATTTATTTTATAGGGCCTCTGCTTTACAATATATATAATGTTTGGGGGTTTTAAGTAATTTTCTAGCAGAAAAAAAAACTAATGGTTATATGTAAACAAAAAGTGCAAGAAAAAGCCTGGTATTCAATTGGATAATCTATAAGCATGCAAATATATGGTTGTAACAACCGTGTAACCATTTTTATATTTTGATATAAACCTTTACATTAACTAATGTGTATAATTTTATATTAAGCCACAGTCACAATTAAAAGCATACATGCTATTGGTATGTGCAAACCTACAATTGCCCTCAAATTGAACATACAAGCACTCTTGCAGAACTAAAGTCCTTGGGTTGATTTCCTAATATGATTATACCTGCCTGAGGTTTTCATGTCTCCCCAGTGCTTGTGTGGGTTTTCATGGGGTACTCCACTACAAAAACATGCTGGTAGGTTAATTGGATCCTGTCTAAAATGACAATAGTATGTACATTAGATAGGGTCCTTAGACATGAAGCTCCATGAGGGTAGAGATTGATATGAAAGTGTAATATGTGGGTCCCACAAATACTTGATGTAGACCATAGATTTCCTAATTTTCCGTTGAATTGGGGACTTGCTTTATCGAGTGTCTGAAAGCCGAGGGGAAACTGCCATATAGACAGATGCTCTCGATATAGCCCACAATGACACACTCAGGGGACACCTGGAGGCTGAAAAACAGAGGCCAGGATAACTGACTGGTTTTATTGGCCATGGGTGAAGGTTGAGTTAAAAAGGTACTGTGCGTCCTGCCCCACTTGCTAGTTAACTGCCCCGCGTTACACTACAGAAGCCCCCTGGTTCCCCTGCCCATAATTGAGGTACCCTTTGAACGAACTTCTATGGATCTGCTGGCGTTCTTAGTAAAGTCAGGGGACACCAATATACAGTTTATTAGTAGTCCTGGATTATGCAACTAGGTATCCAGAAGCGGTCCCTTTAAGGAAAACTTCCTCTAATGCCATTGCCCGGAAGTTGTTTCAAATGTTTTCACAAACTGAGTTCCCCAAAGAGATACTGACAGACCAGGGCAACCCTTTTATGTGGAAGGTGATGGCGGACATGTGCAAGCTATTTCAGACCAAGCGGTTAATGACGTCCATCTATCACCCGCAAACAGATGACCTTATTGAGAGGTTTAATAATACCCTAACATCAATGTTAAAAAGAGTGGTACTGAAGGACAGGAAGGATTGGGATATGTTACCCCCTGCCCTGTTATTTGTCATCCGGGAGTTCCCACAGGCATCCACAGGCTTTTCACTGTTTGAACTGGTATACGGGTGAAGACCCCATGGATTGTTGGATCTAATAAAGGAAACATGGGAAAGTAAGTCCTCACTTCACTAAACTGGTAGAACATATCTCCCAAATGTGAGAGAGGGTGGCTAGAGTGATAACGTTAGTGAGGGAGCATCTCCAGAAGGCTCAGGATGCCAAGAGGAAGTTGTACAACTGGTCAGCTAACATCAGATAGTTTCAAATGGGAGACTGGGTGGCTTTTCTGATCCCCACAGCAGAGGGTAAACTTTTGGTCAAGTGGCAGGGTCCATTTGAGCTGGTGGAAAAAGTGGGTGAGGTGAACTACAGGGTACATCAGCCTAGAAACCATACGAAATGTATCATATAAACTTGTTAAAACCCTGCAGAGACCAAAAAGAGGTGTCCGCTGTGGTAGGTGTCAATGTAGGGGACCCTGCAGGAGTTGACCTGATGCCAGTTGCTGCTACCCTGTCTAAGCCCCAAACCCAACAAGCAAAAGAGTTTTTGCAGAGAAATAGAGCAATGTTTTCAGGATTGCCTGGACTCACCAATGTCATTGAGGATGACATTTTAACAGAGCCCAATGTAAGAATCTGGTTAAAACCATATTGCATCCCAGAAGCACATAGAAAGGCTGTGTCCGTAGTGGTAAGAAGAATGCTTGAACTTGATGTCATTGAAGAGTGGCAGAGTGAATGGTCGAGTCCAATTATTTTGGTACCGAAGCTCAACACCACCCTGCGATTTTGCAATGACTTTATGAAGTGTACAAATTTGAGGCCTATCCGATGCCTTGGGTAGAAGAGTTAATTGAGATGTTGGGTCCTGCCCGGTACATCATCATATTGGACCTCACAAAAAGCTGCTGGAAGATTCTTCTCACTAAAGAAGTCAGGGAGAAAACAGATTTTTCCACTCCTGAAGGCCACTTCCAGTATAAAAGGATACCATTTGTGCTGCATTTTTATTTTTGCTGCTGGAAGCATTTCTTAGTGTTTCGCTAAAGAAAAATAAACACCTCTTTGTTTAACCGGCTTTGCACATGGCACATGGTTCCGTGGAGCTATAACCCTCCAAACTTACAGTATATATATATATATATATATATATATATACAGTATATAGAATGCATCAAAAGGTTTGCTGCACATAAAATTCATTGAATCAAGTGTTCATACATAACATACATAGCAGAAGCATTCCATGATTACCGTTTTGCGCTCAAAAGCTTATGCCCTTTGTCAGATCCGAACACATCTAACTTTCTAAGCATAGACATTCCAATTTAAACATTTTCAAAAGAACAGATTTGGAGTCAATTATATCATTGATCATCAATCAGAATAATTTAAGTCCTTCTTTAGTTTCTTTTCAAAGACATAGAAATGGTTAACAGAACAGTTGCCCTCCCGACATCTCACCAAAAGCTTCCAACTATCAGCCTGTTAGAAAAATACATACACAGATATATCACAACCTGAAAATTATATATGATCAATAAAAAAGACATGATTGATAAAAAAAAACACAAAATATCCCCTAATCTTACATTGGAGTCACGGAAAAAATATGCTATCTTCACCAGAAATTAGTTATTTAAACAAACATAAATCTGTATTTAAACCGTTGGGATAGATAGTATCCAAAAAATGAATCCAATACACCTCCAGCTTCCTTAATTATAACTTCCGGTTACCACCCCTTCTGTTCTTATTTGTCCCTTCTATCACCATGTATTTTTATTGAGAAACCGCATGTCCATTTTCCAGGAAGTGTCTTGCTAATGGCAATTGCACCAGTTTATCTAGAATTTAATATTTATGCCTTGCTATGCGATCTTTCACCTTTTGGGTGGTCTCACCCACATAGAGGAGCCCACAAGGTCATTCTATCACATAGATTACATAAGATGATTGGCATGTATAATAGCCTTTAATCCAAATATCATATCCTCTATGTGGGTGAGATATACATTTCCCCTTAATCATGGAATTGCATTGTATGCAAAAAAAACATGGAGATGACCCCATGTTTCATGCTGTGATGGGGTTAGGGGGACTATACTGGTCAGATTTTACCAATCTGTCTCTTAGTGTCTTACACCTTCCATATGAGGAAAGAGGAGGAGGTTGAAATTGGATAATTTTCCCCAATATACCCCAATACCATTTAATAATTTTATAAATGCAAAAGAAAAAGGATGAAATTGGGATACAAATGGAATCATTTTGGTTTCTATAATGGATTTCCTATTATCAGATGTATGCGTTCTTTCTTAACCACTTCAGCCCCGGAAGGATTTCCAGCTTTAGGACCGGAGCCCTTTTTGCGATTCGGCACTGCGTCGCTTTAACTGAAAATTGCGCAGTCGTGCGACGTTGTACCCAAACAAAATTTGCATCCTTTTTTTCCCACAAACAGAGCTTTCTTTTGGTGGTATTTGATCACCTCTGCGTCATTTCTGATCGCCGCTATAAACAAAAGAAGAGCGACAATTTTGCAAAAAAACCCCAAATTTCTTACTTTTTGCTAGAATACAAATCAAAAAAAAAAATATAAAAAAACATTTTTTGGCCGATTTATATTCTTCCTCATATTTGCGATAAAAAAAAATCGCAATCAGCGTTTATTGATTGGTTTGCGCAAAAGTGGTCGCGTTTACGGATGATGAGAATTCATTTTTGGGGTTTTTTTTTTTTTACTAGTAATGGCGGCGATCTGCGATTTTTAGCAGTACTGCGATATTTCAGCGGACATGTCGGACTATTTTGACACTTTTTTGGGACCATTGGCATTTATACAGCGATCAGTGCTATAAAAATGCACTGATTACTGTGTAAATGTCATTGGCAGTGAAGGGGTTAACCTGCAGGGGGCGCTCTAAGGGTTAACTATGTTCCCTGGGCGTGTTCTAACTGTAGGGGGACTGCACTATCTGGGGAAGGGAAGTGGTCACAGCCTTCGTATACAGGAAGGCTGTGATCACTGCCCTTCCCCCTTCACACAGAGCGGAGGTCCGTGTTTACATACTTAGACCTCCGTTCCTCCGCTCAGGGGGGGCCATCGTGGGTAGCCGGCGGCAATCGAAGCCGCCGCACCCGCTCCCTGGCCCTCCCCGAACACACTGAGAGAGCGGGCGCGCCTCCGGCGGCGCGCACGCGATCACTAAGCTCGATCCCATCGTATGACGGCGTTTTGCGGGAACGAACCACTTTGCCACCGTCAGATGCCGATCGGCGGTCGGCAAGTGGTTAATCAGTGTCGATGAATAAACCCTCAAGTCTAGCTTCCATTTCAGCTAACCTTTCCTCACAACTCAGTGGATTATTTACAATTCTTTTTACATGTGTCAATTGGCTCTTAGGTATAAATGTAAAAATTCCTTGGGAATGAAAGCTACTAAAGTGTAATAATTGATTGGGATCTGTTATTTTAACCACCACCCACTGGGCACTTAAACTCCCTTCCTAACCAGACCAATTTTCAGCTTTCGGTGCTCTCACATTTTGAATGACAATTGCCCAGTCATGCAACACCTGTACCTTTTTTCACACAAATAGAGCTTTATTTTAGTGGTATTTAATCACCACTGGAGTTTATTTTTTTTTGTGCTATAAATGAAAAAAGACTGAAAATTTTGTAAAACAAATTAATTTTTCGTTGTTTCTGTTATACAATTTTGCAAATTAGTATTTTTTTTCATAAATTTTGGACAAAATGTATACTGCTACATATCTTTGGCAAAAAATAACCCACATCAGTGTATATTATTTGGTCTTTGTGAAAGTTATAGTCTACAAGCTATGGTGCCAATCACTGAAAATTGATCATGACTGATGTATGTATGCCTATCTCAATTCTTGAGACACTAACAAGCCAGGAAAGTACAAATATCCCCCAAATCACCCATTTTGGAAAGTAGACATTCCAAAGTATTTAGTAAGAGTCATGGTGAGTTTTTTGAAGTTGTATTTTTTTCCCACAATTCTTTGTATAATGAAGATTTTATTTTCTTTTTTTTTCACAAAATTGTCATCTTAACAGGTTATTTCTCACACACAGCATATGCATACTTGCAAATACACCCCAAAACACATTATGTTACCCCTCCTGGCGATGCCACATGTGTGAGACTTTTTCACAGCCTAGCCACATAGAGAGGTCCAACATGCAGGGAGCACTGTCAGGTGTTTTAGAGGCATAAATTACATCTAATTTCTCAACTACCTCTTACACTTTTGAAGACCCTGGAGAACCAAGACAGTGGAAATGACCAAAAAAGACCCCATTTTGGAAAGTAAACACCCCAACGTATATTCTGTGTGGCATAATGAGTCATTTGAACATGTCATTTTTTTCCACAAGTTTTGGGAAAATGTGCAAAGAAAATGAAAATGCTTTTTTTTTTTACACAGAGTTGTCCATTTATAAGATGTTTCTAACACATAGTATGTACATAGCACAAATTACACCCCAAAATACATTCTGCTACTCCTCCTGAGGATAGCGATATTACATGTGTGAGGCTTTCACACATCCTGGTCATATACAGAGGCCCAACATGCGGGGAGATCTAGGGCATACATTTCAAATCTAATTTGACTATCTATTACACTTTTGTGAGGAACTGTAATTGCATGGATGTAGCACAGATGAGCACTGATGTGGCATGGATGTGGCACGGATGAGAACTGATGTGGCATGGATGAGCACTGATGTGGCATGGATGTGGCATGGATGAGCACTGATGTGGCATGGATGTAGCATGGATGATCACTGATGGGGCATAGATGTGGCATGGATGAGAACTGATATAGCACGGATGAGCACTGATGTGGCACGGATGTGGCACGGATATGAACTGATGTGGCATAGTTGAGCATTGAAGGGGCACGGATGAGTACTGATGTGGAATAGATGTGGCATGGATGATAACTGATGTGTCACGGATGAGCACTGATGTGGCATGGATGTGGCACCAATGAGCACCGATGTGGCATGGATGAGGCACGGATGATCACTGATGTGACATGGATGAGGCATGGAAGGGCAGGAATGAGGCATGGAAGAGCATGAATGAGCCATGAATGGGGATGGATAAGCCATGGATGGGGATGGATGAGCCATGGATGGGGGTGGATGAGCATAAATGAGGCTGACTGGGCTCAGATCAGGTACAAATCAGTGCTGTGGGCACTTCTCTCCAGCCCACAAGTGCTGCTGCACCATCTCCCTCCTCTCCTCACACACTGTACCAATCAGTATGAAGAGCGGGGAGGAGCTGAACCGGACATGCTCCAGTTTGTTGCCAAGTGATTGTTCCGTCATTGAACGGAGCAATCACGTGGTAAACAGCCGCTGTCATTGACCCTTTACCTCTATCCATGATTTGCAGGGTCCAGAAGACCCCATGGTCACGGATATTCCCAGAAGCCATGATTCTGGGAGGACGTTGTATGCCCTCCCAGAATTATCCGACAGCGCTGTAGCCATCATACGGCTATGGCCCGGTTGGCTATTGGTTAATATACAAATTACTATCAATATTAGTACCATTAATCTTCAATAATGTATCCAAAAATGGAATCTCCATATTACTATACATGATGTTAAATTTCAAACCTGGTACTAGATAAAATATTGATCAAACAATAATAGGGTTCCAATGTCTCCACCCCACACCGCAAACATTTCATCAATAAATCTGTGCCACCCCTGGCAGTATTCTACAAAAAGTACATCATCATAAATAAACAAGGTTTTAGTCATATTCATGAATGAGTGTGCGCATGGGGGTGCAACATTAGAACCCATTGCTGCCCCTTTCAATTGTAAAAAATGTGTATCCTTGAAGAGAAAGTAGTTCTCCTCAAGGACAATCTTTAATAGTCCCAAGAAGACTTAAATCTTTATTCTCATAGTGATGGGACTGCAATAAAAACCACCGACAGGCTTCTATGCCTAATTAATGGGGAATAATGGTATAGAGACTAGAAACATCCCAAGTTGCGATAAATAAACCAGGCACCACATTTATCATACCCCATTCAAAAAAATCACTGGTATCTCCTATATATGACCTTGTGCTTATCACTAATGGAATAAGGCACCTGTCTAAAAATTGTGCTAGTGGTGTTGTAACTGACTCCATACCCAGCACTATGGGGCACCCTGGTGGATTTATGGGGTCTTTGTGTTTTTTTGGCAATAAGTACATCACAGGTGTAACAGGATGATCACAGAAACCACTTCCCTACCGGCCTATAGTAAAATGACGTCCTTGACTTTGCACACTGATATCTCAAAGATGCCTACAGCTGCAGGCATCAATAAGCTATCATTCTTTTCAGCCAGCGATTCCCTTCACCATAAGAATGATCATAGCGGCTGCCCAGCCACTTGATCATTCTTACAGGCAGCGAGAGGCAGCCTTTACCAACTCACCTCAGTGATCGGTGAGTCGGAGGATGGAACCACCATGACCTGAAGGAATTACCATCAAGATCCGAGGGACAGATCATCCCACGTCATCTCTATGGCTCTTGGGGGACCGGGTGTGACGTTGTGACATCACGTCCGGTCCAGCAATAGTAAATAAAGCCGGGTTTCTGGCTAGAAAGCATCAGATTGTTATTTTTTTTTTTGATCTGATGCTTTCCAGCTTGGAGGAGAGGTGTGGGATCTTATAGACCCCACATCTGTCCAAAAAGAGTGCCTGTCATGCAATATTTCTATTACAAGGGATGTTTACATTCCTTGTAATAGGAATAAAAGTGATTAAATTTAATTTTTTTTTAAAGGACAGTGTAAAAATAAAAAAATTAAATAAATTAAATAATTTTAAAAAATGATTACGCTTACGTAAGTCTCATCCGCATATGTAAATGACGTTCATACCACACATGTGAGGTATCGCCGTGAACCTTAGAGTGAGAGCAATAATGCTAGCACTAGACCTCCTCTGTAACTCTAAACATGTACCCTGTAAAAATGTTAAAACTTTGCCTATGGGGATTTTTAAATACAGAAGTTTGGCGCCATTCCACGAGTGTGTGCAATTTCAAAGCATGACATGTTAGGTATTTATGTATTCGGCATAACATCCTCTTTTACATTATGCAAAAAAATTGTGCTAACTTAACTGTTTTGTTTTATTTTTAATGCATGAAACTGTTTTTTTTCTAAAAAAAAGTGTTTGAAAAATGACTGTGCAAATACAGCGTGAGATAAATGCAATGACCACAATTTTATTTCCTAAGGTGTCTGCTAAAAATACATATATATATATATATATATATATATATATCTATATATATATATATATATATATATATATAAATATATATATATAATGTTTGGGGGTTCTGGGTAATTTTCTAGCAAAAAAATGATGATTTTTACATATAGCAGTGAAGTGCCAGAATTTGCCCAATAGGGAAGTGGTTAAATATTTCAGTGTCATCATAAATTATTCCTTTCTTAGCAGCATGTGATACTACAGTTTTTATCTTCTACTGCACCCAAAAAAATTGTGTTACTATTTAGTTGCTTATATGTAGTAGGATGAGATAATTGCTGCCATACCTCAGCTTCGTACTTCTCAGCGTCCATTATCACAATGGCTCCCCCCTTGTCAGCCGGTTTGATAACATTATCTTGCCAAGCTGACAAGGAGGAAATCGCTTCACGTTCACTACTAGTTATTTTGTATAAGATCTATTTTATGCCCCAGTTGCTTGTACACTCAGTTTCAATGAATAAGAAGCTTTTTAATCTTATTTGTCTATAAAATCTATACAGATCTTGTTTGAGTATAAAATCATTCATTTTTCCTTTGGACAAAAACCTAAACCTTTGTTTAATATCTGCAATTCTAGCCCTGTAAAAATGGAAGAAATATTGTGTACCACATTGTCCTCTAATGTCTCTGTTGGTTCTGTAATCTTGTCTTTACTCCTCTGGTTGGCAGTGGTGGTTGCTTGATTGGTCGGTCACCAGACCCCACCTTGGTCGCGGGGTTTCCTCCAGGTGGTGGGCGCTGCTTCACCCTGCATCTCCTCCTTTCTCTGCTTCACTGTGGTGTGGCTTCCCATGCATCTCTTCCCTCCTCCTCCTCGGTAGCCAATAGGATTGCTTCTACTCTTGGCCAATTGGGTTTCAGGACCCACTTCCTTAGCCAGGATTGGCCATTAGGAGAATCAGGAAGACAATAGTGAATATTAATTCACTATTGTCACAAACTGGGTGTGCTCTGGACGCAGTGCTCTGCACCACAAGCCCACCCTTTTTGAAGCCAATTAGAGCCTCCTGCTATAATCATGTACTTCTAAAAAAAAAACCCTTTGGAATCCATGCATCAGATGACCTGCATGTATATTAGGGGCAGGGTACATGGATAAGGGGGGTGTTGCCCCCTGTGCCCCGTATAAATGGAGTTGCCGCTGCTGGTTAGTCCTTTTCCTCTGTCACCTACCTCCTCTCCTTGTGCGTGATCTGTTGTAGCCACAGCTAAAAAAGATGTAGTTGGTGCATTTGTCAATGATCCAGTAGAGGCTAGAGAGGAAGAGGAGGTATAAAATGGTTTATTTTGTTGTCCTCTTCCAAATGGTTTCATGCGATAGTAATTGGGGTCAGACCAGTTGTAAATACAGTTATTAATATACTCATCTCAATCTCTCTCCTGTGTGATTATTTTTTATTGAACATCTTTTTTAATCAATCATATATAATTTCCAGGTTGTGATATATCTGTGTATGCATTTTTCTAACAGAACGATACTTGGAAGCTTTTGGTGAGATGTCGGGAGGGCAACTGTTCTGTTAACAATTTCTATGTCTTTGAAAAGAAACTAAAGAAGGACTTGAATTACTCTGATTGATGATTAATGATATAATTGACTTCAAATGTGTTCTTGTTTAAATTGGAATGTTTATGCTTAGAGAGTTAAATGTGTTTTGATCTGACGAAGGGCATGAGCTTGTGAGCCCAAAACAGTAATCTTGCTATGTATGTTATGTATTAACGCTTGGTTCAATAAGTTTGTTGTGCAGCAATCCTCTTCACTTATTCTATATATGGTTGGTGGGATGACCAGATTGATTGAGATATATATATATATATATATATATATATATATATATATATATATATATATATCAAATGATTAGGTGAGTCACCCCTCTGTAGGATTCAATTGTTGTCGGGAGGTGTGTCACCGGCGAACTCCAATTTCTCACCGATAATTATAAATAAACGTGAGGACACACTTCTCCTGTGCCAAATTTCTTTTTATTCCATATTCTTCAGATGAAAACAATCAGCAAAGTCATCAGCAAAGTCATCAGCGACTGTACAGTTTTGGACAAGCCTGTCCTTCATCAAGCTGTGTGCAACATCACATTATTAACATGTTCCTCTTATACCTCACAACCCCAGATGAAACCACTTAACTGCATCATGGTGTTTAATCAATTCATTACACCTTTTACTGATTAACTCCCACCATTCCTACCTTACCCAAGTCTTCCAACACCACACGCTCAATGGCATGATCATATCACTATCATACTGAAATTATCACATTTCTTTAGTCCATATCAATAATCAATTCCCAAAATGGGACAAATATAGTCCTTATTTCACAATATTTGTTTATCTTTCATTTTTCAATGTCAGAACAAAATTTCTTCTTCCCTGTAAATATATATATATGTAAATTACAAAAAATACCCCATGGCATATATTCATTTTATAATCTCAAAATACGATTTTGTTCTTTCCCTGAAAATGTATATATGAATTTCAACAGATACCCCATGGCATATCTTTCACAAGAATAAATACAAATCATAATCCCTATTGAGTCCATCAGGGAATAAAGTTTGCAATTTATTCACTGTTTTAATCTTGGAATCCTATCCCCACCTCTTTTGTCCCTATTTACTTGTTCCAAAATCATAAACTGTAATTCAGAATCCTTATGACCTTTTTGCTGAAAATGTTTCTGTACTGGTAATCCCAGTTGTTTACCTCTGATGGAGCTGCGATGTTGCGCTATCCTATCTTTGATCTTTTGGGTAGTTTCCCCAATGTATAATAGACCGCACAAACATATCAGAACGTAGATCACATAAGCTGATTGACATGTATAGAAGCCCTTAATCTGTGTCCTATGTCCATGTGTCGGGTGAATAAAGCTCTCACCTTTATTCATTAAATTGCATTGTATACAATTTAGACAAGGGAAACATCCATTTCTCTTCCTACCTAGGAATGTGTACTCCACCTGATCTTTCCCTTGTCTAAATTCAGATCTCACCACCATATCTCTGACTGTTCTATTTCTATAATATGCCTTTATGGGGATCTCCTGAAATTCCTCAATCTGAGGATAAGCTTGTTTTAATATTGGCCAGTGTTTCCTAATAACTCTAAAGATATCCTCACTATAGTGGTGAAATTGCATAGAGAAAGGCATTCTCTTACTGGTGTTTATCTGTTCTCTCATCCTTTTTCCCATCTTATCTTGTTCTATTTTATATCTCTCTTGTCTAATAAGTTTCTCTGGATATCCTCAATCCCTACATTTCTGGCACATCTCTGCAATTCTATCTTTCTTGAAAACTTCTTCACTGACAATCCGTTCAACTCTCAGTAATTGGCTTTGCACAATCGACTTAAATACATGCAATGGATGGAAACTATCAAAAGATAGTAATTGATTTCTATCTGTATCTTTATGATACAGATCTGACTCTATTTTTCCATTTTTAATATAGATTTTAGTATCCAAAAAAGATACATTGTCTCCCCCAATGCATATACTAAATCGAATGTCCGGGCAAAAGGGATTGAGCATCTCATCAAATTCCTTCAGTGATCCAATGTCGCCCCGCCATACTGCAAAAACATCATCTATATACCGCCACCAGGTGGCGCAATGTGCTTTGAATATATCATTCATAAAGATGTATTTTTCCTCAAAATTCATAAATGCACACGCGTATGGTGGGGCGACATTGCAGCCCATAGCAACTCCATTGAGCTGCATGTAAAACTGATCCTGAAACAAAAAATAGTTATTCAACGAAATAATTTCAAATAGTTGTTTAAACAGCTCAACTTGTGCCGTGGAATATTTCCCACTGTTGGTTATCAACCTCATTGCTGCTTCCATCCCACCACAATGTGGTATCGATGTATATAAACTGTTTATATCCCAGGTTACTAATATTTAATTTCCATCAAGTTTCTCTATTTGTTTTAATTTCATCAAAAAGTCACCAGTGTCTCTGATAAATGATTTTGTTTCTCTAACTAGGGGGGATAGTATTTTGTCCAGAAACTGGGCTGTGGGTACAAAAATAGATTCACTCCCGGACACAATTGGACGCCCTGGAGGATCTCTTGCATCCTTGTGTATTTTGGGCAAGATATATAATACAGGGATTTGTGTGTGTGTCGGCAACAAGAATCCAAACAATTTTTTAGAAATAACCCCTTTCCCTCCAATGCCTGTCTTTCTGCGTATGTCAAATTATTAGGAACATGATCTTTATAGTTGATTTGAGACACCAAACATTTTGTGTCTCTCAAAACCTCTTTGACAAAAGTTTCAACTGGAGCATATGTTGTTGGAGGCACTGATTTGGATTTCACCGTTAACCTTACATTAAGGGGGTTATCCTTTAGTCCAAAAAGTTATCTGGATAAGTTTAAACTTGATCAAGATCTATATAGACTTTTTCGGAATATAAGATGGAAAGCTCATTTTTTACATAGACCATGTGTTGTAGAGGAGACAGCTGAGGATGTTTTGGATTGTAATAATCTAGGGTTAACGGTGAAATCCAAATCAGTGCCTCCAACAACATATGCTCCAGTTGAAACTTTTGTCAAAGAGGTTTTGAGAGACACAAAATGTTTGGTGTCTCAAATCAACTATAAAGATCATGTTCCTAATAATTTGACATACGTAGAAAGACAGGCATTGAAGGGATTAAGCTGGAGAAATTATATTATTTTGAAACCAGCGGACAAAAGGGGATCGGTGGTCATCATGGATCCCCATTTGTATGAACAGGAAATTTTACGCCAGCTCAGCGATCAAAGAGTATACAAAATGGTTACAACAGATCCTACATGGGGAATAAGGAGACATCTTGAAAATGTTTTAAAACCAGCTTTAAAGAAAGGAGTTATTTCTAAAAAATTGTTTGGATTCTTGTTACCGACACACACACAAATCCCTGTATTATATATTTTGCCCAAAATATACAAGGATGCAAGAAATCCTCCAGGGCGTCCAATTGTGTCCGGGAGTGAATCTATTTTTGTACCCACAGCCCAATTTCTGGACAAAATACTATCCCCCCTAGTTAGAGAAACAAAATCATTTATCAGAGACACTGGTGACTTTTTGATGAAATTAAAATAAATAGAGAAACTTAATGCAAATTAAATATTAGTAACCTGGGATGTAAACAGTTTATATGCATCGATACCACATTGTGGTGGGATGGAAGCAGCAATGAGGTTTATAACCAACACTGGGTAATATTCCACGGCACAAGTTGAGCTGTTTAAACAACTATTTGAAATTATTTTGTTGAATAGCTATTTTTTGTTTCAGGATCAGTTTTACATGCAGCTCAATTGAGTTGCTATGGGCTCCAATGTCGCCCCGCCATACGCGTGTGCATTTATGAATGATTTTGAGGAAAAATACATCTTTATCCACTTCAATACTATGCACTTAGAACACTTTACTACCAGACCAATTTTCAGTTTTCAGTGCTGTTGCGCTTTGAATGAGAATTGCGCGGTCATGCGACGCTGTACCCAAACATATTTTTTATCATTTTGTTCCCACAAATAGAGCTTTCTTTTGGTGGTATTTAATCACCCCTGCGGTTTTTATTTTTTGCGTTACAAATAAAAAAAGACAGAAAGTTTTGAAAAAAAAAATTCTCTATTTTTGTCACAAAACTTTGTAAATAACTAAATTTTCTCCATCACAGGTGGGCACTGATGAGGCTACACTGACGGGCACTGATGCGGCAGTACTGATTGGCACTGATGAGGCAGCACTGATGAGGTGGCACTGATGATGAGGCACTTATATGCAGCGATGATGAGCACTGTTAGGCGGCACTGATAAGCAGCACTGACGGGTACGGAGAGGTGGCACTGATGTACAGCACTGATGGCCACTGATATGCAGCACTGACGGACACTGCTAAGCGGCACTGATGGGCACTAATAGACAGCACTGATTGGCACTCATAGGCGGCACTGGGCACTGATAGGTGGCACTGATGGGCACTGATAGGTGGGCACTGGTAGGTGGCAATGGTGGGCACTGATGTGTGGCACTGGTATGCATTGATAGGGGCACTGGTGGGCACTGATAGGGGCACTGGTGGGCACTGGTGGCCATATACATTAATAGGGGCTCATTCCCTGGTGGTCTAGGGTGGCATCTGAAGGTGGCACTGAGTGAAGGTGGACCTGAGCACTTAGTCACTTACCTGGTGGTCTAGGGGGGTCTCCCTGGTGGTCCAGATCGGCTCCCTGGTGGTCCTGGGTGGGCACATCCCTGGTGGTCCCTGGGCAGGCTCCCTGGTGGTCTGGGTGGCGATCCGAGGGAGGGCTGTGCTGATAAATCATCAGCACAAACCCTCCCTGTCAGGGATGCAGCCGATCGGCTCTCCCCTCATCAGGTCTGCAGACCTGAGTACAGGAAAGCCGATAAACGGCTTGCCTGTATTACACTGTGACCAGCCGTGATTGGTCACGGCTGGTCTCATGGTAAAGTGCTTCGGATCAAAGCGCTTTACCAAGATCAGCATTGCGGGGGGGTCAGAATGACCCCCCACACCACCGATCGCTGCGATGCGCGCCCCCCGGCGCGCGGCGGCTTGTTATCCTGAGGACGTCATATGACGTCCAGTCAGGATAACTCAGCCACTTCCCGGCCATAATTCTGCATACGGCGATCGGGAAGTGGTTAAGAATGATATATTCAAAGCACATTGCGCCACCTGGTGGCGGTATATAGATGATATTTTTGCAGCATGGTGGGGCGACATTGGATCACTGAAGGAATTTGATGAGATACTCAATCTCTTTTGCCCGGACACAGGGCCGATCCTAGGGTCACAGACGCCTGGGTGCAGAAATATTTCTGGTGCCCCCACATGGGCGTGGTCATCTTAATAACTCCTCCCCTTTGCAAACGTTTCTATGGCAGTGACATAAACACAGAAATGCTCCCCTAAGGAATCTTTGTTACCATAATATCCTCCCACGATCTCATACCAATAAACAAAATACAGGAAGAGAAGCAGAGTACTCTAATGGGACCTGGAGCGGGTATACAGAGAGGGCTTCTGTTAGAGAGTCTGTTAGAAAGAGCCCCCAAACATACTGCAGACATGATACAAGAGATGATCAGAGACTGCAGACATGATACAAGAGATGATCAGAGACTGCAGACATAGTACAGAAGATGGTCAGAGACTGCAGACATGATACAAGAGATGGTCAGAAACTGCAGACATAGTACAGAAGATGGTCAGAGACTGCAGACATGATACAAGAGATGGTCAG
>BLSH010263410.1:112573-125112 GCA_018402905.1 Glandirana rugosa
AGATTTTTATTTAGTGACATTTGTAAGTGATATAATTTAGTATCATTTTTCGTCGCGATGTTAGTTTTTCTCTGATATACAGGCGATTTTAATCCAGACATCTGGTAAGCCTCTGGTGTGATCACCTGCATGCGGTCTTTTTTGGTGATGGAAACAAGTATGAAGGATTGATGCTGATCACTTAAAGGAGGACTGTTTATGGACACTTATATTGTCGCAATTTTGCACCAGTTTGTCTTGCACATATAGTTTGCACTGGCACTTTTGCTGCGACTTTGCATGAACTTTTTGCACATTATTGTATTATTTGCACTATGGCTTATTGATTTATTGATTTATTGATTGTAGCGCTGCTTTTTACTATGATTTAATATAGTGAATGTTTACAGTGATTTATTTTTAGAGCAGCAGCTAGGTATTTATGTATTGAATCTCTATACATATTTACACATATTTATTACACAAGAGTTTCACTATTAAGAAAATAATTTTAGCGCGGTGTTTTAATTGTTTATAAATTCACAGATAGTTATTTACAAAAAGAGGTATAAGTCGTAATCCGAGTTTAACCCTTCAGGGTGTAAAGTGCCCAAACGTTGTATCCAGGATACCTCATGTCATTTCAGGGTGAGTTCTCTATTGCCTCCCCTTCTACTCCACTTCTACTCCACGGGACATCATCGATAACCATGTATTTAAGCTGTGAGCTAGAATGACGAAATTCAACAAAATGCCTAGCCAAAGGTTGATCTAATTTATCCCTAATGGCATACTTGTGCCTGGCAATTCTTTCCTTAACTTTTTGGGTGGTCTCACCGACATAAACCAGCCCACACGGCACTTGATAATGTATATAACAAAGGAAGACTGGCAGGTATAGTATGACCGAATAGGGGATATTGAAGCCTTTATGAGGGTGACAAAAAGAATTACCCTTGATCATATTGGAACAGTGAATACAATTTAGGCAAGAGAAGGATCCCTTAGATCTAGGTCCAAGAAAAGTAGTACACACTACTAATACTAACGAGTCACATGACACCGGAGAGGGAAAATGGCTAATCGGGCCCAATTTGGACATTTTCACTTAGGGGTGTACTCTATTTTGTTGCCAGTGGTTTAGACATTAATGGCTGTGTGTTGAGTTATTTTGAGGGGACAGCAAATTTACACTGTTATACAAGCTGTACACTCACTACTTTACATTGTAGCAAAGTATCATTTCTTCAGTGTTGTCACATGAAAAGATATAATAAAATATTTTAAAAAATATGAGGGGTGTACTCACTTTTGTGAGATACTGTATGTAATAATAAAAAATTGTGCGCTATGCAGCAAAAATAAACAAATATGCATAAATGACTATCCCTCATTAAATCAATAATATGCGATAATATGTGAAACAGAGATAAAAGTGCTTGAATCAAAAGCAGATACTTTATTTTTTTATGTGAAATCAGATGAATATCTGCTTTTGATTCAAGCACTTGTATTACTTTTGAACATATTATCACATATTAGTGATTTAATGACTGATAATCATTTATGCATATTTGTTTATTTTTGCTGCATAGCTTCTTGAATTAGCGCACCAGTTTTTTATTACATATACACAAATACACAGGGCATCCCATGATGGGAATCGTTGTGTTTTCAGATCAAGGGGTAACAGATGCATAAATACAGAGGTGGCAGAAAATAGCCAGCCAGGAATAAAGCTACAGAAGACGTCAACAGAATGTAAGAGGGAAATGGTAGATGTTGCAAGCCCAGTACAAAACAAGAGAAACCAGTAATGGAGGAACCCTCTGCTCATCTCTCTGCTTTACTGTCAGGGATATGACCAGCATGCCTAGACCAGAAAGGTCATGAGACCTGAGACCACTGTAGAGTGAGGTGAGCCCTGTATAGAGGTGACAAAAGTATCCACCTTTTCCTATTTCCCATGAAAGGGATCACATTGTATACAGTACAATATATGGGTCTCTCTGTATACAGTACAATATATGGGTCTCTCTGTATGCAGCAGAATGCATGGGTCTCTCTGTATACAGCACAATGCAGGGGTCACTCTGTATACAGCACAATGCAGGGGTCTCTCTGTATACAGTACAATTCAGGGGTCTCTCTATATACAGTACAATGCAGGGGTCTCTCTGTATACAGCACAATGCAGGGGTCACTTTGTATACAGCATAATGCAGGGGTCTCTCTGTATAAAGTACAATGCAGGGGTCTCTGTCACAATCCTGGTGGTTGAGTCTGGTTTGTGCGGGGAACAACCTCTCTTATGGCCCTGGTTCCAGAACCCCTGGTAGAGCAGACAGGGAGCGCTGGAGCACAGGGGAGCACGAGGGCTGGATTTAGACACAGGTGATGATAAGATGTCTTCCAGAAGTCCATGCAAGAGTAAGAGTAGAGGTTCAGGCTGGGTCGGCAATGTTCAGGCAAAGCAGTACAGAGGGATCAGGTGGATGGATGGTCAGACACAGGCAGGGTTCGTCAGCAGGCAGGCAACGAGGTACAGTGGGATCAGGCAGAAGAACACGGAATTGCTGTAGAACAGACAGCACCTGCTACAGGGAGCAGGCTGTTTGGCGCCATTGGAGCGCACGGGCGTGCAGACATGCGCGGACAGTCTGGGATGGCCAGAACCGGCTATTTTCCTGACACTGCCCCCCCAAGGGGCAGCCTCTGGACGCCCAACTGGGCACACTTCTCCAGAAGGTGTTAAGGCATTCTTCATTGTGAATGTTGTTTTCCGGCTCCCAAGAATTCTCTTCTGGGCCTAAATCCCTCCATTTGATCAGGTAATGGATGCCATTGCCCCTCTCCCTGCAGTCCAGGACAGCCTCCACTTTAAACTCCTCTTCCCCATTGACTAATACTGGTTCTGGGGGGTTAGTGCTCCGGCCAGTAAAGGAGTCTGGAATGACAGGTTTTAACAGGGTCACATGGAAAACCGGGTGAATTCTTAAGGTGTTGGGGAGTTCAAGTTCATAGGCCACCCTATTAATCCTCTTGACTGAGAAAGGTCCAATGAACTTAGGTCCTAATTTTTTGGACAGGCAGGCCATTTTCAGGTTGGTTGTTGCCAACCAAACCCTTTCACCGGTCTCCAGGTTCAGCTCCCCCCTTCTTCTCTTATCAAAAGTCTCTTTGTAACCCTCCTGGGCCTTGGCCATGGTTTCCTGCAGTAACTTATTGTTATCTTCGAGGAATTTCACTATGCTCTGTACGGCTGGCACTTGGCTTTCAGGGACTACGTTAGGGATGAAGGATGGGTGGAAGCCGTAGTTCGCGAAAAATGGGGATTGCCCCATGGCGGAGTGGACCGTGTTGTTATACGCAAACTAGGCCAATGGCAACAAGGTAGCCCAATCATTCTGTGAGAAGGAGGAGAAACATTGCAGATACTGTTCGAAGGTCTGGTTGGTTCTTTCAGTTTTACCATTAGTCTGCGGGTGATAGGCTGAAGAGAAAGATAGTTCAATACCTAGGGAGGCACACAGAGGCCTCCAGAACATGGAGGTAAATTGAACTCCGTGATCCGATACTATATTTTCGGGGGCTCCGTGGAGCCTGACAATTTCTCGGACAAAGACCTCTGCTGTCTCAGGTGCATCCGGTGTGCCCTTCATCGGAAGAAAATGGGCCATCTTTGTTAGCCTGTCGACCACTACAAAGATCATGGAGTATCCTTCTGACAAGGGCAGTTCAACAATGAAATCCATGGCAATCATTGCCCATGGTTTCTCAGGTATAGGGAGTGGGTTTAGCAGCCCCCAGGCTCTAGTCTTGCTGTTCTTGTTTCTGGCACAGGTGGGGCAGGCGTTGACGTATTTCTTGCAGTCTCCATCTACCTGTGGCCACGAGAAAGACCGCTGAAGCAGTTCTGATGTTTTTCGGGTGCCGAAATGCCCGGCCTGTTTGTGGTCATGGCAGGTCTGGAGGACAAACACTCATAGATCCTCGGGCACGAAAATTTTGTTACCATGCCCCAACAGTCCATCTTTCACTACTAGCACGTGGTCGGGGGAACTGGTGATCCCGGCTAGGGATTGTGGGATCCGGGATAACAGGTCTTCTTGTGTTAGTAAAAAGTTGCCGGGCTGGATCACAGAACATTCAGGACAGGGCATCAAGTTTTGTATTTTTTGATCCAGGCCTGTATGTAAGTTGTTAGGAAAATCTAGACAAGAAGCGTGCCCACCGGGCTTAACGTGATCTTAGTCTCTTCGGCATCCTCAGGTACTCTAGATTTTTGTGATCAGTGTAAATGAGGATGGGGTGAGCAGCCCCTTTGAGTAGATAGCGCCACTCCTCTAGTGCCGACTAAATGGCCAGTAACTCTTTGTCCCCGACATCATAGTTCTTTTCTGGTGCTGATAACTTATGGGAAAAGAAGGCCACGGGGTGTAGTGACGCCTTGAGGCCATGTCTCTGCGAGAGGACAGCTCCTACGGCGTTTTCCGAGGCGTCTACTTCCAGGACATATGGCAAGGTTTAATCTGGGTGCTTCAAGATAGGTGCTGAGGTAAACAGTCTCTTAAGTTTCTCAAAAGCTGCCTGTGCCTCGCTGGACCACTGGAACCAGGTATTTTGCTTGGTAAACTGGGTAATCGGTGAGATGATGGGTGAGAACCCTCTTATAAATTTCTCGAATCGCTGGACTCCCTTCTTATCCACTGGTACCGGCCACTCCAGGATAGCAGCCACTTTTTGTGGATCCATCGTGATTCCCTTGATGGATGTGATTAATCCCAGGAAGGGGATGCTGAATTGTCCTGGACTGGACTGGGGCAACTTGGCAACCGGGCGGAGCGTGCTGAGCCCCTGGATCGCTCAGCCCTGCGCTCCCGGAAGCTCTGGTCGAGCTGAATGGCCATGTTAACAAGGGCATCCAAAGGACAGGGAACCCCAACTCAGGCCAATTCATCCTTTAAGGCCTCGGACAGTCCCAAACAAAACTGGTGGCAGAGAGCCGCATCATTCCAGTTTGTGTCAGTGCTCCAACAACGGAACTCGGTGGCATAATCTTCAACCATCCATCGGCCCTGCTGGAGAGCATGGAGGGCGGCTTCGGCTGAGGCGGCTAGATGGGGATCCTCGTATAGCTGAGCCATGGCATGGAAGCAAGGCTGGACAAAGCCGCTGCTTTTTGCTCCAGGAGACAGTGAGCCCAGGCCTGGGGGTCTCCAAGCAGAAGAGAAATCACAAAGCCCACTTTGGTGGTCTCCAGGGAAAATGTGCGGGGGTGAAGTAAGAGATACAGTTCACAGGCAGTCTTGAACGCCCGAAACTTCCTGCAATCCCCTGAGAAACATTCAGGCATGGGAACCCGTGGTTCGGGTGGTGGTGCCACAGCAGTATGGGCGGCAGCAGCAGGTACAGTCTCTAGAGCCGTGGGCGCAGAGAGTTCTTGTATTTGCTCCTCAAGCTGCATGTAGCCCTCTTGTAGGCCCTTCATGGCTTGTGTAAGGCCGGCCAGGTGCTGGCATAGTTCATCCATAGGAGAGGGTCCCTGCACAGACTCTGTCATGGCTGTCTGTTACTGTCACAATCCTGGCGGTGGAGTCTGGTTCATGCAGGAAACAACCTCTCTTACTGACCTGGTTCCAGAACCCCTGGTAGAGCAGACAGGGAGCGCTGGAGCACAGGGGAGCACAGGGGAGCACAGGGGAGCACAGGGCTGGATTTAGACACAGGTGATGATAAGATTTATACAAGAAAATGGCACTTGATAATGTCCTCAGAAATTGAAATATTAACCTAAAATTAACATGAGCCACTATCAGCGCTTAGGACAAAAAACAATATATAGCCTGAAAAGCAGCTGCTTTAAAATTATAACACAATCAATCTGGCATCAAAACGTATAAAACAGTCCCATATATGATGCAAGCAGCGCTACCGAGAGGATCATTAAATTGATACAATCCAAGTTTGCAATCATGTGTAAAAAGAGTCTATAAATCAAATCTTGCTTCCGTCACCACACCACGTGTAAAACAAAAGTGGGGGGGAAAAGGATAGAGTCCCCCTTAGGTGATGCACTCACCGAACAGCAAAACAATGAACGCCTTTGCATAAACCGGGGTGCCCCCTCGGGGAAATACTGCTCACATAGATGTTCGTCTTGCTTCCAATCTGTCACAATCGTCACGTCTGTGGTACTGGGAATATCCCTCAGTCTATCCCTGGACAGAAGTAAGTCTAGAATGGGTGGACCCCTCTCAGTTTAGAACTGACTTCGTAGAGGAGACCTCCTCTACGAAGTCAGTTCTAAACTGAGAGGGGTCCACCCATTCTAGACTTACTTCTGTCCAGGGATAGACTGAGGGATATTCCCAGTACCACAGACGTGACGATTGTGACAGATTGGAAGCAAGACGAACATCTATGTGAGCAGTATTTCCCCGAGGGGGCACCCCGGTTTATGCAAAGGCGTTCATTGTTTTGCTGTTCGGTGAGTGCATCACCTAAGGGGGACTCTATCCTTTTCCCCCCCACTTTTGTTTTACACGTGGTGTGGTGACGGAAGCAAGATTTGATTTATAGACTCTTTTTACACATGATTGCAAACTTGGATTGTATCAATTTAATGATCCTCTCGGTAGCGCTGCTTGCATCATATATGGGACTGTTTTATACGTTTTGATGCCAGATTGATTAGGTGATGATAAGATGTCTTCCAGAAGTCCGTGCAAGACTGAGAGTAGTAGTTCAGACCGGGTCGGCAACGTTCAGGCAAATCAGTACAGAGGGATCAGGCTCATGGATGGTCAGACACAGGCAGAGTTTGTCAGCAGGCAGGCAGCGAGGGACAGAGGGATCAGGCAGAAGAATGGTCATGGACAAGCAGAGGTCAGTTCAGGATGGAAGCACGATGGTCGAGTCAAGCCGGGGTCAAAGGAACAGGAAGTGCACAGGATACAGGTCGTTCAGGAACGCGGAATTGCTGTAAAACAAACAGCACCTGTTACAGGGAGCAGGATGCCTAAATAGGCTGTTTGGCACCATTGGAGCGCACAGGCGCGCTCGCGGGCGTGTGTGGACGAGCACGGGCGCGTGCAGACGCGCGCGGACAGTCTGGGGTGGACAGAAATGGCTATTTTCCTGACAGTCTCTCTGTATACAGTACAATGAAGGGGTCACTCTGTATATAGCACAATGCAGGGGTGCTGTCTTTACAACACAGTGCAGTTATCTCTCTATATACAATGCATGGCTCTTTATATATACCCCCTATAGCTGGTGGTATTCTGCATTGTTGCTGTATTGCTGGGATTTGTAGTCCTCTATACAGTGATGGAACTACCAGGTTTCTTGCTCTGGGTCTTTGAGGTTTCTATTTCCACCTCTCATTAAATACATACATTTGCTGCTAAATCTCCGCATATAAACAAGGAAAAATAAAACATTCCAAATTGTGCTTCACGGATGGGATATTAGCGTTAATGACTCCTTGATTTCTACCTCCCTGAACTCCATATCAGATCTCATGGTCACCTCTCTGCACAGCACTCCAAAAGAGATTCTATGGCTGCCCGGCAGGAAGCAATGATGAAAATTCAGCCACAGTGCTCCCTGTGGTAGGATGACTATTACACAGCATAACTGAACCAGAACTTGCAGCAGACTTGCATAATGTTTGCAAAGAAAGTTTATCTGAAGCCATGCAATGCAGACTTGCTGCAATTGTGCAACAAACTTGTGAAATTTGGCAAGTCTAGCAATAGTTCAGCAAGTCATAATTTGCAGCACAATTACCTGCTATCTGGGAATTGTTTCATAGAACAACTTATTTTTTTCTTGCCAAAAACGAGACTTGCATAACACTGGCTATAGACTTGTGGGGTTTTTGCTGTAAACTTGCGGAGCTCTTGCTGTAGACTTGTGGGGCTCTTGCCGTAGACTTGTGGAGCTCTTGCTGTAGACTTGCAGGGCTCTTGTTGTAGACTTGTGGGGCTCTTGCCGTAGACTTGTGGAGCTCTTGCTGTAGACTTGTGGGGCTCTTGCTGTAGACCTGCGGGGCTCTTGCTGTAAACTTGCGGAGCTCTTGCTTTAGACTTGTGGGGCTCTTGCTATAGACTTGCAATTGCAATTGTGCAACACACTTGTGAAATCTGGCAAGTCTAGCAATAGTTCAGCAAGTCATAACTTGCAGCACAATTACCTGCTATCTGGGAATTGTTTCATAGAACAACTTATTTTTTTCTTGCCAAAAACGGAGACTTGCATAACACTGGCTATAGACTTGTGGGGCTCTTGCTGTAGACTTGCGGGGCTCTTGCTGTAGACTTGCGGGGCTCTTGCTGTAGACTTGCGGAGCTCTTGCTGTAGACTTGTGGGGCTCTTGCTGTAGACTTGTGGGGCTCTTGCTGTAGACTTGCGGGGCTCTTGCTGTAGACTTGTGGGGCTCTTGCTGTAGACTTGCGGAGCTCTTGCTGTAGACTTGCGGGGCTCTTGCTGTAGACTTGCGGGGCTCTTGCTGTAGACTTGCGGAGCTCTTGCTGTAGACTTGCGGAGCTCTTGCTGTAGACTTGCGGGGCTCTTGCTGTAGACTTGCGGGGCTCTTGCTGTAGACTTGCGGAGCTCTTGCTGTAGACTTGCAGAGTTCTTGCTGTAGACTTGCAGAGCTCTTGCTGTAGGCTCACCACTGCTACTTCGCTATTGCTAGAGACTTGCTATGCAAATTTGCTGCAAATTGGAAAAGTGTCAACTAGAACTTATGCTTCAAGTGTTCTGCAAATGTACAACTTACCAGGGAAGATGTGCAGCAAGTTCACAAAACTTACAATTCAACACTGCCACAAATGTGTCACAAGTTATCCTTGCTATCTGGGAACTTTATTTGAAAAAGACCTTCACTAAATTGATTTATTATGTTACCCCAATGTTTCATCATCCTGATATGTGTCTGTTGTACCATGTCCATGTGTTAAAAAGTATCCTCTTCTCTTTGCATCCCTTCCCTTGTGTGAAATACCTTCCTATTGCAAACAAACCATGCTAGGCATGAGAGCACATCCATCCCAGCATGGTAAGTTTTCTGGTTGTGCTCGGAGAACAGATGGATATTCTACAATAGCCATGATTTGTATTTACACACCCCCACCTACACACACACACAGCTCTTCACTATGGAGATTAGTGTATTGCTCTTTCTCTGCCTCTTGCTCCCCCTTTGAAGTCCCCACCGCCAAATCTCTAAGCCCCTCATGCAGCTGAGAAATGAGGTTATGTGATCATTTATAAAAAAAGGTATTTATATGATATATATATACAAAAATGTTTTGTATTGCTTTTCTATTTTAATCCCTTCCCACAAACCGACGTACCCATTCCTTGATTTGAGGAAGTGGATGTACCGGGGTGAAGCCTGCAGCTGTTACTTGCCATAACATTATCTTTCACAATATACAAAAAAATTGGGCTAACGTTACTGTTTCTTTTTTTTTAACCACTTCAGCCCCGGAAGGATTTGCCCCTTAATGACCGGAGCACTTTTTGCGTTACGGCACTGCGCAGTCGTGTGACGTTGTACCCAAAAATGTTCCCACAAATAGAGCTTTCTTTTGGTGGTATTTGATGACCACTGTGGTTTCTATATTTTGCTCTATAAACAAACAAAGAGCAACAATTTTGAAAAAATAAATATATAAAAAAAGGTTTGGTTTGTGCAAAAGTTATCGCATCTACAAACTATGGAAATAGATTTATGGCTTTTTTTAAATTTTTTTTAAATTATTTTTACTGGTAATAGCGGTGATCTGCAATTTTTATCGGGACTGCGACATTGTGGCGGACAGATTGGACACTTTTGACACTTTTTTGGGACCACTGACATTTATACACCAATCAGTGCTAAAAGTAGCCATTGATTACGATATGAATTTCACTGACAGTGAAGGGGTTAACACTAGAGGCGCAATCAAGGGATTAAATGTGTTCCCTCAGCGTGTTCTAACTGTATGGGGGCTGGGTTAGCAGGGGCTTGACAGATCTAACTGATCCCAAATACAGGGAACAGTAGATCTCTGTCATGTCCCCTGAGAGAACAGGAAACTGTCGTGTTTACATTGGCGGTTCCCCGTTCTGCCTCTGTATTAGGCGAATGCGGGTCGCCGGTGGACATCAAGTACGTCCGACCTGCGGGCCCACACACGCAGCGTGCGGCAGACACGAGAGTGCGCCGGCCTACAACTGCGACCTTGCGAGCCAATGTAAATATAAGGCCATTCGCGCAGGGCTGCTGCAGTGCAGCAGTAAATGTATGTGAGGCGGTCGGGAAGTGGTTAGGTTAAATTCAGTGAAGTGTATTATTTCCAAAAACTTGTGCTTGAAAGACCGCTGCACAAATATTGTGTGACAAAAAATATTGCAACGACATTCGATTCTCCAGAGTCTTTGATAAAAAATATATATATAAAATATTTGGGGGTTCTAAGTAATTTTCTAGCAAAAATACTGATTTTAACTTGTAAGCAACAAATGTCAAAAATAGGTGCTTTGCCCTTGCATTGTTTTAACAGGTAAGGATTTGCATATAATTTTTAGTGGTTGTAATCCTCAGACTTGAAATATGAACAATGTATATTCCACTGTAGAGTGTACTTATCTCAATTAAAAGCACTAAGTGTAATTTCTATCTGCTGCCTCCTTCCTCTGCTATCTCCTTTAGTCACTTCTGACGAGTTTTCCTGACACCAAGAGATAAATGGTGACGAGGGAGGGAGCTCCAGCAGATTGACAGGCTCAGCTATGTTGTACAAAAGAAAAAAGTAGTTTCCAGCGCTAAAAGGCCTTCGGAGTAAAGGCAACCGGAACATCAAGGAATAAAACACCAAATGTATGCTGCCCCCCTCGGACAGGGTGATCTGAAAGATACTAAAAAACAAAACAGAAAGGGAGGCGCACGCACCTAGTGCATTACCATAAAAATTTATTAGAATTGTAAAAAAGTTTAAAAATGAATACTCACAAAACCACAATGTGGTATCACAAAGCCATAAAACCAAAGCCAGATAATGCAAATGGGTAGATGAAAGAGCACAAGGTGGGGTGACAGCTGATGCATTTCGGGGGCGCACCCCCTTCACTCAGAGCTGTGCTAGTCAGTGAATGATTGGTCAAGTGAATGATTGGTAACTGAGCAATTTGCAAGGTGATTGAACTTTCAGTCTCTCCTGGTCATTTTATGTATATATACCACTCGGTCTGGCAGTCCAGACTAGCACAGCTCTGAGGAAGGGGGTGCGCCCCCAAAACGCGTCAACTGTCACCCCACCTTGTGCTCTTTCATCTACCCATTTGCATTATCTCGCTTTGGTTTTATGGCTTTGTGATACCACATTGTGGTTTTGTGAGTATTCATTTTTAAACTTTTTTACAACTCTAATACATTTTTATGGTAATGCATTAGGTGCGTGCGCCTCCCTTTCTGTTTTGTTTTTTAGGCTCAGCTATGTGCCTGTGAGCTATATGGAGGGGGGTGTCCCTTCCCTCCAATAAAATGTCAGAACTCTCCTCACTGAGCACTGCACAGTGTAACTTCAGCTCTCCACCCTCTTTCTTTCTGAACCCTCAGAAAAGCTGATAAATTCAGGTCTTTGGATGGATGTAGAGAAGAGAAGAATGCAGGTAAATGGGTACACCTTATGTAGGAGGATTTTTTTTATCTCTGTGAATAACCTGAGGCCAGTCACTTCACTGGGTATTTGGAAGGGTTTACAACCACTTTAAGGGATGAATGTGAGGGTGGAGAAGGTATGTAGGCATTGTGTGTTGTCATATACTTAGATCTGACAATTACTTATCTTTATTAGAACAGAAAAAAAAAATCATTGTTTGAATAATAACATCCTATTAAAATATTTCTCAACATATTATCCAGATCAGTTATCAAGTCACTGACCCACGCCTGGGTGATGGAAAAATGTATCCAACTTTATTCCGCGTGACACCAGACGATCAGATCCGTTTTGCAACTATTATAAGGTTTTTGCAGCATTTTGGGTGGAACTGGGTTGGAATAATAACATCTGAGGATGGCAGCGGTGATGAGGAGTCCCAAGAACTGAGTAAGATGATGAGAAAACATGGGATCTGCACAGATTATATCATTAAAATCAAAGGAAAGAAAGATGTTAATCCGGGAGGTAAAATAATTAGGGAATCAACAGCTAAGGTTGTCATAGTGTGCGGAAGTTCCATATCATACTTTTATTATTTTAATTATCAATCACCCTTTGGTATAGAAAATATCACATTTATTTTCCCACCATCATGGATTAGGTTAACTCATTTATATACTATGAACGATGTATCATTGAACCCCAGCTTCATATTTATGTGGTCACAAGAAACAAACCTAAACCTGGATGTTTATACCGATGGTGTCAACTTCTCCAGCTGCTTAAATGACCCAATACTGGAAGATCTCTGGATAACAAAGTATAAATGCCTTTCTCCAAACCACAACAAAAATATCTATTATAACAAATTCTATCATATTTCTGCAAAACCTTGTACAG
>BLSH010263410.1:129747-146416 GCA_018402905.1 Glandirana rugosa
GAAAGGGAATTTTTTGAGAGACCAACGAAAGCGTCATACGAAGCCCAGTAACAGGTAGACGTGACACTTCGCGGCAGGTTACTCAAGACTTCGTAAACCGACTTATACTCGTCCATTATAACGGACGTTGTGAAGTCTTAAGTAGGACGACGAAAAAAGTCGTCAGTATAGTAGTTATTTATGTTCTCTTGGTCAAGGACAATGACCCGAAGCATACTGCGAAAGCAACCAGAGAGTTTTTTAAGGGAAAGAAGTGGAATGTTATGCAATGGCCAAGTCAATCACCTGACCTTAATCCGATTGAGCATCCATTTCACTTGCTGAAGACAAAACTGAAGGGAAAATGCCCCAAGAACAAGCAGGAACTGAAGACAGTTGCAGTAGAGGCCTGGCAGAGCATCACCAGGGATGAAACCCAGCACCTGGTGATGTCTATGCTTTCCAGACTTCAGGCTGTAATTGACTGCAAAGGATTTGCAACCAAGTATTAAAAAGTGAAAGTTTGTTTTATGATTGTTAATCTGTCCCATTACTTTTGGTCCCTTAAAAAGTGGGAGGCACATATACAAACTGTTGTAATTCCTACACCTTTGACCTGATTTGGATTTAAATACCCTCAAATTAAAGCTGAAAGTTTGCAGTTAAAGCACATCTTGTTCATTTCATTTCAAATCCATTGTGGTGGTGTATAGAGCCAAAAACATTAGAATTGTGTAGATGTCCCAATATTTGTGGACCTGACTATATTAGTCCACGTAGTAAGTACTGTGTAGGGAATATATGCAGGGCTGTCTTTAAGGCAGGGCAAAAGGGGCAGCTGCCCTGGGCCACATCATTGTTGTGGGGCCCAAAGCAGCTGCCTCATACTTGCTAACTATCCCAAGTTAAATTCAATATGAAGTTCTGTTACTAATGCTGCCCAGCTCTACCCTTTTGCCATGTACAGATTACTCACCTGCAGACCCTGTGTTTACATGTAAATAACCTGCATTAATATGTAAATATATTCGTAGAGCGGCTGCTTTGATATGTAAATAGAGGCAGCATTCATATGTATACCATGCCCCTCCCCCCCCCCAGATCATATCCACCTACACCTCTGCTGAATTCTGCCCACTGGGGATGGGGAAAGGGGCATGCTAGATAGTCATGCCTACAACTGTGGTCATTAAGCCTAACATCAGCCTGTTCTGGAAAGGTGAGCAAATTGGAGGTTGAACCCTTTTTCAAAATAACATGGTGCCACAGCAATGTGAATTTTGGTGGAGGTGAATATGCACATCTCAGCCGATGTGTGGGGGTGTTGTTAACAATTAATGTCACAGCTGTGTATCTGCTAAAGGGCAGCATGTTTCTGTGGTGTCAGGAAAATGATTTTGCATGCGTTCCCGACAGAAAAAAATGTGAACGCAGGCTAAATGTCTCAGTTACTTTGGTGGTGAGTGTAACTCTTCTCATTACATTGGGGCTTAGTGTCCTTTCATTCACACTAGTTGCCAGTGTGGAGCCCCCCTTACATTGGTTGTCAGTGTAAATAATTCATTACATTGGCGATCATTGTACATTTAACTTTATATTGGTGTAGAATTGCCCTTCCACTGGTGGTCAGTTTAATTCCCCCTTTACATTGGTGGTCAGTGTAAATTCCCCCTTACATGGGGGTTATTGTTTATTCACCCTTGCATTGGTGGTTGGTGTACATGCTCCTATTACAGTGGAGTAAGTGTAGAAATCCCTCTTTATATTGGTGGGTGGTGTAAAATCCCCCATTACATGGTGATCAGTGCAAAACCCCCCTCACATTGGTGGTCAGTGTAGAATTCCCCACTATATACTTACCAAAGATTTCCAGTTTTGCTCTACATGAGAATTCCAGCTTTGCTCTACATCAGAATTTGCCACAGTGTACTGACTCCTAACGAATCCCACCCCCCATCACTGCCCCTGATCCCATCAACCCCCCAGCATTTCCATTGATCACACCCCCACCCCAAGCATTGCCAGTGATCACAGTAGTCCTAGGATCCCTAGGAGTTTTCTGTCTATTGATGGGTCCCCTCACCTCCATGGTGTGCAGGCAATGAGGAGATGATGTGCTGTAACCTTTAGCAACCAATCAGTGAGCAGTAATGATGTGCACTAACCTCTTGCAACCAATCATTGAACAGTATTGATGTACAGTAATTTCCAGCAACCAATCAACAAGCAGAAGTCATGTGCTCTAACCTTTATCAAATAATCAGTGAGCCTTATTGTATGCTGTAACCTCTAGCAGCCAGTCAGTGAGTGGTACTGATGCACTGTAACCTCTGGCAACCAATCGCAATCACTGCCTGATCTGATTCAGTCAACTGATTTTGAGTCAAACTGCTATTTATTGTATGTCTCAGAGCAGGTAGAGAGCGAAATTACATGAAAGGGGGTGGGGGGGGCAAGAAAAAGTTTGCCCAGGGTCCAATCAATATTAAAGATGGCCTGAATATAGATGGATCTATTGTTATAACAGTGCCCTACTTTACTAGATCAGAAAACTTATTGTGTGTTTGACACTTAAAGGGGTAGCAGTTATATTATTTAACCCTCTATCTTACTGATATGTGAGTTGGCACCTTCATTTTATCTGTTTTCCATGTTAAGAGAGACCTTCAAATAGTCCAGATTCATATACTGTATATTTTATATGCATTATATATATGTATACGCTTTTATATTCTATTTACTTATTTATGATATTTATCAGTATATGATTTTGTTTATTTATATTTCTGGTTAAGTCTGTTCTACAAAAATCAAAGTGCAAAAGATTGAAGTGTTTATCCAGAATGTGTCTCTTTAAAGATTTTGTGCATCTTGGTTATATAGGGATCCCTCTCCCTACTGCCCCTGTTTCTAGGACTTAGGGATGGGCCGAACGGACACGAAAAAAAAAAAATCTGCAACAGCTCCTACTGTGAGGTAAGCATGTGACCCGCCCCTTCCGATGTCACATGACATCAGAAGGGGCGGGGTCACCAGCTTATGTCGCCAGGTGGTCCTGCCCTTCCATATAAATAAACTGTCAAAAACAAATAGCGAGCAGACAGCGGGAGCCCTTCCAATGAGGAGGATCTGTGTGCGCCATCTGCGTGTCATGCATTATGGGGCACTCCGCGGTGACAAAGTCTCCCCATAATGCTTAAGGTTGTTCAGGAGGCAGGTGAACGTCCAAATATCAAAGGTTCAGCCCGAACTAAAGCTCGGGCGAACCGTTCGCCCATCCCTACTAGGACTAAGCCCATAAGGGTGAAACATGTCAAAGAGGGACGGTCTTCAGGTGGGACCAACAGTGTGTCTTTGGTTGGCCCAATTAAGTTTTAAAAAGAAAGTGATTTCATCATTGGTAGCCATAAGTGTTCTTTGAGCCAGTGTAATATGGTATTTAGGGACACAGCTGCCATTATTACAAAAATCCAGAAATGTGTGATAAAAGCATAACTCTGCACATCACCCAGGACCATCTTAATGGGGGGCCCATGCAGTTTTCCCCTCCCCACTGCCCTTTCACTGACTGTAGAAGTAGCAGGAAAGATTCAGTACCCCCAAACTGTATAAGAATGGCTGCTGTCCAGTCCTATAGGACAAGGAGTGAGAAACTGAGTTAACAGCACAGCTGCAGCTGTTCTGCCTCCTATTGCCTACTCAATGTCAATGTTACTGTTGGTCCTGCCCCCTCCCCAAGCCCACCATCTTTAGTTGAGAACGGAATACCGAAGCTGAGCTGAAGTAAGAAACAAGGTGCCTTGTGGACCGTGGAGGGGGAGGAGCAGAGCTGAGCAGAGCCATCGATTTAGGAAAAGGTAATCTGGAGAATGTGTACAGGGAAGAGATATTTACTTTGGATAAATGGGATTGGCGGAGCAGAGAGGAGAGACCATAGCCACTACTTCAGAGACTCAGGTGTGGGTATACAGCATTCCAAAAGGTTCTGTTTGCAGTGATGTCAGCGCGTCTTCCCCATCGATTATTACCTAGGACCACAAGTATCACCCCTACAGCTGGAGAGAGACACCATAGGATGGGTTGTGACCTTCAAGACATCCAACATTCCCCATTTGGGGACCCGGGCTGGGTGATAAGCCAATGCACATTCCGCGCTTACTTCCGGTAAGCTGCCATCCAATATAGGTGGAGGTTTCACAGTGGCATGCATTTTCATCCTCACGTGGTGATATAAAAGTGTGAAGTTGACCATTTGTATTCATTTGATATTTATTTCAATATTTTCAAGAATTACTACCCTGCACCTTATTGGGACTGCACCTGCTATTTACACAGTATATCATATGTTGCATAATATTTAGAGACCACTGGTTATCTATAGATGTTAAAAGATGTGTGTTCATTTGTAGTGTAATGCTACAGTTATTAACATCCCCTTCAGTTTACACCTATCTGTGCACATCTTTAATGTATTCTCCTTTGCCTAACGGAAAGAGTATACTGTTTTAGATGGTAAATTGTAACATACTTTTTTATTCCATACGATAGTGTATTTTATATAGTCTATGACCTATACATCGCATAGAATACTGGAATATTTACAAACTTGCTTTTAGAGCAAATTACCACCTTCAATTAGCGCAACCTTTTCTTGGAAATTTTTGTATATTGTACCTGGTTGGTATTTTGGGTTGCAGCTGGCTTAAACACAGTGCGATCATTTCTGGTATTAGCGTGGTAATTTTTTCCTCTTTACATGTCACAGTACATGTTGGTATTCATGGTTCCCTCAATGAACCGTAGCTCCCCAGTGTTGGCAGCACTCACACAGCCCCAGACCATGACACTCCCCCCACCATGCGTTACTGTAGGCAAGACACACTTGTCTTTGTACTCCTCACCTGGTTGCCGCCACACAATCTTGACACCAAATAAGTTTATCTTGGTCTCATCAGACCACAGGACATGGTTCCAGTAATCCATGTGCTTATAAAAGTGTAAAGAAAAATATTGCGCTAAGTGTAAGTTGCAACAGCTGCCAACACCACAATCAAACAAATTGTGCGAATGTATCATAGGGGTTATTGTGTAGCGCTAATTGGAACTAAGGAAGTAGCATTAGTCACAAGAGTGACTAGAGAAATGTATAAATAAAGTGACGTGTGATAAAAATATGGAAATTAGGTGTCTAGTGTTTGTGTGAATGTGGATAATCACAACATAAGAATATATATAAACACATAAATAAAAACGTATATATATGGTGTCACCATCAGAAAGGGATCCACCTTCAACTACACATGGGCCCAAAAATGTAAAAGATGGTTTTCAGAAATGAAGTTATCGTGTGTGGCAGAGAATGCAGTATAGTCCACCACTATTCAGAATCATGGAAAAAAACATAATGGAAGTTATAGAAAGTTCAAACAGTTCAAAGTTCATATAGGACTTCAAAATCTAAGGAATCCTCTTAGCAGGGCATCTGAAACTTCAAGGAGTCCCTAAAGGGACTATGAACCCCGACTCTAGAAAGATTAAAGGTTTACCAGATAGCCAATGAAAGCGCGCATTGATAAAATCTCTGAATAGGACACATCAGACAGCGAAGCACCAGTTTGATGACACCGTTATGTGAATAAAAAGCCGGGTCCATCTTCCTTGGGAAAGACTGGCGTCTCTTAGGAGATTTTATCAACGCGCACTTTCATTGGCTATCTGCTAGCCGCACTTAATATTGACACTTTGGGCCCAATTTGGACATTTTTACTTAGGGGTGTACTCACTTTTGTTGCCAGCGGTTTAGACATTAATGGCTGTGTGTTGAGTTATTTTGAGTGGAAAGAAAATTTACACTGCTATACAAGCTGTACGCTCACTACTTCACATTGTAGCAAAGTGTCATTTCTTCAGTGTTGTCACATGAAAAGATAATAAAATATTTACAAAACTGTGAGGGGGTGTACTCACTTTTCTGAGATACTGTAGGTTGAAAAAAGACACAAGTCAATATAGTTCAACCAATAAGAAGAAAAAAAAAAAACAACATACAATCCAATAAACACAATCCTTTACCCACAGTTGATCCAGAGGAAGGCGAAAAACCCCAGCAAAGCGTGATCCGATTTGCTTCAGCAGGGGAAAATTTCCTTCCTGATCCCATGAGTGGCAATCAGCTTTTCCCTGGATCAAATTTACCTAAAAATGTCAGTACCCAGTTATATTATATAAATCCAGGCATTTTTTAAAGCAATCTACTGTGCTGGCCAGAACCACCTCTGGAGGGAGTCTATTCCTCATTTTCACACCTCCTACTGTGAAGAAACCTTTCCATATTGGAGATGAAATATTTTTTCCTCTAGACGTAAAGAGTACCCCTTGTACTTTGTGATGACCTTAAAGTTAATAACTCAACAACAAGTTCACTATATGGACCACTTATATATTTGTACATGTTGATAATATCCTCCCTTAATCTCCTCTTCTCAAGAGAGAATAAATTCAGCTCCTCTAATCTTTCCTCATAGTTGAGCTCCTCCATGCCTCTTATTAGTTTGGTTGCCCTTCTCTGCACTTTCTCCAGTTCCCCAATATCATTTTTGAGAACCAATACCTAAAACTGAACTGCATATTCCAGATGAGGTCTTACTAATGATTTGTACAGGGGCAAAATTGTATCTCACTTTCTCTGGAGTATATACCTCTCTTAATACAAGACTTTGCTCACTTTAGAAACCACAGCTTGGCATTGCATGCTATTATTAAGCATATTATCTACCAAAACCCCCAGATCCTTCTCCACTAGGGATTTCCCCAGTTGCACTCCCCCTAGAATGTATGATGCATGCATATTCTTAACCCCAAATGCATAACTTTACATTTATCAACATTAAACCTCATTTGCCACACAGTTACCCAATTAAACAGTGCATTGAGGTCGGCTTGTTAGTTGGAGACATCCTGTAAGGATATTATTCCACTGCATAGCTTGGTGTCATATGCAAAGACTGAAATGGAACTTTTAATCCCAGACCCGATATCATTTATTAAAAAGAAAGGGTCCCAACACTGAACCTTGGGGTAACAACTGATAACCTTAGACCTTTCAGAGTATAAATCATTAACCACTACTCTCTGAATTCGGTCCTTTAGCCAATTTTCTATCCATTTACAGGCTGATCTTTCCAAGCCTGTAGACTTTACCTTACACATTAGCCGTGTGTGGGGAACGGTGTCAAACGCTTTTGCAAAATCCAAGAATACCACGTCCACAGCCACCCCTTTATCCAAGGTTTTACTTACCTCCTTAGTATATCTTCCTCATCTTTTTTAGAAAAAATAAAGTGCACTGTCCCTTTAAATCCTATAGAAAATAGTCAAATCAATCCAAAGCTAAATACATCTGTGAAACTACAGTCTAAAACAATACATAAGCTATCCTTTAAATTGAACATATTATGGAGCAGACATATTGCAACATATCATTTGTGTAAATCAGTGCTGAAGTACTCAAAGTACTACTTAGGAAAAAATGGCCTCTTACCAACCAGTGTTGTGTCTCAAATTATAGGGATCAAAAATCCATGAAAAATATCTATTGATGAGAAGCCCCCACACAAAGTTAAATCCAGATTACCTGCTTTTTTTGTGCAGCGCTATGTTTTGCTGAAGATCGGCTCTCATATCATCATAAAAACTTTTTCCATAAGCTTACATATGGAAGACAAGCAGGGAAAGCCCATAGTGCAGTAAAGCCAAATATATATATATATATATATTTTTTTTAATAAAATACAGTTATATTTAGGTTAAACATGCAAGTCGTGGCGTTTCCCATCCAGCCAACACATGGTGATGTCACGAACACTCCAGCCAACGCGTTTCCTCAAAAATGGCTTCCTGACGATCATTGCAATACTTTCTGTCACGCAGTATTTGTGCAGCAGTCTTTAAAGCGTGATTTTTTTGGAAAATTTTTACTTTTTAGAGTTAAAAAATAAGACAACAGTAAAGTTAGTCCAATTTTTTTGTATATTGAAAGAGGATGTTACGCTGAGTAAATAGATACCATACGTGTTACGGTTGAAAATTGTGCACACTCGTTGAATGGCAACAAACTCTGGTACTTAAAAATCTCCATAGGCGATGATTTAAAAATGTGTAACAGTTACCAGGTTAGAGGTGCAGAGGAGTTCTTTTGCTAGAATTATTGTTCACTCTCTGGCGATCGTGGCAATACCTCACATGTGTGGTTTGAACACTGTTTTCATATGCGGGCATGACTTACGTATGCGTTTACTTTGCTGCGCGATCACTTTTATTGCTATCACAAGGAATGTAAACATCCCATGTGATAGTAATAGACGGTGACAGGTACTCTTTATGGTGGGCTGGGGGGTCTAAAAGATCGCCAAAAACAGTGATTCTGAATACTGTAATTTTTTTAAAACCGGAGCCTTTGGCCTCCGAGTAAACCGGAAGTGTAGTTGTGACGTTGTTTCCGGAATCTGACAAAGGAGACCCAATCTGAGCCAATTACGGCTTCTATCAGGTCTCCTTCTAGCTGGCAGATGCGCCGGATGAGAGCTCCAGTTTTCTGGTGGGACAGGAGGCCAGAGAAGAGAGGTGGAAGGCGGCGGGAGGGGGGCTGTCCCCTTCCGCCCCCGGAGATAATGATTGAGCATCTCCCAAGCTGGATCTGCCGTTAGCCACAGATAGCCGACTGTCCGTTCTAAAAAACTTTATCAGGGTATAGCCTACAGCTGCAGGCTATATCCCGATACCATGCACTTAAAGCGGCCGCCGTTCATTTACGGCAATTTGCGGGAAGTGGTTAATTAAGATATTTGTAAAACACAGAAAGGACAAATTTAGAATAATACCCACAACACATTCTGATACCTCTCCCGAGTATGGGGATACCACATGTATGAGTTTTTTTGCAGCCTAACTTTATAAAGGGGCCCAAAATCCAAGGAACGCCTTCAAGTTTTCAAATTATGCATCTCATTTCCTTACAAGCTATTATATTTTTGGAGGCCTTGGAGCACTGGGACAGTGGAAGCACAAAATGACCACATTTCAGAAAACAAATATCTCAATGCATTATGTAAGCCAGGGCTCAAATTTCAACTCCTGAGCTAATAGTCAGACCTAAAGAGTTACTCGCCACCAGTTGCCTGACCCCTAATTCCGCTCCTAAACACGCCCTTGTAAATTACTGTTAAATGTTTTATGCAGAATTAAATTACAAAAAAAAATATTAACAATAACAACTTTAACAATATTAAAATAAAACATATCAGTATGCATTAGTGCAGCCTATCGGTGCCCATCAGTGAAGCCTTATCAGCATCCATCAGTGCAGCCCCATCAGTGCCCTTCAGTGCAGCCCCATCAGTGACCATCAGTGCAGCATCTCAGTGCTGCCTAATCAGTGCCCATCATTGCCGCCTCATCAGTATCCATAAGTCCTGCCTCATTAGTGGCCATCAGTGCAGCCTCAACTGTGGCCATCAGTGCAGCATATTAGTGCCTGTCAGTGCAGCCTATCAGTGGCCACCAGTGCAGCATATCAGTGTCTATCAGTGCAACATAGCAGTGCTGCCTTATCAGTGCCACCTTATCAGTGGCCATCAGTGCTGCCTCATCAGTGCCCATCAATGCAGCAGGGATCACAGGGAGGAATTAGGAGAATTGCCAGCTGGATCCCACAGAGCGGGGATCTCCCACAGTTTTCTGGCTGATTGTTTCTTGCAGAAGTGGTGTAGCCTTTTTTACAGGTCAACAGAGGGGCCCAGGGAGCAGGGAGGCGTCCACATTGCTTCTGCCAGAAATGATCAGTCAGGAAACTGTCGGCCCAGTTCGTCCGTGCTCTACACTTGCCCTCAGCTAATTTCTACTCACCAGATGCGAGCAGGTGAGTAGGAATTTTGAGGGCTGATGTAAGGGGCAGAATGATTCTTTTGAAAACTCCAGTTTATTGCTATACGTTTTTGGAAAACGTGGAAAGAAAACAAAATGTATTTTTTTACACATAGTTGTCAAAGTTTAATAAGATATTTTCTGCACACAGCATGGGCATACTTAGAATTTCACAACAAAACACATTTTCCTACTCCTGCTATGGGGATACCGCATGTTTGAGACCTTTTCAATACTTGTACTGATTTTATGTTGTATCTTGTGTATCATAAAAATCCATTAAAATTGTATCAAAAAACAATGTACTGTAATGCAAGTTGTAAGGGAATATAGCTTAGTATAATTTCATCTCACAGGAACATATTAAGTGGGACTTGCAGATCAGTCAGCACAGGTGGCAGGCATGGACAGCAAATAGACAAGGGACTTGTCCAGGGGGCAGAAAAAAATAAGGTGAATTAAAACACCAGGGTCAGTTCAGGCAGCAGACAGAAACATAATTAATAAACATTCTAGTAGAGATGAGAACAGTTCGAGCCGAGCAAAAGTTTCGCCAGAACTTTGCCTGTTCACCCATTAGTGCCCTATTTGGATGTAGCCACATTCATCTACTCTAACCCAATAAGGGATATATCTGGCACATATTATATGCTCTCCACCAAATTCTTCCCATCAACGTTCTTGCTCTCCATTGCTATAACCTCAAAAAAGCTCAAAATGCTATAATAGTGTTATACAGTAATCTCATCTGGCATATAGGGAGCATGAGATGCATGAAAATGCAAGGGATGGGGCGTGGTCTGGACCCGGGCTAAAATGGCTGCTTGAACTCTCTGCTCCTGCTCATCAAGGTCAATCTAGTTGCCAAAAGAAGGAGTTATATCATCTACTCATGGGAAGAATGGACAGGAAATCTTCATTATCCCGCTCCCGTCCACCAAGGACACCTGGCACCTAGCTGGACCGTAATATACCTGAGTTTTTCTGGATCAGCCTAGAGACAGCATGGCCTCCTCAATGGCTTCCACGCGCGAGTCCCACTCGACAAGCAGAAGCCTGACATGATCCCACAACGCACAGCCAGCCGCCCCGGGAACACAACAATGCACAAAGCTGAATCTGGGAGACTTACAAGCAGTGGCTCTGTATATAAAAAATCCAGCAAGTGCATCAGGTGACAAACGCACACACCTTGCATATTCATGAGCTTCAATGACAGGTGGAAGATCTGGACAACCAAGGCCGGTGCCATAATATCAGGGTGCGTGGCCTCCCTGAAGTGATAGAACCGCACCAACTCCTGCAAGCAGCCTGCTACATCTTCAATGATCTACTCGAGAGACCCCCTGAGGCACCCATTGAGATGGAAAGACTTCACCGGGCACTCAGACCCAGGGGCAGAGATACAGATCCACCTAGGAATGTAGTGTGCTGCTTGGTGAACTTTCGGATGAAAGAGGGGATCTTGAGAAAGGGCAGGATCAGAAACCGCATTATTTACAATGGAGCCAACATCAAGCTTTACCTAGACCTCTCACAAATCACACTACAAAAAAGGAAGAATCTTCTCAGACTGCTGCTGGATCTGCTCTGCTCCAGGGAAAAAGACCCAGGCCTACCTGAATGGTCCAATGGATATCGCCTGCAGATCCCACCACCAGCGCTACCTGTGGAGGAAGGAGGACACCACATCTCCAGATGCTGCAAATCCCCTCCATCTACTTCACTGACACCCGTAAATTGGCACTCACCAGAAGCAAGCAGCATGCCTGCCTCTCATGCTCATTGCACGCCATGACTGATGCTACAGCAAGCTGCTCCTATGAACTTTTTGATGCCGTTTGACTGACATCCAGCTGAGACCCATCTGTGCTCTCACCCCACATGAAGGTCCAGAACTCAGCGGGGATATACAGTATCTTACAAAAGTGAGTACACGATTCACATTTAAATACTTTATTCTATCTTTTCATGTGACAACACTGAAGAAATGACACTTTGTTACAATGTAAAGTAGTGAATGTACAGCTTGTATAACAGTGTAAATTTGCTGTCCCCTCAAAATAACTCAACACACAACCACTAATGTCTAAACTGCTGGCAACAAAAGTGAGTACACACCTAAGTGAAAATGTCCAAATTGATCCCAAAGTGTCAATATTTTGTATGGCCACCATTATTTTACCTCATTGCCTCAACCCTCTTGAGCATGGAGTTCACCAGAGATTCACAGGTTGCCACTGGAGTCCTCTTCCACTCTTCCATAACAACATCATGAAGCTGGTGGATGTTCGCGAACTTGTGATCCTCCGCCTTCCATTTGAGGATGCCCCACAGATGCTTAATAGGGTTTAGGTCTGGAAACATGCTTGGCCAGTCACCTTTATCCTCAGCTTCTTTAGCAAGGCAGTGGTCCTCTTGGAGGTGTGTTTGGGTCGTTAATATGTTGGAATACTGCCCTGCGGCCCAGTCTCCAAGGGGAGGGGATCATGCTCTGCTTCAGTATGTCACAGGACATGTTGCCATTCATGGTTCCCTCAATGAACTGTAGCTCCTCAGAGCCGACAGCACTCATGCAGCCCCAGACCGTGACACTCCCACCACCATGAATGTATCTTGGTCTCATCAGAGGTTCCAGTAATCCATGTCCTTAGTCTGCTTGTCTTCAGCAAACTGTTTGCAGGCTTTATTGTGTATCATCTTTAGAAGAGGCTTCTTTCTGGGACGACAGCCATGCAGACCAATTGGTTGCAGTGTGTGGCGTATGGTCTGAGCACTGTCATGCTGACCCTATACCCCTTCAACCTCTGCAGCAATGCTGGCAGCACTCATACATATACTCATACATATATTTCTCAAAGACAACCTCTGGATATGACGCTGAGCACGTGCACTCAACCTCTTTGGTCAACCATGGCGAGGCCTGTTCTGAGTGGAACCTGTCCTGGTAAACTGCTGTATGGTCTTGGCCACACTTCGCTACAATGTAAAGTAATGAGTGAGCAGCTTGTATAACAGTGTAAATTTGCTGTCCCCTCAAAATAACTCAACACACAGCAGTTAATGTCTAAACCGCTGGCAACAAAAGTGAGTACACCCCTATGTGAAAATGTCTAAATTGGGTCTAATTAGCCATTTTCCCTCCATGGTGTCATGTGACTCATTAGTGTTACAAGGTCTCAGGTGTGAATGGGGAGTAGGTATGTTAAATTTGGTGTTATCAATTTCACTCTCTCATACTGGTCACTGGAAGTTCAACATGGCACCTCATGGCAAAAAAACTCTCTGAGGATCTGAAAAAAAGAATTGTTGCTCTACATAAAGATGACCTAGGCTATAAGAAGATTGCCAAGACCCTGAAACTGAGCTGCAGCTCAGTGGCCAAGACCATACAGCGGTTTAACAAAACAGGTTCCACTCAGAACAGGCCTTGCCATGGTTGACCAAAGAAGTTTAGTGCACGTACTCAGCACCATATCCAGATGTTGTCTTTTGTAAATAGATGTATCAGTGCTTCCAGCATTGCTGAAGGGGTTGATGGGGTGGGGGATCAGCCTGTCAATGCTCAGACCATACGCCGCACACTACATCAAATTGGTCTGCATGGTTGTCGTCCCAAAAGGAAAGATGATGCACAAGAAAGTCTGCAAACAGTTTGTTGAAGACAAGCAGGCTAAGGACATGGATTACTAGAACCATGTCCTGTGGTCTGATGAGACCAAACTTAGCTGGTTCAGATGGTGTCAAGCGTGTGTGGTGGCAATCAGGTGAGGAGTACAATGACAAGTGTGTCTTGCCTACAGTCACGGATGATGATGGGAGTGTCATGGTCTGGGGCTGCATAAGTGCTGCTGGCACTGGGGAGCCATTGAAGGAAGCATGAATGCCAACATGTACTGTGACATACGGAAGCAAAGCATGATCCCAGTCCTTCAGGAACTGGGCCGCAGGGCAGTATTCCAACATGATAATGACCCCAAACACACCTCCAAGATGACCACTGCCTTTCTAAAAACACTGAGGGTAAAGGTGATGGACTGGCCACGCATGCCTCCAGACCTAAACCTTATTGAGCATCTGTGGGGCATCCTCAAACAGAAGGTGGAGGAGTACAAGGTCTCGAACATCCACCAGCTCCATGATTTCATCATGGAAGAGTGGAAGAGGACTCCAGTGGCAACCTGTGAAGCTCTGGTGAACTCCATGCCCAAGAGGGTTAAGGCAGTGCTGGAAAATAATGGTGGCCACACAAAATATTGACACTTTGGGCCCAATTTGGACATTTTCACTTAGGGGTGTACTCACTTTGGTTGCCAGCGGTTTAGACATTAATGGCTGTGTGTTGAGTTATTTTGAGGGGACAGCAAATTTACACTGTTATACAACCTGCACACTCACTACATTACATTGTAGCAAAGTCTAATTTCTTCAATGTTGTCACATGAAAAGATATAATAAAATATTTACAAAAATGTGAGGGGTGTACTCATTTTTGTGAGATACTTTAGGTCAAATATGTTGAATACGCCAGGAGCAAAACATGGCTTTCTCTGTATGCGAACCAAATAGAGAGAGGTCATACCCACACAATCTGCTCTTCATATGGCTTAAATAAAGTTAGGCTTCAGTTGCTCCGGGCCTACTCAACCAGTAGACCCTAATTACAGTTATGTTGGATTTAATATTGTTTAATGATTAGTTGGGCCGTTGGCCCGATACTTCCCCATTGGTACATTCTACACACAACACGTAATCTATGTAGTGATAAAATAAGCTCAGATCAGGATCTTGAAAGTAGCTACTTAACTACTTCACCTTTTTGACTTTGACTTCAGGTCAGCTAGAGTCCTACGGTTCCCACTCTAGTTCCGCTTCCTACCACCTTCCCACCCAGCGGATTATTTTAAAATCTCGCTGACCTTTTCCAGACATCTCATTGTCTCATTGTTAGGGGGACATAGCTGGCCTAAGCCCACCACCGGATTATATATTCCACTTACAAACTGACTCCACTCCTCCCGATATATGGTAGTGGAGTAGAGTTTGTAACAACATCCATATATACCCCCCTTTTTTTCTCTTTCTCCCCCTTCTTCCTTCCCTACTGCTCCCCTCTTGCATGCTCTCTCCTTCTCCTACCCACATAAGCACTTTCTATAGGGATCCAGCTGGTACACATGCTCCACCCAGGCCTCCTGCACTACTCTGACACAGATATAGCAGCCCTGCCTGGATACCCCTGGTTCCTCTACATACAAGCACCGTGACTTCCTCCATGCACACAGCCACCCCTGCTACCCTTAAGGTGGTTTCTTTAAATATCAAGGGGCTCAATAAACCTGAGAAGCGATCACAACTCCTGACCTACATGCGCAGTCTCAAAGCCAATGAGCTTTTCTTATAAGAGACACACTTCCGCACAGACAACATCCCCAAATTATCTAGCATGCCATTCCCCACAGTTTACCACACCACTAATGCAGAAACAAAAACCAAAGTGGTATCCATCATAATCTCCAAAAACCTACCACTTTAGATATATGATTCCCTTGCTGATACCAATGGAAGGTATATCCTTCTCCAGGGTACCCTCTGGAACAGACCATTAACCTTAGCTAATATATACAGCCCTAACATTGCACAAGTGAGCTTTTATAGATAAATAACCCACTTGCTGACCACTTTCCAATCAGGAGCCTTTATCCTAGGGGGAGATCTAGGGGGCACCTCCTCACTATCCCATAGAGCTATTAAACAAATCAACACATGGCGCACCCTCTTACATAGTTAGTCAGGTTGAAAAAAGACATAAATCCATCTAGTTCAACCAAAAAAAAAAAAAAAATAGAAAAATTATATATAACCATACAATAACATATACAATCCTTCACCCACAGTTGATCCAGAGGAAAGCAAAAAACCCCAGCAAAGCATGGTCCAATTTGCTATAGCGTGGTAAAACATTCCTTCCTGATCCCCCGAGAAGCAATTGGATTCTCCCTGGATCAACTTTACCTAAAAATGTTAGTACCCAGTTATATTATTTACATTAAGGAAGGAATCCAGGCCTTTTTTAAAGCAATCTACCATGCTGGCCAAAACCACCGCTGGAGGGAGTCTATTCCACATGTTCGCAGCTCTAACTGTGAAGAAACCTTTCCATATTTGGAGATGAAATCTTTTTTCCTCTAGACGTAAAGAGTGCCCCCTTATCCTTTGCAATGACCTTAACCACTTCAGCCCCGGAAGGATTTCCAGCTTTAGGACCGGAGCCCTTTTTGCGATTCGGCGCTGCGTCGCTTTAACTGAAAATTGCGCGGTCGTGCGACGTTGTACCCAAACGAAATTGGCGTCCTTTTTTTCCCAGAAACAGAGCTTTCTTTTGGTGGTATTTGATCACCTCTGCGTCATTTCTGATCGCCGCTATAAACAAAAGAAGAGCGACAATTTTGCAAAAAAACCCAAATTTCTTACTTTTTGCTAGAATACAAATCCAAAAAAAAAATATAAAAAAACATTTTTTTTCACCGTTTTTGGCCGATTTATATTCTTCCTCATATTTGCGATAAAAAAAATCGCAATTGGCGTTTATTGATTGGTTTGCGCAAAAGTGGCCGCGTTTACGGATGATGAGAATTCATTTTTTGGGGTTTTTATTTTTTTTTTATTTTTTACTAAAAATGGCGGCGATCTGCGATTTTTTGCGGTACTGCGATATTTCAGCGGACATGGCGGACCATTTTGACACTTTTTTGGGACCATTGGCATT
>BLSH010263412.1:9645-21484 GCA_018402905.1 Glandirana rugosa
CGCCCCTTACAGGTAGTTACTCGTGTGCCCGCCTTCTCCTCCAACCACTGTGTGCTCATTGATGGACATTCCCCGCCTTCTCCTCCAACCACTGTGTGCTCATTGGTGGACATTCCCCGCCTTCTCCTCCAACCACTGGGTGCTCATTGGTGGACATTCCCCGCCTTCTCCAACCACTGTGTGCTCATTGGTAAACATTCCCCGCATTCTCCAACCACTGTGTGCTCATTGGGGCTTTGTGCTTTGGGTCATTGACATGTTGGAAGTTAAACCACCGTAATGAAAAGGGAGGGCGGCAGTTTTTCCTCCCAACTGTGATTTTTTTTTTTTTTTTGCCCCATCCATTTTTCCTTGTATCCTGAAAAGTGCTCCAGTCGTACCTGCTGCAGAAAAACACCCCCACAGCAGGATATTACCCCCTCTGAGCGTTACTGTAGGAATGGTGTTATTTGGATGGACATATCGTTTGTTGTTGAGGCCAAATCATCCCATCTTAGTCTCATCTGACCAGAACACCTTTTTCCATGTGGCCTCAGAATCTTTGTGGTGCATTTTGGCAAAGCTCATTGGTGACGCCATGTGGCCTTTCTTGAGGAGTGGTTTTTTTTCTTGCAACCCCCCCCCCCACACACACACACACACACGCCACATTTGTGAAGAATTTGTGATATTATTATTATACAGGATTTATATATCGCTAACAGTTTGCGCAGCGTTTTACAACATGAGGGCAGACAGTACAATACAATGCAATACAGGAGGAATCAGAGGGCCTTGCTTGTTAGAGCTTGCAATCTAGGAGGGAGGGTCAAGTGATACGAGAGGGTAATATAACTGTGGGGGATGAGCTGAGTTGTTAGGTGGAGGCAGGATTGGCTTCTCTGAAGAGAAAAGTTTTCAGGGATCTCCTAAAAGTGGATAGATTTGGAGACAGTCTGACAGATTGGGGTAGAGAATTCCAGAGGATGGGAGAGGCTCAGGAGAAGTCCTGGAGTTGAATATGAGAGGAGGTGATGAGGGAGCTGGAGAGTAGGAGGTCTTGGGAGGAGTGAAGAGGACGCTTAGGTTGGTATTTTGAGACCAGGCTGGTGATGTAGCTGGAGCCAGAGTTGTGAATGGCTTTGTAGCTCATTGTTAGTATTTTGAATTTAATGCGTTGGGAGAGTGGCAGCCAATGGGAGAGAGTTGCAGTAGTCGATGAGAGATCAGGAGCTTTGTGGTTTCATTGGTTAGGAAAGGATGAAGTTTAGAGATGTTGCGGAGATTGAGGCGGCAAGTCTTGGAAAGTGATTGGATGTGGTGCCGAAAGGAGAGTTCAGAGTCCAGGATAACACCAAGCACCCTGACATGGGGGGGGATGGGTGGATGGTGGTGCCATTGCTCTTGACAGAGAAGTCGGGGGAAACGGCACGTGGGGAAGGAAAGATCATGAGCTCGATTTTGGACAAGTTGAGTTTTAGAAAGTGGTGGGACCTCCAGGCAGATATGTCTGTTAATAAGTTAGTGAGGAGACTGATGGAGTGAGTTGGGGGGTGGAGAGGTAGATTTGGGTATCAGTGTAGAAATGATATTGAAACCTGTGGGAGGCTATCAGCCGACCCAGGGAAGAGGTGTAGATTGAAAATAAGAGAGGTCCAAGAACAGAACCTTGGGGACCCCAATGGAGAAGGGAAGAGGAGAGGAGGAAGTAGAATTGTAAGTGACGCTGAAGGAACGGTGGGATAGGTAGGATGAGAGCCACTGAAGAGCACATTCATGGAGACCAAGGGAGTAGAGTTTTTTTTTTTGAGGAGGGGGTGGTCAAGTTTGTCTAAGGCAGCCGAAAGGTCCAGAAGTAGGAGTACAGAGCAGTGTCCATTGGTTTTTTCAGTTAGTTGGTCATTTGAGAGTTGAAGGGCAGTTTCTGTGGAGTGTTGAGGGTGAAATCCAGATTGAAGGCGGTAAAGAAGGTGATTCTTAATGAGGTGGTCACTCAGATGGTTGTAGACTAGGCGTTCAATGAGTTAAGAGGAAAAGGGGAGCAAGGCGATAGGGCGTATATTAAGATTGGTAGAGTCCAAGGATGGCTTTTTAAGTATGGGGGTGACCAATGCATGTTTTAGAGCATTTGGGAAGATGCCAGAAGAGACTTTGTCTATAGTAGCAGGATTGAATAAATGGAGTGTCATTTGTACCTGTTGACATGGGGTCCCAACTGGGTGAGATGCCTGTAGAGTGGAGATTTTATCACGAATTGCATCAATCTTGGTTTTGAAGTGATTAGCAATCTCCTGGGCAGTGAGTGAGTTGGTGGGTGGAGGCAATGGAGGACGAAGTAGAGAGTTGATGGGACCGGGATGAGAAGGTGTTAATGAGGGTGGTAAAATAGGTCTGCTTGGCAGTGTGGAGGCTGGAATTGTATTTTTGGAGGGCAGATTTGTATTGGTTGATGTCTTTGAGAGACTTAAGGCTCGTACACACGGGTACAATGGTTGTACAACCAAACGTCCAACTTTGGACCAAGTTGGATGTTGGCTGCTGTGTCTCGTGTACTGACATGAACTAAGCCATTGTACAACCAAGCCTAACGTGGTGATGTGTTACGAGCGTATAATGAGGAATTTCAGGTGAATGTGATTTGTGAATTAGGAACGACACTTCTGAGCGTTTGTGACTTCTGGGCATGCGTGTTTTGCTCGTACAACTTTGTTGGACCAACTTCTCTGTACACACAGTACAACGATCGTACGACCGCTTGTTGTACAACCAAAGTTTTCTAGTCTGCTCATCCAACTTCAGTTGTACAACGGCTGTTCTAATCACGCGTACGAACGGTCGGATGATCGTACAACAACTGTTGCACCGTGTGTACGGAGCTTAAGTCTTGTGCCACAGACGCTCAAGAGCATGGCTACGTTTGAGATTTCTGGTGTCTGTTTGCCAGGGTTGTAGGGGTTGAGGCATGATTCTGTGTGTGGTGAGGGGACTGAGCTCGTCCAGGGATTTATTGTAGACTCAAAGGGCTTTGCTGGGGCAGGGGTGAGATTTTTCATAGATGTTGTCAGTAGCAGAATAAAGGAGAGAAGAGTTGAAGTGGCTAAGGTTTCTATGGGTGAGGGTTGTGCAATTGGAGGGAAAGGTGGTGCAAGACAGGGAGAGAAACTAATAAGGTGGTGGTTGGAGAGAGGAGAAGGATTGTTGGAGTTGCATGGAGTGCATAGGTAGGAGAATACAAGGTCAAGGGTGTTTCCTTCAGAGTAGAAGCCCATGGTTTCAGGTCAAATGAGGAAGTTAGACTAACAAGTAGCAGGAGTGTTTGTATTAACAGGGATGTTGTAGTCACCGAGAAGGATTATTGGCATCCCATGCCTACAATGACCACTTTGTCAGAGTTGCTGTAAGTGTCTTGGTCTCCTCTCTGACCAGTTTCCTCCAGGCTCTTTCCTCCAGTTTGGAGCGATGTCCTGATCCAGGGAGGGTCTGTGTTGTACCAAATACTTCCCACTTCTTATCTATAGACAACACTCTGCTTCTAGGCCAGTGTTTCTTAACTCCAGGCCTCAAGGCGCCCCAACAAGTCATGTTTTCAGGATTTCCCTCAGATGAAACGGCTGTGGTAATTACTAAGGCAGTGAAACTGATCAAATGACTTGTGCAAAATAATGGAATGCCTAAAAACATGACTTGTTGGGTGCCTTCAGGACTGAAGTTGAGAAACATTGTTCTAGGCATGGATGAAGCCTTTATCCCGGAGACCCTGGTGTCAGTGCCACCCATAGAGGGTTGTTTGCTTCAGTAACACTACCAATGACTGAAATGTTCCAGGAAAGCGCTTTTCATGCTGAGCTAGTCAAAATGACCACAGCTGATCACAGGTGAAAGTTAAGTGGCTTTGTGTGCCATTTGAGAAGGTGATTAAAAACACCTCATTGCGTTTCACAAGTCATTTGTAGGAAGGGGGGAGAATCCTTTTTCCAACTCAGCGATTCTGTTCTCTGACAGGTTGGGGGTTATATCTTTCACTTGGATGTTATAAGGTGCACTGAGTAAGTACAGCTGGATAAAACAAAGACTGTGCTTGTCTTCATTTCAGGCTTTAAAGCAACAAAAGGTTATTATATTAATTGGGGGGGGTTCTTTTCTATACCCACTGTATCTGCAATCTATTCCTGTAAATAGGGCAGTCCACCACACAGGTCCTACCTCTCCTGAGGTTTGACCTATTTAACCTCTAAAGGAGGTCTCAGTGGAAATTCCCATTCAGCTGGTTTTTGCCATTCAAGTAAAAAGTAAATGCTCTCATCAGTAGCGCTCGCCTTTTTCATCGCCTCTCCTGCTGAAAATTGGACCATAGAAGATCTAATCGGTGAGAGTTCTGTGGACATGTTAGAGCAGTGGTTCTCAAGTACCCACAATTGGCCATGTTTGCAGGTTTTCTTTATCTTGCACAGGTGCTTTGAATCAGAGTCAATGGCTTGGTATTTTGGATAGCTGTTTTATGTAAGAGAAATTCCCAAAACATAGCCTGTTGGCGGTAATTGGGGACAGGGTTGAGAACCACTCTGTTTGAGGAATGTGTACAGAGTCGTCCTCCACCTGCAGCCCTGCCACAAAAGAAAGTTCTAGAGGGTGGTCTGGGGCTGGAGGCTGCTCTTTGGAATAGAGAAGAACATTCCCGGTCTTCCTATCAAGACTCTTTAGGGTCCAGCACACAGATTGGTGCTGGGCTTGAAAACCATGTTCACTTCTTAATAAACATGAACCTGTCCAGATTATTACCGTATCATCATAGCACTCCACAAGAACACATGATGTAGTGCTCAGGTCATCTAGATACCTACCATCACCTCCACCTACAAGAAGATCTTCAGAAATGTCTGATCCTTTATTGAAGGAGATCCCTTATAGTCTGGTTGCTTTCTTTTGGCCTTTGCACAGTTCAGTCTGTCAATGATCGCTGTGCTTGGATGTCAAGGTCTGAGGATGTTCCAAGGTCAGGATAGGGTCTGGGGTGTGGTGGTAGATTGTGGACCAAAGCATCTTGAGGAGCTGGCCAGAGGTCTCTGAGTTTTACTGAGTGTCACCTGAAAAAGAGGAGGTGGGAGAGCCTGTATAGTGCAGTAGGTTAATTCAGAAACAAGGATAAAGTTCTTCTAGAACAAAGGGGAAAAGGTCAAAATGGACTTACAACTGTCGAGGCTGCAGTCACCCCACCAGTGGCGTAACACGCAGCCATCCTAGTGCACGGGTGGCGAAAACCCGTCCCCGCGTAGTCAGTTTGGTCACTCACTATGCCTTGGGCATTCCCATCAGGGGGTGCTCTGTGGGTTCCCAGGTGCGTTAACCAATTGGTAAGAAGAGTCGGTGCAAAAAGTAGCTTGTCATTATTTCAATTGGCAGAGCCGCCCGGTGTGGTTTTACCAAGGATAGGCACAATTCTGTGGCAATGATGTCATCTAAGTGGATCACATGTAGCAGGTGCTATGTGATCCACCTAGATGACATCATTGCCACAAACTCTCAAATGACTCGTGCCTATCCTAGGAATAACCACATCGGGTGCCTCTGCCAATTGCATTACCAATAGGCTTTTTTTTTTTTTTCACTCTTCTTACCGTGCTCAGGATGCATTCTCCAAAAAATATCCCCTTCAGACACATTGCAGAACCTGGGCCAAGTGATCAAATACAGGGCAAACTTCACCCCAATGTCCTTGCAGTGAACCATCTCTTCCACTGGGCACAGGGTGGCAGGCTTGTTTGACCTGCAGTTCAGGGGAAAAGTGCACACTCCAAAATTCCTCACAACGGTCGTGGGATGTGCTGCAGTCTGAGCCACACCACAGTCCTACACATAATAATGAGGATCCGGCAATCTCAACCGCTGGTCCTTCTCTCCCCGGACTGAAATAGAATAACTCCTTGCAGGTTTGTTGGACTACACAATCCTTATTGATAGTCCGCCCAAGGCTCCACTCCCTCATCATTTCCATGAACCTTTCCCAGGAGCTGCATTCAGGACCCCGCAAGAGCTTAGTTACATGAAGATAGTCATCTTGTCCTCCCACTCCTCCTTCGAGCTCTCGACTATCTCCATGATATGAGGTGGGATGTAAGGGTAGTCCCGGCGTCGGACCTCCCACTGATACCGGGAAAGCCTAGGCAACTTAGGTCGGCTCCCTTTCCCAGGCTTAACTTGAGTAGCAGGGGATCTCACTACACTTTGCTGGTATGTAGGTGCTCTGGTCTGGGTAGTTGAGGGTCGTTTTAGGAAAGTTTGGTGAAGAAGACTGGTAGTTCCTGTCGCTGAATTGGCAACCTGAGGGAACTCCTCATCGGAAAAATAAAGGGCTGACGAATTTCCTGTCTCCAGCTCTCCAGCTGGATCCTCACTATGAGACGACCACTCAGCTAAGTGCTCAAGGGACCCAAATTCTGCTACCAGTCTAGGTGACCCCCCAGTCTATGGCCCTCTGCTCTGCATCCTCATCTGGCTTCTCAGGGGGCACCCCCCCCCCCAACAACTGGCTCCAGCCTAAAAGAGGTGCTTGCAGGTGGAGACACAGCTGGCATTTCAGGGACCCCGGGCTCCCACTCAATTGTACTCACAGTTCCCAAGTTCCTGGCCAGGCTGAAGGCCACGACAGTCTTTCCTTCCCTTGCATCCCTGATCTTCGTGAGGGAGTCACTAGGCCACAACTCCACTCCGCCTCGAGGCGATGTCATCAGGCCTGATCTGGCCTCCTGGGATTTCTGTGGCTGCAGTCCACAGAGCCCTGTTTGCAGGTCCCCCGAGTAGTATCATGGCTCCTGCTCTGTAGATACCTAGATACCCCCCGGGGTAAGAGGAGCATCACAATGGCTACACCGAACCCAGGCAGTGACGTCCATAGCAGGCATCCGGCAGTCTGGGCAAATGAGGCAAAGCCGCTCCACCCCATCGATGACTCCCAGGGCGTTCCCCCGCTTGGCTCCAACCGAACCCCCGTGTAAACCAGGGTCCGTTCCTGCCGATCCAGCAGCCAGGTCAGCGCTGGAAGCAGTCTTCCACCTTTCGCCATCTTGCTCTTCGTGGCGACTGGTGCTAGCTGCAGGTGCTTAGCTTCTTCCAGGGTGTGGCGCCGCCCCCATGTTACCAGACGAACTGGCGCTAAACATCCCGATAAGCTGGCGCTCTGCATGTCACACTGCTATAACCCCTTGTATGCAGAACAAAACTTTACGGACACTCTGACGCTAGCAGGGCTTCTCCAGACTTGCTGACTCTGATGGTGGTTGCCGATGGTGACAGCAAGCTGCAGTATCCACTGTTCTGCTGGAAAGCACATCCCATACACAGTCTCTCCCTTTAGCAACAAGAACAGTCTCAGGCACACTTTACTGTTTGCAAGAATTGGAGCAGTCATAGGTAAAGCACTTGGAATGCCCAGCTTTAGCAGAATGCTGGGAATATTTGTAATCCAGTGGGAATGTCTGGCAGTGGCACGGCGCAGGACATATTTGTAATCCAGTGGGCGCATTCGCCCGCCATGGTTGCCATGAGCAGCAACACGTGGTACAAAGTCACTGAATCGCAGAATTGGTATTTTTAAGTGTCCATCCTCAGTGCTGTTTTGGAGTGGCTGGGTAAGCAGGCAGCAATCTGTTGGCATCTCCCGCTGGTTGCTGTGGGCAACGGCACACTTATTTAGCACAGTTCAAGGGCAAAGTACACAGTTCTTATCCCGGTTAAGTCAACGTTGGCAATAAAACATTAAAACATTCCTCTGGCTCAGTTCTTGCGGTTGCTATGGGCTGCCTCACAGGTAATCCCGGAAAACGAGCCCCCAAATGTAGCCATGTGCTCCCTTGGGAGGGTCTGGTAGTTGTGGTTCACCTGATAGCTTCCCTCAATCCCACCATATAGCACACATCCGGAGACACTGACCAGGCCGGCTCTTGTTTTTGTTGTTTTATTTGGGGGAAATAACTTGGATGGGGATAAGGGGGTGACTGTTGGATGCCCAAAGAATTATGGTACAAAGACTCCATATACAAGCCTGTATATTCACACTTCACTGCAGACTCCCCCTCTGCAGACTATTGCTCCTCACGACTCTCCAGCACTTCACTTGCAGTTCTCTCTCTACACAGAACTCACAGCTTTACTCTCCTTTGCTTCTCTCCAGTTCAGAACTTCGCTTCCAGCCTGAAGGGAAATTTATCAGGCTTCTCTATACCTTTCTCTTCACCATGGTTAGCACATGGTGAGGCCTACCCTGTTGCAGCAGGACCTCAGGAACACCCATTACAGGCCCCTGTATGTGCAGCAAAGAAAACTTGAGTGCTATCCGGGCCTTTGACAGACAACAACTCCCGGCGCTTCTCTCCTCAGGTCTCATTGACCTACTCTCTGGTAGTGACTCTCCTTTCCCTTGACTGGCTCCCACAGACTGTCCATCATTCCTCTCCCAGCCTGCTCCAGCACTTTCTCCTCCAGTCCCAGGGACCATCACTCACCTCACCGGTGGATACTTTAAAGTCTCTACTCCTCCTGTAGCACCTCCGCTGTTCTCCTGTTCCTCCTGTGCGGCTCCAGGAATCACTCTCCTTTCTGGCTGCACCCGAACCTCCCAGGCCCCAAGGTCACCCACCCCAGACTGGGGGCGACCTCCCAGGTAGGGGCCTGCACCACCGTGCCTCTGCTACATCTCCAGACTTCCACCCAACACTACTCCTCCCAGACTTGTCTGACTCTGAGTGTAACGGAACCGACCCACTCTGCTTGAGCGCTTCCTTCAGAATACCGCTTCCTTCAATCTGAACATCAGAGATCAGATGTTATAGCCGTCCGTACAAACAATACGACACTACCTTGTAGGAACATGGACTGTGACAGTTTATTTCAACCAAGGCACAGAGATATAAACACCATGGGAGTACCCCCCCCCCCCCCCCCGGAGTACCCCCCCCCGATCAGATCAATTTAACAATTCAACTGTAACTGGAAGCATAAATGAACATGAAATAATCATCTGTCACTTAACCAGCCCAGGCGTCCTTCAAGGCCAGACGTGTCATCTCCAAGATCAGCCCAGGCGTCCTTCAAGGCCAGACGTGTCGCCTCCAAGATCAGAAGAGCTGAGCTGAGTTAATTAGCACAATGGGTGAAAAGACCCTTAGAAAGGAGAATTACTTACAATACACAAATTATAGCAGACAGGTGGCTTGCTGATCAATGTCAGCTATGAGCCCCAATTTGTCTTGGGGAGACATCTATAGTTCTGAAGGAATGGTCTTTTTATATTTCCTGGGGGGGGGGGGTATTGTGAATAAATATTACTGTCCCATTTAAGTAATAGTAGTTGTCCTTTATTTTCTGGGTCACCCTTACAAGTCAGGCCCATAGTCCATGGGTAAGAGGCCAGCATTCAGTCCCCTCCAAAAGCCTCTGTCCCACAGAGTATTCCAAGCGGCTGTCTACCCTATTTTCTGACTTTTACCCACAGGTGAGCCAATAGTGCGGCCTATAATAAGGCTTACCTGTAGGTAAAATGAATATCTCCTATACCTGTACGGTTTAGGAGATATTACCCCTCTAAACAGCCTCGGCGTTACGGCGCATGCACCGTGTATGTCCTGACAATGACCCGGCAATATGGCCAGACCTTGCCGGAAAGATGGGTAGTTTCAGGTGCTGCACATCTCGTATCTTCACAGCATATGGTTTTTTTTATGGTCGGTAAAAACCAATACCGGGTGAGCTGCTCCTTCCAGGAGGCACCGCCATTCCTCCAAAGCTGACTTGATGGCCAGCAATTCCCTATCACCGACATCATAGTTCCAGCAAGATGGTGCACCACCACATGGGTGTCAGGTCCGAGCATTCCTAGATGAACAGTTTCCTGGAAAGTGGATTGGTCATCGTGGGCCAGTTGAATGGCCCCCAAGGTCTCCTGATCTGACCCCCTTAGACTTTCATCTTTGGGGTCATCTGAAGGCAATTGTCTATGCTGTGAAGATACAAGATGTGCAGCACCTGAAACTACGGATACTGGAAGCTGTGCTAGCATTTCTCCTGCGGTGTTGCTATCAGTGTGTGAAGAGTGGGAGAAGAGGGTTGCATTGACAATCCAACACAATGGGCAGCACATTGAACACATTTTATAAGTGGTCAGAAACTTGTAAATAACTCATGAAAGAATAAAGTTACATTAAAACCAAGCACACCGTTGTTTTTCTTGTGAGATTCCCAATAAGTTTGATGTGTCACATGACCCTCTTCCTATTGAAAAAACAAAAGTTGGATTCAAAATGGCCGCCATGGTCACCACCCATCTTGAAAAGTTTCCCCCCTCACAAATACTAATGTGCCACAAACAGGAAGTTATATCACCAACCATTCCCATTTTATTAAAGCGGTAGTAAACCCCCAAAGCTGTTTTTACGTACAGGTGAGCCTATAATGCGGCGGCGGCCTATAATAAGGCTCACCTGTAGGTAACAAGAATATCTCCCAAACCTGCATGGTTTAGGAGATATTCGCCCTGCATGCAGCCGCTGACATTAGCGGGGCATGCGCTCTGACGATCCGGCCGAGGCGTCCAGCAACTCAGAGCAGCCAGAGCGAAGAGCTCCCGTGCGCATGCGCGGGAGTGACGTCACGCGGCTCCGGCCACTCACAGCGCCGGAGCCGCGTACCCGGAAGACAGAAGAGGACAAACGTGTCAGCGTCCTCAGCGCTGACCGACTCGGGCATCGGGGGTCTCGTTCTAAGGTATTCCATGCGATGCATACTAGCACATTATGCTATTGTCTTGCAGGTTTATTTTTATTTTTTGGCAGCGGGTTTACTACCGCTTTAAGGTGTATCCATATAAATGGCCCACAACACAGGGAATGAAATGTAACATCTGATTGGCTGACTGTTCACACACTTTATTACATGGAGGAGTAATGGAGTGCTGCAATGTGATTGGCTGGGGTGGCAACACAGACATTTCAGTTTTTTTCCGGCTGCGCACAGACAAATATCTTCCCCGCAGTGTCAGCGCTTCCTCCGTTCCGGGGTGCAGCGCGACCGCCCGCGTCCCCTCCCCTCGCTGCTTCCGACATGGCCGCCGGTGCTGTGATTGGGTACTACGGGCAGACTCCGCCCTCTACTCCAGCGCCCGCGGAGAACTGCGGAATAGGAGGCGGAGGGGGGCGTGGCGGAGAAGCTGTCGGCGGGTGTAGTGGGCGGGGGATAGTGACGCAGTTCCTTCCCTGGGCGGTGATCAGCGCATGCGCAGCTCCCGCTCTCTCTTTTCTCTCCAGCCGCCATCATGGGTCGCATGCACGCTCCGGGGTAAGAGAGGGGCCCGGGGCCCCCGGGAGGGGCAGGGAGGCCGGGGGTGCGCCTCAAATACCGACCGAGGGGGAGGGGAGCCTGAGGATTGCGGGGGAATGGAGAACGGGGGGCACCGCATACCGGGGAGACCCCCCTCACCACCCCCTCTCTGTATACTGACCTCCCCCCCCCCATATATATCATCTATATACCCCCCCTCTGTATACTGACCCCCCCCATATATATCATCTATATACCCCCCCCCCTCTGTATATCACACCTATATACCTCTGTATACTGACACCCCCCTATATATATATCCCTAAATCACACCTATATCCCCCCTGTATAATACATCTCCTGTATACTGACACCCCCATCCCCCTCTGTATACTGACCTCCCCCCTATATATCTCTCATCACCACACTATATACCCCCATCCCCCCCGTCTGTATACTGACATCACCCATATATATATCCCCCTCCCCCATCACTGACTGTATATTACCTTTATCACACCTATATACCCCCCTCTGCGTACTGACACCCCCT
>BLSH010263412.1:30235-45509 GCA_018402905.1 Glandirana rugosa
TACTCCCCAAGGGTGGTAGGGACACGACTCAAGGACCCAGACATGTGGACTACCTAAATAGGTATAAAAAATAAAACATCCCCTCCCATCTTGGTGTACAGACCCAGGAACTCAGCGCAGGGATGGTGGAAACCCCTCATAATGGGCACAGCGGGTGTACAGACCCAGGAACTAAGCACAAGGATGGTGGGAACTCCTCATAATGGGCACAGCAGGTGTACAGACCTGGGAAGTCAGCACAGGGATGGTGAAAACCCCTCATAATGGGCAGAGCGGGTGTACAGACCCAGGAACTCAGCACAAGGATGGTGGGAACTCCTCATAATGGGCACAGCAGGTGTACAGACCTGGGAACTTGGCACAGGGATGGTGGGAACCCCTCATAATGGGCACAGCGGGTGTACAGACTCTGAAACTCAGCACATGGATGGAGGGAACTCATAATGGGCACAGCAGGTGTACAGACTCGGGAACTCGGCACAGGGATGGTGGGAACCCCTCATAATGGGCACAGCTGTACAGACCCAGGAACTCAGCACAAGGACGGTGGGAACCCCTCATAATGGGCACAGCAGGTGTACAGACCTGGGAACTCGGCACAGGGCTGGTGGGAACCCCTCATAATGGGCACAGCAGCTGTACAGACATGGGGACTTGGCACAGGGATGGTGGGAACCCCTCATAATGGGCACAGCGGGTGTACAGACCCGGGAACTCAGCACAGAGATGGCAGGAACGTCCTTAGTCTTGGTTATTGTCTTTCATCCTTGCCTCTTCTGGAGGACTGTGGGGAAGATGTGGAGTGTCAGCCAGGAATGAAGCTCCCACACTGATCCATGGTGTATGAAGAGACTAAACAATGGGGCTCCAGGAAAGGTCATGGTCCCCTCGATTTATTCCCCTGACATGGGTTGCTAAGCGCTCCATCTCCATGTGGAGGGCATTGTGTTTAGCTGCAAAAGGTGAACTTCAATGGCCTCACGCTGCACAGATGTGTCCATGAGTGGGAGAGCTTTCTGTGCTTAGCGCACTCACAGTAACTGAGCAGTCAGTGACAGCTCCCAGTCTGTACTATCGGGAGTCAGGAGTAGAGTTGAGCGAACCCGGACTGTAAAGTTCGGGTCCGTACCGAACTTTGGGGTGTCCGGGACCCGAACCCGGACTTTTCAAAAAAAGTCCGGGCTCGGGTCTGGGGTTCTGGTAATTTTACCAAAAGTTCTGAAAATTGCTGTAGGAAAGTCCTAGAGGTCTGCAAAAGGAAGGAAAATGGGGGTAAGGGTGGGACAAGTGCCCTACAAAGAAATGGGGACAGGGAAATAACTAAAAGCATTTTTTTTAAAAATAACCTAAAAGCAAAAATGGATGTGGACCATCTTCAAACGGTCTGAAAAGTATTAATCAACGGTAGAAGCCATATAACTGTTCTAAAATCATCTTCAAACTGTCAAAGTATAAATAAGCCGGGAGAACCCATATCACTGTTCTGCAAACATCTGGAAACTGTCACTTTAAATGAAACTGGGACTAACAACTACTGTTCTGCAAACATCTGGAAAGTCTGTGTAACACTTTAACAAAAACCGGGGCGAACCCATATCACTGTTCTGAAAACATCTGGAAGCTGTGTGTGAAAATACAGCATAGAGAAGAACAGGGATATGGTTTCGCTCTGCTATAGTTTCACACACACTTTCCAGATGTTTGCAGAACAGTGATATGGGTTCTCCCGGCTTATTTATACTTTTTTGACAGTTTGAAGATGATTTTAGAACAGTTATATGGCTTCTACCGTTAATTTATACTTTTCAGACCCAGTTTGAAGATGCTCCACATCCACCTCCATTTTTTTTTTTTTTTTTTTTAATTCTTTTAGTTATTTCCCTGTCCCCATTTCTTTGTAGGTCACTTGTCCCACCCTTACCCCCATTTCCTTCCTTCTGCAGACCTCTAGGACTTTCCAGGACTATTTTACAGCCATTTTTGTGCCTAAAAGTCAGTGTCCCCATTGATTTCAATGGGGTTCGGGGTCCGTACTGAACTTTGGGGTGTCCGGGACCAGAAGACTAAAGTTCGAGTTCCGTCCGGACCTGAACCCGGACTTTGTCCCGAACCAGCAAAACCCGGACTTCTAGAAGTTTGCTCAACTCTAGTCAGGAGGACTTGCTCCAGATCATGTGACCACTGAAGGCCAATCACTGTGGTTACGTGACTAGCCAATCCTTGCCCCCCCCCCCAAAGCATGAAGACCCTGTTTAAAAGGACGGTAGAGGGGTTAAGTACATCAGAGGAGTTTGTATTCGTGATGACTTGTGCTGGTTAGTGATTCCTGATGTAATGAGAGGAAGGTGGGAGGGTTCAGTTCCTCTTGCATTTGGGTCTGAGTTGGTTGTAGACTGGTTCTCCTAAAGCCTCCTACACACTAGTCGATGGTTGGTCAACCGAACATCCAATTTTTTTTCCCAAATTGGGCGGCAGTGGTTGTCTAGCATACCAGCGTGAAGCAAGTAATCGCCCAACAAAGTTGAACGTAGTGATGTGTTCCGAGCGTATAATGAGGAAGTTCAGGTGAATTGGGAACACTTCCTGGATTTTGATCAAATGTTGGTTGGCCAACTTCTGTACAGGAGCCAACAATCGGCCAACTTCTGAACAAACGGGCCAACTTCTGTACACAAGCCAACAATCGGCCAACTTCTGTACACACGAGCTAACAATTGGCCAACTTCTGAACAAACGAGCCAACAATTGGCCAACTTCTGTACACACGAGCCAACAATTGGCCAACTTCTGTACACACGAGCCAACAATTGGCCAACTTCTGTACACACGAGCCAACTTCTGTACACACGAGCCAACAATTGGCCAACTTCTGTACACACGAGCCAACTTCTGTACACACGAGCCAACAATTGGCCAATTTCTGTACACACGAGCCAACAATTGGCCAACTTCTGTACACACGAGCCAACAATTGGCCAACTTCTGTACACACGAGCCAACAATTGGCCAACTTCTGTACACAGGAGCCAACAATTGGCCAACTTCTGTACACACGAGCCAACAATTGGCCAACTTCTGTACACACAAGCCAACAATCGGCCAACTTCTGTACACACGAGCCAACAATCGGCCAACTTCTTTACACACGAGCCAACAATCGGCCAACTTCTGTACACACAAGCCAACAATCAGCCAACTTCTGTACACACGAGCCAACAGTTGGCCAACTTCTGTACACACGAGCCAACAATTGTCCAACTTCTGTACACACGAGCCAACAATTGTCCAACTTCTGTACACACGAGCCAACAATTGTCCAACTTCTGTACACACGAGCCAACAATTGGCCAACTTCTGTACACACGAGCCAACAATCGGCCAACTTCTGTACACACGAGCCAACAGTTGGCCAACTTCTGTACACACGAGCCAACAATTGGCCAACTTCTGTACACACGAGCCAACAATTGGCCAACTTCTGTACACACGAGCCAACAATTGGCCACTTTCTGTACACACGAGCCAACAATCGGCCAACTTCTGTACACACGAGCCAACAATTGGCCAACTTTTGTACACACGAGCCAACAAATGGGCCAACTTCTGTACACACGAGCCAACAATCGGCCAACTTCTGTACACACGAGCCAACAATCGGCCAACTTCTGTACACACGAGCCAACAATTGGCCAACTTCTGTACACACGAGCCTGTAGAATCGTGCGTACACACGGTCGGATTATTGACCAACAGGCTGTTAGATGACCGTTGTTGACCAATCATCGAGGACCGCGCCTTTAGTACTAATTACTTTCTGGTTGGGATGGAACTGTATCCCCCAGGGGTGCCTTAACATCACTCTGGGTTTGGGGCCCCAGTAAGGTTCTCCAGCGTTGGCCACGTCAACGTCTGGGCCACGTCAATATGTCAGGGAGAAGATCTGCGGTCCTTGGGTCTTTTCCTCTTCTTAAAGCGGAGTTCCACCCTTTCTGAATGCTTGTTAGAAGTCAGCAGCTACAAAAAGTGTAGCTGCTGACTTTAAGGCCTCATACACACGGGCGTATTTTGACGCCGGCGTCTACTGACGTTTTTTAGCTGCTCCCCATGTTAGTCAATGGCCACATAAAATACGTCGGCGTTTTTGAGCTGTAGATGGCGTCGGCGTATCAGAGAACCCACGACCAGCGCGTTCCTTGGCTGCAACGACGTCAAAAAGCGCCGCAAAACGCCACGAGACGCCAACAAACGCCACCTAATATTGTACCGGCGTTTTCCGGCGCCGACGTTTTTAGGTTGAAAAATAGCAGAGGAATGATTTTTTTTTAAAAAACGTCTATTGACGCCGACGCTCACTAGCGCTCAAAAACGCCAATGCATAACGCCGAAAAACGTCGACTTTATCTCCTTGACGTCGGGCCCGACGTTTTGTTTATTATTTTATATACGCCCGTGTGTATGAGGCCTTAATAAACAGACACTCGCCTGTCCTGGTCCAGCGATGCGGCCGCCCGAAGCCTTGGATCTCTCCCCCTCCCCTCCACAGTGCTGCCATTGCTACTGCGCTGTGCTTCGTGATTGGTCCCAAAGTCTTCTAGGACCTGTCCTGTGTCCCAGAAGACTTCGGGAGGGAAGGGGAAGGAGACCTTCCACTTCTGATCGCCTAAGGCGACCGGAGCAGAAGTACCCGTAAAAATCGGGTATCCGCATCCCCCTCCCCAAAAGCTCAGATTCAGCAGTTGAGGAAGAGGCCTTAAAGCGGAAGTTCCACTTTTGGGTGGAACTCCACTTTAATGGGGGGGGGGGTGGAGACCTCCATCAAGCACTTGGAGGACCGGCTTCAGCAAGTCCCTAAGGGGCGGCGGTGTCCACCTGGGAGGGTCTTGTACCCCTGGTTGGGTAGAGGTCCAGGATTGGTCCCCTTGCGCTCTTTTCTCCTACGTTCACTGACAGATGCAACTCTTCATTGACTTGTGGGGTTTATGCTGTCCCACTAGGAGTTGACTAGGCAGGGAAAAGAACAGCTGGCCCCTCCCATGGGGCCGTCCTCTCTTCCCACATAAACCCTCCACATAGCATAGCTCACCAGTTTTAATGCCCAGTTTGCAAGGAGTTGACCTGACTTCCCTTAGGGGACTGCGGTCTGATTGTGACCGTTTTTTTTTCTGAATTTTTTCTTTCCTTTTTTTTTATTTTACGACTTCTATCAAGTATTGGATCTGCTATCAAGAAGCCGGCCAGGGCATAGAGGGTCGTTCAGACTCTGCACTCTCCCCAGCCTGGCCGACCGATGCGAGCCAGTCCCGCGTTATGGGGACCCGCCGCATCGTGCCCGTTCCGTGCGGGTGGCCTGGGGTCTCCCCCCATTTGCGCCCAAGTCCCGGATTGCGATCCATTTCGGGCATCTCGCTATCGGCCGGCAGCATCCCGCTCAGGCAGGGGCGGAAGGTCTGCATACGGGTGGCTACCCGCTACGCCCGACAGGAGTGGTGAGAGTTCCCCCCTCCCTTAGGGGTGGAGGGGGGACCGACGACCCCCCGGTGATATTTTGGGTAGCCACTGTTTAGGGGCGCATGAGCCCCCTTTTTCACCCCGCACCGCACCTGATCGTTGGCGCCGTTTGTTTTCTGATTTTCGCCACCATTTTGCGGCAGACCACCGCCATTTTGCCGTAGTTGCAGACATACTGAGCCTATGGAGCTTTCCCTCTAGCGCTCGGAGCGGCCATTTGCGGTACTGCACGTTCTCCTGCAGGTGGTTTCGGCCTCTAGTGTTCACTCGACGGCCGTATTTGTTTCCCCTGCCGCTGTAGAAATGTGCTACACACGTTTTCCTTTCTCTTTGGAATGGTGTGTTCTCCTGACGGCACAGCTCTTCTGACGGTTCTCAGTTACAGGCACCAAAAACAGCAAGTATAGCTGGGCTCTCCTGTGGGTGCTGGTGGCGGCGGGTGCAGTCCTCCTGGGTCTCCCTGGTGTACTGTGGTGTGGGGGTGCCTCAAGTGTTACTATTTACCTGTGTGTTACTGAGGGTGATTTCAGGGGAGAACAATGGCAGACCATACTGCTGAACCTGCTGGGGAGGTCTCGGCGGCGGCACAATCTGCGCAGGGGGCTTTTTTGGACCAGCTGCGGGCGGTCTTTAGCGAGTTTTTCTCCCCCGGGCGGATGTCGCCCATCAGGCCCCTCAGAAGCGTCCCCCTCCCCCTTGTTCTTCAGGAGAGGACTCTGATCCAGAAGTGGCCTCGGGGGTCACAGGGACCCCAGTGGACCCCTCTGATGGCGAACTGGGTCCCTCGGACGGAGAAGGGGACCAGGGGGTGGCTGCTGCGCATGAAAAAGCGCTGGTTTCCGCCATTATTTCTGAAATTCGCACCTCTCTGCGACTGAGCCAAGATGGCGAATCGCAGACATCTATGTATGTGTGTGGGTCCACCAGGGCCCCCAAGGCTTACCCCTATGATCAATTTTTTGATCGATTGCTTTATCGTGACTGGCAACGTCCGCAGCATTCTTTTTGGCTGTCCAAAAGGTTTGCCGCTTGCTATCCCTTTGAGGAAAGCTTTCTGGAAAAAATGGGAGTCGCCTGTGGTGGACCCACCGATGGCTCGTCTGAATAAGGCGACGACCATTCCGCTGGAAGGGGCCCCTTCCTTCAAAGACCCGGCGGATAGGAAGATAGAGGCGCTCTTCCTGGTGGCAGGCTCAGTTCTGCAGCCGGCCCTGGCGTCCGCCATGGCGGCGCAATATCTGTCTGAGCGTATGGCGGAGCTCCAGAGTGATCTGGAATGCAGCCGCCTGATGGATGCGCCGCAGAGGGCTGACTTTTTGCATCAGGGCTTCAAGTACCTTTGTGACGCAGCCATGGATTTACTGTCTATGTTGTCCAGAATGGCTGGCTGTTTTTGCCGTCATCCTCAGACGGGTTCTTTGGTTACGCTCTTGGTCCGGAGACCATGCGTCCAAAAAAGGTCTCGCAGACCTCCCTTTTCAGGGTGGACGGCTATTCGGTCCACGTCTGGATGAGATCATTAAGGATTTCACAGGTGGTAAGAGCACTTTCCTCCCGGAGACGGGAGTTTCGCCGTAGACAGGGGCTCCCTCCCTCGGGTCAGAAGAGGTTTTTTCGCGCCCAGCCCAGCCTGATGGGCTGCCCCCGCCCGGACTTCGGGTGGGGGGGACGTCTGCTGGGATTTGCAGACCGGTGGTTTGCTCACATTCCCGACTGCTGGGTCCGGGAAGGGGTGTCCACCGGGTACAGGATAGAGTTCAACACTCTACCCCCAGACAGGTTCTTCCCATGGAACTTCCTCCAAGCACTCTCGGACCAAGGGGTGATTGTGGCAGTGCCTCCAGCGGAGAGGTTTTGAGGTTTCTACTCAAACCTGTTCATGGTCCCCAAAAAATGAGGGGGTCCAGCCAGTACTGGACCTGAAGGCCCTGAACCGGTATGTGAAAGCGCGAAAATTCCAGATGGAATCTATCCGCTCGGTTGTGGCCGCCCTCCATCAGGGGGAATTTCTGGCGTCTCTGGACATCAGGGATGCGTACCTCCCATGTACCAATTTGTCCACGGCATCAGCGTTTCCTTTGCTTTGCCGCGGGGGACCTCCATTATCAATTCGTGGCACTCCCTTTTGGTCTGGCCTCAGCCCCTCGAGTTTTCACAAAACTGGTAGCTCCAGTTCTGGTGTTACTGCGGCAGAGAGGCATTGCGGTGGTAGCCTACCTCGACGACCTGCTCCTGCGAGCGGAGTCCGCATCGGCTCTGGAGGAGAATGTGAGAATCACAATGACCTCACTGCAGTTGCTCAACCTGCAGAAATCAACGGTCTCTCCATCTCGTCGCCTGGAGTATCTGGGTCTGATTCTGGACACAGCAGGCGAAGGTGTTCCTTCCTCCAGCCAAGTTACTGGCGCTGCAGTCTGCGGTGCGGTCCCTACTGTCACACCGTCGGTCTTCATTACGATTCTGTATGAGGGTGCTGGGGCTCATGGTCTCGACTTTCAAGGCGATACCTTACGCCCAGAGTCACACTCGTCTTCTTCAGCGAGCAATCCTGTCTCGGTCTCCCCGATCCTTAGACCTTCTGATCAGCCTGAACTCCCAGACCAGGGCGTCTCTGACCTGGTGGCTTCGGCACTCGGCGTTGACTCAGGGGAAGTCATTCCTGCCCTTCCGGTGGGTGATTGTCACCACGGATGCCAGCCTTTCGGGCTGGGGCGGGGTCCTGGGACATCTCTCTGCCCAGGGCTGTTGGTCGACACAGGAAGCTCGTCCCCCCATCACTGTGCTGGAACTGAGAGCAATCAGATTATGTCTATCTCACTGGACAGTGAGGTTGCATAGTCGTCCGATTTGAATTCAGTCGGACAATGCCACAGCAGTGGCATATGTGAACCATCAGGGTGGCACGAGGAGTCCAGCAGCGGAGGCAGCCCTGATACTGCGTTGGGTGGAACTCCACGTTCCGGCAATCTCCGCCATTTACATTCCAGGCGTGGAAAACTGGCAGGCGGACTTTCTCAGATGCTGGACCCGGGAGAGTGGTCTCTCCACCCGGAGGTGTTCGACCAGATTTGCCACAGATGTGGGACGCCAGACATGGATCTCATGGCGTCTCAGTTCAATCACAAGGTGAAGAACTTTGTGTCCAGAACGAAGGATTCGTTGGCAGTGGCCACGGACGCTCTGATGGCCCCCTGGGGCCGTTACCGCCTTCTGTACGCCTTCCGTCCGATTAAAACTTCTACCGCGATTGATACACAGGATAGTAGCGGAGGGGATACCAATGATCCTGGTGGCTCCAGATTGGCCTCGGCGCGTGTGGTGCGAATGGTGGCAGATGCTCCCTGGTGGCTCCCGCTGCGAGACGATCTACTGTCTCGGGCCCGTCTTGCACCCTGCTTTACCCTCGCTGGCTTTGACGGCCTGGCTATTGAGGGACAGGGGAGTCGCTGACTCCGTGATCCCTACCTTTCTAAAAGCTCGCAAGATTTACCACCACACCTGGAGGGCTTATATAGCTTGGTGTGAAGTGGAGGGTCATAACCCTCGCTCTTATGTGGTGTCCAAGGTCCTGACTTTTTTGCAGCAAGGCCTGAACAAAAAACTGGCTTTGAGTACCCTCAAGGGCCAGATATCGGCCCTGGCGATTCTTTTTCAGAGACCTTTGGCTTCGCACTCACTGATTTGTACCTTTGTTCAAGGTGTGCGACATGTGGCGCCTCGGGTGAAGAACACTGTTCGGGGCAAGGTTCCCCACTTTCCCGGTCACGGCTCATTCTACCCGGGCGGTTAGTACTTCCTGGACTTTCAGACACCAGGCCTCGGTGTCACAGGTGAGCAAGGCGGCCACTTGGGCCTCGGTTCACTTTCACTAAGTTTTATAAAGTTGATGTGTTTGCATCTTTGCATGCTGCTTTTGGCCGCAAAGTTTTGCAGGCGGCAGTGTAGACGCGCCTGGCGCCTCCTTAGAGGTTCTGTTGGGCACAGTTGTTATCGTTTGCCCACCCCTCTTTGACACAGCTTTGGGACATCCCCACAAGTCAATGGAGAGCTGCGTCTGTCAGTGAACGTAGGAGAAAAAAGGGATTTTATTAAAACTTACCATAAAATCCTTTTCTCCGAGTTCACTGACAGACGCAGCACCCACCCCTCTGTGCTCTGTTCTTTGTACGGCTTGTGTACAAACTGGAGAGCTATTCTGTGAGGGGGGTTTATGTGGGAAGAGGGGACGGCCCCATGGGAGGGGCCAGCTGGTCTTTTCCCTGCCTAGTTAACTCCTAGTGGGACAGCATAAACCCCACAAGTCAATGGAGAGCTGCGTCTGTCAGTGAACTCGGAGAAAAGGATTTTACGGTAAGTTTTAATAAGATCCCTTTTTATTGTGCGGTTCATTTTTTCCATTCTCTGGGGAAGAATTTTCCATCCAATGACCATCGGAACCGTCCGGTACAATTCTCCCGGATCTGGGATCAGATTACTGATGGGACAAGGCAGAGTTCAGGTGGTGGGGGGTTATTTGGTCATGAAGGGGTTAACATGACGGAGAAGCCCAGTTAGGGTCTTTTCACACTTGTGCGGTTTTCCTGTGTCTTTTTTCTTTTCTTTTACTAACTTTCCCTTTTTAAATCCTCTGTGACTTTTCACCCTACTGCGTTACAGGTGCGGTGCGTTTTGAAAAGTCCTCACCAAAAATGCAGCTTCCCCACTGAAATGAATGTAAATCGCTTTAAAAATGCACAACGGTTTTGAGTCAAACGTCTTTCACAGGTTGCAGGCGCCCCAAAAATGCACAGCAAACGCATCTGAAACGCAGAAAAATCGCTATAAAAACTCTCACAGGCTTTTCCCACCATTTGGCTGCAGAGCCGCCAGAAAGTAAGAAAATCGGGTGAACCGTCATCAGATTTTCCTCGTTTGTTTCACAGAAAATCGGAACGGATGAATGAAAAATTCTCGTAGGACGAAGGAATTTTTGTTGTTTCTGACCATGCGCAGTCTTTTCTAATTTTTCTTGTGCGAAAACGGTGCACATTAAACGCTTCCCGACTGCCTCACGTACATTCACTGCAGTAGAGTGGCAGCGTCCCGCAAATCACCGTCTATAAACGGCGGCTCGCGGGGGCGCGGCGCGCTCTCCAGCAGTGAGGCCGCGGGTCGGGAGGACTCGATGTCCGCCGGCGAGCCGCGATTGCCTGGCAGAGAAGAAAAACGGAACTGCTGATGTAAACACAACGGTTCCCCGCTCTATCAGGTGGCATAACAGAGATCTACTGATTCCTGCCACTGGGATCAGTTAGATCTCTGGTGCCCCAGGCAGCCCCGCCCCCTCAGAACACGCCCCATGACAGCCCAGCCCCCTCACAGTTAGAACACGCCTAGGGAACACAGTTACCCCCTAGAGCGCCCCCTGCAGGTTAACCCCTTCACTGCCAATGACATTTATACAGTAATCAGTGGATATTTATATTTTTTAAATTTCTGATCGCTGTATAAATGTCATTGGCCCCAAAAAATTGTCCATTCACAGAGCGGTTCGCGCATACGCAGTGCGCACCTGGTGGTGAAGCCACAGCTGGGTGCCCACACTTGCAATGCCGGCACTGCACAGAGGAGGGGGAGAGTCATCAGATGCACTTTTTTGTAGCTCGGCTTTAAGGCTCCATTCACATTTCTGGGACTCCAAAGTCAGCGCAACTTTGGCGAAACTTGGATTTAACTTTGGCTTTGCCCAGTGATCATGGACAACTGTTACATTGTATAACATGCGACTTCTGAGGGATAACATTGAAGTCTATGGCCCTCAAGCCGCATGAAAGTCGGACCCAAGAAATGCAGGAACCGCTCTGAAGTCGCACTGATGTGAATGGTTATCATTGGACCACACGGGGAACAACTTGTCATGCGACTTGTGAATGGAGCCTAAGAAGCAGATAAAAAGGTAATCGGCAGTTAGGATGAGGAGGTCGCAATCCGGCCCCAGAAGTGGGAATGTTCTGAAGTCCTCTGAACGAGGAGATTCTCGATCGTCCTGTCTGCGGTTCGCTTTGTCGGGATTGGAGAAGAACATTTTCATCTTTTATATTTCTCCCCTCCATGTCCACATCGCACCTCCTGTCCGCCATCGCCGGAGTCGCTATAAATTGCCGCAGTGACATTTCTCCTCCTGATGGTGATGAATGTGAGAGGCGGTGATCGTTTATCTCTGCCCGGTGACATAGATCGCAGATATTCTGTAAATAAACGTCGCCCTCCGGCGTCGCTCTGCTCCGTCACCTCCCATTAATAAGTGTCATCTTCATCCGCAGGGGTCCCCCCCCCCAAGCTCAGCCAGTGAGGTGGGGGATGGGGGTGACATCTCCAATGAGTGTCCCATAGACTGCTTCAGGAACCAATAACAATGTTTAACCACTTCAAGACCGCCCGCCGTCATTACATGGCGGCCGTTTTAAGTGGAATACCGCAGATAGCTACCATAACCCCGGTGCCTTCTTTTCAGCAGGCGATTCTGCGTCTGATAAAAGTGGTCTCAGCGGTGGATTCGCCACGAGATCACTTTAATCAGCGGCGGGAGGGGTGCCCCCCTCCCGCCTGCTTCTGGGCATCTCCACTGCTTACCAGACCCGCCAGCAGCGGCGGAGATAATCGGTTCCTCTCCCCCCCCCAGTGTCCGTGAGCCGAGTGAGCATCTGAAGCCGTCCACCCGGCTCCATAACATGGCAGGGCGGAAGCGACGTCACAAGTCGCTTCCGCCCAATGCTCTTAATGGGCCCTTTTATTATTATTATTTTTTTTTTTTTGCACTGTCATTTTTTTCAAATTATTATTATTATTAGTTTTTTGCATTTTAGTGTAAATATGAGATGGGGGGGGGGTCTTTTTGACCCCCAGACCTCATATTTAAGAGGTCCTGTCACACTTTAGGAATATTAACATTTCTTGTAATAGGAATAAAAGTGATCAAAATATTTTTTATATTAGAAAAGGATAAGTGTAAAAATAAAAATTAAAAAGTAAAATAAATAATTTTAAAATAAAAAATTGAAAGCGCCCCGTCCCCGCGAGCTCGCGCGCAGAAGCGAACGCATATGTAAGTCCCGCCCACATATGAAAACGGTGTTCAAACCACACATGTGAGGTGTCGCCGCGATCGTTGGAGCGAGAGCAATAATTCTGCCATTAGACCTCCTCTGTAACTCAAAACTTAAACGTCGCCAATGGAGATTTTTATGTTGCAAAGTATGTCGCCGTTCCGCGAGCGGACGCAATTTTGAAGCGTGACACGTTGGGTATCATTAACATTATCTTTCACAATATGGAAAAAAATTGGCCTAACTTTACTGTTTTATTTTTTAACTCAAAAAACTGAATTCAAAATAAAAAAATTGCGCTTGTAAAACCGCTGTGCAAATACGGTGTGACAAAGTTTTGCAACGGCTGCCATTTTATTCTCTAGGGCCGGGATAGGCAATTAGCGGACCTCCAGCTGTTGCAGAACTACAAGTCCCATGAGGCATAGCAAGATTCTGACAGCCACAAGCATGACACCCAGAGGCAGAGGCATGATGGGACTTGTAGTTTTGCAACAGCTGGAGGTCCGCTAATTGCTTATCCCTGGGGGGTTAGAAAAAAAATATATAATGTTTGGGGGTTCTAAGTAATTTTACAGCAAAAAAATTTTAACTCGGAAGTACCGAACTCCAAAAAAGAGGCGCGGTCTTAAAAAGGCGCTAACGTTTTTTTTTTTTTGCCTAAATGCATTCTATGTGTGAGATGTTTATTTACAAAAAAAAAATTGAAGCGGAGTTCCACCCACCCCAAACATGGAACTTCTGCTTTAAGGGGAGGTGACCCCCTGGCATGTCGTGTTTTGGGGTGGGGGGGTCCCAGCTCCCACTTCCTCTCCGCAGCTCCGGAAGGAAATCCACCCCCCTCCCACCCGGCGATCTTCTAGGACACAACTCAGGTTCCAGAAGATACACCGGCTATTCACTGGGCGCAGCGCGACTCGCGCCCGGCTTTCAAGTCAAAGCCGGGCGCCCACATTTGTGATGCCGCATGGAGGAGGGGGGAGAAGAGCGACCCTGCGGGCAGCCGTATCGCTGCAGCGAGGGACAGGTGGGCGTCCGATTGCTAAAAGTCAGCAGCTACACTTTTTGTAGGGTGGAGATTTAAATAAAATGTCATCTTTTACAATCCCCAAGGCTCCATTCACACTGAGTGCGTTTTTTGATGCATTTTGCAGAAATGCAGGGAATTTTTATAACACGAGTTCCTATGGGAGACGTTCACATCAATGCGTTTTTGTGCCTCTGCGTTTATGGAAAGAGACGGGGACTTTTTTCATGCAAAAAGCAGCGTTTTTCATGTAATAGACTTCAATGGACATGCAAGAAAAAAGTGCTGCATTTTTACAGCAATTTTGCCGCGTTTTGCATTTTTAAATCCGCCTAGTAACAATATTTCCCCCCCCCCAAAAAAAAAATTATAAAAAAAATGCAAATTGCGGTAAAAAAACGCGGAAAACACAGCAAAAAGCAGTGAAAAAAAGACTGGAAAGCAAAACGCATTGATGTGAATCGAGCCTTAGACCCCTTTTCACACTGGGGGCAGTTTTCTGGCATTTTAGCAACATAGATAAGCGCCTGAATACCGCCTGCCGAGGGTGAAAGCCCGGGGGCTGTATGTACAACGAGCGCTCTCACACTGGGCGGTGCGCTTGCAGGACGGGGGAAAAAAAAAGTCCTGTAAGCCGCATCTTAGGGGTGATTTAGGAGCGCTGTATACAGCGCCCCTGCCCATTGGAATGAATGGGCAGTGCTTCCAAAGCACCTGAAAAGTGCTTCCAAAGCGCTGCAACACAGGCGCTTTTAACCCCATCTTGGGGGTTAAAATCACCCCGCTAGCTGCCGAAAAGCGCAGCTTAACCCCTTCAGCCCCGGAAGGATTTCCCAGGTTAGGACCAGAGCACTTTTTGCGATTCGGCGCTGCGTCACTTTAACTGACAATTGCGTGGTCGAAATTTGCGTCCTTTTTCCCCCCACACATAGAGCTTTCTTTTGGTGGTATTTGATCTCATCTGCGTCTTTTCTGATCGCCGCTATAAACAAAAAAATAGCAGCAATTTTGCAAAAAAAAACAAATTTTTCTTACTTTTTGCTAAAATATGAATCCAAAAAAATATAAAAAAAACAAATTTATTCATCGGTTTTGGCCGATTTATTCTCTTCCTCATATTTTTGGTAAAAAAAAAATCAATTGGCGTTTATTGATTGGTTTGCGCAAAAGTTGCCGCGTTTACGAATGATAAGAATTAATTTCTGGCGCTTTTACGATTTTTTTTTTTACTAGTAATGGCGGCGATCTGCGATTTTTATGGGGACTGCGATATTGCAGCAGACATGTCGGACATTTTTGACACTTTTTTGGGACCAATGACATTTATACAGCGATCAGAAATTTAAATGTCCACTGATTGCTGTATAAATGTCATTGGCAGGGAAGGGGTTAACCTGCATGTGCAGATCTAGGGGGTAATTGTGTTCCCTAGGTGTGTTCTAACTGTGAGGGGGCAGTGAAGGGGTTGACCTGCAGGGGGCGCTCTAGGGGGTAACTGTGTTCCCTAGGCGTGTTCTAACTGTGAGGGGGCAGTGAAGGGGTTGACCTGCAGGGGGAGATCTAGGGGGTAACTGTGTTCCCTAGGCTGTGTTCTAACTGTGAGGGGGCGGGGCTGCCAGGGGCACCAGAGATCTAACTGATCCCAGTGACATCT
>BLSH010263412.1:113066-129462 GCA_018402905.1 Glandirana rugosa
CGTTACTACAGTAGTGAGGGTAGATGTCTCGTTACTACAGTATGCTCTGTAGATGGGAGTGATGACATCATTGCTCTGTAGATGGGAGTGATGAGATCATTGCTCTGTAGATGGGAGTGATGACATCATTGCTCTGTAGATGGGAGTGATGAGGTCATTGCTCTGTAGATGGGAGTGATGAGATCATTGCTCTGTAGATAGGAGTGATGAGATCATTGCTCTGTAGATGGGAGTGATGACATCATTGCTTTGTAGATGGGAGTGATGACATCATTGCTCTGTAGATGGGAGTGATGACATCATTGCTCTGTAGATGGGAGTGATGACATCATACAAATTTCACAGACAGGCAGCTCTAATGCCCGGAGTGACCTCCTCATCCATTCTGGGCGCACATCTTCCATAGAGAGGTCACGGTGTATTATGGGGTACAAAGGACGGGGAGATCACACTACACTCCATGCACTGGGGGTTTCCCACACATAATGAAGACAATGGGAATGGAATTGATGACTGTGATTAGAGAATGGCGCAGGCTGCCATTGGTGGCCTCTTCTGAGACCGGGGAGAAGTATGTGGAGCGGCCCTGACTTCACTTGCTGCATGCTTGTTCCAGGCCAACACAGCTGACAATGTATAGAAGTCAGAGGATCCGCATGACCCCCCCCCCGGTGACTTCTCAGAGGGGGATCAGTCATGGCCGCCTCCATATCTCTCGCTTCCTTCACGTTGGTGAGAAATCCTCTGTGGGGGATGGGGGAAATCTGCGATCGCAGGGCGATGAATTAACCTGAAACAATAAAAATATTATTATTAGGGATCGGCGTCTTTATTCCCCTTTGTAAAAATGTAATTAGGGGAACGGCGACGACCTGCGTTGCGCGGCGGTCTTCTCTTCGATGCTATAAGAGTGGCGCTATGCGCGGCGGTAACCCGTAGCAACCTGGCTCGCCCCATCCCCGGATCAGAGAGACGATTTGTCCTCCCGTGGTGTCGCTCTTCCAGAAGTTGAAGGGGTTAAACGTGCAGGCAGCGCCCCCCTCCCCCACCCACTGAATATTCAATGTCTGCCTTCCCGCGGGCTCGGCGTTGTCTCCTCTCGGCAGGTACAGAGCGCGGCCAGGATCCATGCCAGGGCGGCCAAACAAAACTCCCCTGTTGGCACTTTCAGCGTACGAACACAGCGCCATTCATACCGCCCCTCCCCCCCCCCTCGATTGTGCGGCTTTGCATTGGGACACAAACAATGAGAGTAAATAGCGCGCTCCTTCCTGGGCGTCCTGTAACCGATCGTGTCAGTGAGGACGATCGCATAGACACCGCGCTCCGTCCTGACAGATCGCTATCACCATCCTGCAAGTTTAATGAGCGGAAAAAAGAGCGAGCGCACACTTACAGCGCTGGGGGAGGGGGGGGGAGAGCCAACCACGAGCAAAGCGCCGCCATCATATCCCACCGCCATCATCCACCCCAACAATCGCCCATCGACTGAACAATTCCGACAAAGCCACTCACTTCCCTGAGCTGCTCATTCCCAAACTTCCAGTGACCAATCAGAAGTCTCGTTTCATCGGCCGCTCTGGGCGTGGCTCTCATTTTCATTTCTCGGTGAATCAGCCCCCCAAATCTTCCCGCTGAGGTCGGTGCTACACAGGAGACCCCCCCCCCCAACGCGGAAGAGGCGAATAATTATAATGGGGGGATGCGTCCGCTTTGTGGTGTAAATCTTAGAATCCTTTTTTTTTTCCTTGCAACAAAGTATTGATGCTGTAACAGCAGCGCCAGATCACGCTAAAAGCGCCCAATCACGGGTGCCGAAATAATGAAGCCTTCGCACCAATGTTCTCACTTACAAACAGTAACGAAATATTCCCGCCACCGGAGTCGTGGAAATACCGGGGAGAGCGCGGGATTAAAAAATATCGTTGGCGGCGGAGTAAGCGCCCTCAAATCTGGCGCACCACCATGACATGAAACCCCTCAATAAATCAGCAGACGCCATTTTTATTCGTTTGTAGCGGGAGGGGCTAACTAAGCGGACAGAAATTGGCGGATTTTGTGGGGTGCACCACTCCTTGTTCAGGTTTAATGATCTGACCATGCACTATACAACCTGATTGTATCTCCTTTAGATCAACCATCGTCTATGGAGCACAACGGAGGCGACCCATCCATAGAGGGCGCATGGGCGCCGCCACTCAACCCCATCCATGCGTCCGTCCTGCTGATCTACATACAGGGACGCCGGACGCATGGATTCCAATGGGGGGGGAGGTGTTTTTTTGAAGCACATGATTAAAGCTGGAGGATCTAATAGGCTTCAAAAAAGGGAGGGTCTCGGGGCGCAGAGCACAGCGCCCGAAGCCCACCCATTTGTGTGACATCAGCAAATGAATATTCGGTATTCTCCCACTAATCAGGAAGCGGGTTATGGGACCTGTTTCCCGATTGGCCATAACGCTAGGAGATTCTACTGGACGCCTAGGAGGAGGAGAGTGGAGAGCTTGGCCGGAGGAGAAGACCCGCCAATCGCCGGCCGCCGCTGGAGCACAATGGCCTTCCTGATTGGCTACAGATTGATTGGGGAATTCCTCGTATTACATAGATTTGGTAAATCTGAAGTTGATTGTACAACGTAGACGCGTGTGATTCGTTTTCACTACCAATCAAAAATCAGACAAAGATTTCGTTATTCGGTGTCTCAATAGTAACAAATTTCAACAAATCCCAAATCAATTATAAGGAAACAATGAAATGAATTTGTTTCATTTGGATCCGAAATAAGATAAAGACCCAACAAATGATCCAAAGAGATTCGGATCCATTCAGTTTTTATTTAGCATTAACGTTTTGTCATTATTATGGGAAAAGCGTTACATAGGACATGGAAACATCGCAAGGAATGCGGGAAGAGAGGAAAGTGACACAAGAAGATCCCGACTTGCAGTATTGTGTTCGGGTCGGATGGATCCATCAGAATCTCTGAAACGGAACACAACGGATGAATCCAACGTTTGTTCCATTGATAAAGTTATCCAACCCGGGCAGAGTGCAAAGGTCCTCCCCCGAAATAACCGATTAACACGGTAAAATGAATGTAGCCAATCGTCCAAAATAACTTCCAAAGCGCGAATCGATTTGAAACAACGAAATTAGGAAACAAATCCAAATCTACAAAACAAACAAATCCTTCATAATGAAAATAACAAAACCGGAAGATTAACTTATCGAATGAATCCGAAACGAACTGAACCAGATTTTCCCGTCATGCACATCAAAGATTGGAGGGTCAGCCTGAGGTATGGTGACCTTCAGATCTCAGATGACCCCACAGACACCACCAAGAGGGAGATTTACTAAAACTGGAGAGTGCAGCTCTGCATGGGAGCCAATCAGCTTCCAGGGTTTATTTTCAAAGTGTAACTGAAGAAGCTGATTGGCCGCCATGCAACAGTTTTTGCACTCTCTGGTTTTAGTAAATCAGCCCCATAGATTCCAATAACCGACATCCCTGGACCCGAATCCCGACATTCCCAATTCCTTCACAGCTTCCTTTATTTTTAGGTCTGACCCCCCCGCCCCCCAGAGAGCAGACTCCATTCACTGAGCTATAACACACGTTATTGTTATCTTCAGCTCTCATTGGCTGTCCGTGCAGAAAATAACAATCGTTACGGTAAATAATCGGTAGAGTTTGGTGAATGGCTGATCGATATTTTTCTCCTGGACAACCCATTTCCAGAGGAATCACCTCCCTCCCTGGACAATAGGGGGGATTTATCAGACATGTGAATTCTAGGTGAATATCAGGGGAATTCTGAATAAACATTGTGTAAATTCTTGATTATTACTGGGTGAATTCTGGGTGAATATCTTGTCAATTCTGGAGGAAGCTCAGATGAATACTGGGTGTACGTCATGTGACTTCTGGGTGAAATCAGAGTGAAACTTGTGTGAATTCTGGGTGAATATTGTGTGAATTCTGGGTGAACATCATGTGAACTCTGGGTGAAGGTCATGTGACTTCTGGGTGAAGGTTGGGTAAATATTTTGTCAATTCTAGAGGAGGGTCAGGTGAATTCTGGGTGAACACCTTGGGTGAACGTCAGGTGAATTTTGAATAAGCATTGTGCAAATTCTTGATTATTATTGGGTGAATTCTGGGTGAAGGTTGAGCCGAGGTTGGGTGAATATCTTATCAATTCTGTAAGTAAGGTCAGATGAATACTGGATGTACGTCATGTGACTTCTGGGTGAATTCAGAGTGAACCTTGAGTGAATTCTGGGCGAACATCATGTGAATTCTGTATGAATATTGTGTGAATTCTGGGTGAACATCATGTGAATTCTGGGTGAACATTGTGTGAACTCTGGGTGAAGGTTGGGTGAGCATCATGTGAATTCTGGGTGAAGGTCATGTGACTTCTGGGTGAACCTTGTGTGAATTCTGGGTGAAGGCTGGGTGAATATCTTGTCAATTCTAGAGGAAGGTCAGGTGAATTCTGGTTGAACATCCTGGGTGAACGTCAGGTGAACATCATGTGAATTCTGTATGAATATCGTGTGAATTCTGGGTGAACATCATGTGAATTCTGGGTGAACATTGTGTGAACTCTGTGTGAAGGTCATGTGACTTCTGGGTGAAGGTTCAGTGAACATCGTGTGAATTCTGGGTGAAGGTCATGTGACTTCTGGGTGAACTTTGTGTGAATTCTGGGTGAAGGTTGGGTTAATTCTGGGTGAACATTGTGTGAATTCTGGGTAAGGGTCATGTGACTTCTGGGTGAACCTTGTGTGACTGGTGAATATCTTATTAATTCTGGAGGAAGGTCAGGTAAATTCTGGGTGAACATCGTATGGATTCTGGCTGAAATCCCGGGTGAACGCAGGTGAATTCTGGGTGAATTCTGGGTGAAAACATTGATACATTGTTAAAGAAGCAAAATATGTTTTTTAATACACGCAGTCCTCATTCATTCACCCAGTTTTGGCTGTCCCTGCGGAATGGCGGGACGTTTTATCACTGGTATTTCTATAGCACTGACAGCTGTACACCGAGCCGGGAGAAGGTGGCCCCGTGCCCAGGGAGAAGATTCCACAGAAGTCAATGTGTCACCGGTGGCGACAGTGCGATCTGATGAACCCCAAAGTGCATAGAGAGAAGGGCGAGTCATACTGAACCCTGCGCCACCCTCATTGGCCCAAAATTTACAGGAGAGGAACGAAAACTCCCAGATTTAAATGAAATCCCTGTAAAGTGACACGAGAGAGATGATCGATGGAATGCAGAGGAGTCCTTAAACCTCCACTATTGGGGTCCAAATGATGCCGGTCCCCAAGTGGCACCGAACCATCTGCAGAACAGCGGAGGAGGGAGAATTTGTCAGCACGGTTTTCTCTCAGCTGAACTTCCAGAGCCAAACTTTATACAAAATCCATAATTCCTGCTATGATGGAGTTTCCTTCACAATAAGTGATTGATGGATACAATGATAGCAATCATGTAAAGCACAGAGCACATCGATAGTACGAGGTGCAGGAGGATAACACCTTCTACCGGCCCCCTGGACCGCCATCTTTCTTGATGACTTCTCAGCCTGGCTACCCTACTTTCTTTCTTCTGAAATCCCCACAATCCTTCTCTGTGACTTCCACATCCCTATTAACACTCCTGCCACTTCCATACTTCTCAGTCTAACCTCCTCCTTGGACCCGAAGCAATGGACATCGGCTTCTACATACACACCCTTGTTTTCTCCCACAACTCCATGCAACCTCTCCGACTATCCATTCCCTCTCTCTGATCACCGCCTTCTTAGTTTCACCCTCTCCGTCTCCTCCACCTCTCTCCCTCCAACCGCCTAAAAGTTACCCCCAGAAACCTTCGTCTCCTCAACCCTTCTCTTCTCTACTCTGCTACTGACCCCCTCTATGACAAAATCTCACCCCTGTCCTGCCCCGACCTCCCCACTTCTGTCTCCAACACTTCACTTCCAGCCTCAATGGACTCACTGCCCCCCCTCACTACACAGAGAACCAGGGCCCCGACCCCTTCAACCTTGGCAAACAGAGGACACGAGAAGTCTGAAAAACACAGCCGTGCCCAGGAGCGCCTGTGGTCTCAGAAATATAAAACTGCCCTCCAAAAATACAACTCCAGCCTCCTCGCTGCCAAGCAGACCTATTTTATCTCATTAGCAACTTCTCATCCGGTCCTCGTCAACTCTTCTCTACCTTCAACTCTCTACTTCGTCCTCCACCCACCAACTCACTCACTGCCCAGGAGATCGCCAATCACTTCAAACAGAAGATTCATACAATTCACAGATCTCTGCTGTTCAGATGCCCTCCACGCTTCATGCCCACGGGTAGAATCACCGCTTCCCTCTCTCCACCCCACCACTATAGACGAGGTGGCCAAACTACTCGCCAACGTCCATCTCACCACCTGCCCTCTGGATCTTCTCCCTCGCAAATCCTACGTTCACCCTCTGGCTCTATTCTACCCTCTCTACCCCACATCTCCAATCTCTCCCTCTCCTCTGCCATCTTCACCAACTCTATAAAACATGCATTGGTCACCCCCATACTTAAAAAGTCCTCACTGGACCCCACCAATCCTAACAACCTGCACCCCATCTCCTTGCTCTGCTTTTTATCCAAACTTGACAACTTACGATCTCCTTTTTATCCCAACTCCTCGAACGTCTGCTCTACAACCGACTGAGCGACCACCTTGCTGATAACGACCTTCTTGATCCCCCTTCAGTCTCCATTTCATCCTCAACACTCCACAGAAACTGCCCTCCTAAAACTAACAAACGATCGACTAACAGCCAAAACCAATGGACACTTTTCTGTACTCTTGGACCTCTCCGCTGCCTTTGATACGGTTGACCACCCCCTCCTCCTCAAAAAAACTCCACACTTTTGGTCTCCATGATTGTGCTCTTCTCTGGTTCTCCTCCTAATTATCCAACTTTTAGCATTACTTGCAGTTCTACTTCCTCCTCTCCTCTTCCTCTCTCCATTGGGGTCCCCCAAGATTCTGTTCTTGGACCTCTCCTATTCTCCATCCACACCTCCTCCTTGGGTCAGCTGATGGCCTCCCATGGCTTCCAATATCATCTCTATGCTGACGACACCCAAATCCCTCTCTCTACCCCTCAGCTCACTCCTTTGTATCACTGATTTACTAACAGATATATCACTCTGGATGTCACACCACTTCCTCAATCCATCCAAAACCAAACTTATCATTTTCCTCCCCCATGTGCCCCTTGCCCTGAGCTCTCTGTCAAAATCAATGGCACAACTGTAAGCCCATCCCCCCATGCCAAGGTCCTAGGTGTATTCCTGGACTCTCCTTTATGCCCCACATCCAATCGCTATCCAAATCTTGCCGCCTCAACCTCTCCAAAATACGCCCCTTTCTAACCAATGACACCACAAAGCTCCTAATCCATCCAATGGTCATCTCTCGCCTCGACTACTGTAACTGCCTTCTCATTGGCTTACCGCTACACAGGCTCCTCCCCCTTTCAAGGCATCATGAATGCTGCTGCCAGACTCATCCACCTTACCAATCACTCAGCGTCTGCCACCCCTCTCTGCCAATCCCTCCACTGACTCCCCCTCACCCAACAAATTAAATTCAAAATACTAACAACTCCTTACAAAGCCGTCCACAACTCTGCCCCCCGCTACATCACCAGCCGAGTCTCTAAATACCAACCTAACCGTCCTCTTCATTCCTCTCAACACCTCCTGCTCTCTAGCGCCCCCATCACCTCCTTCCATGCTCACCTCCAGGACTTCTCCAGAGCCTCTCCAATCCTCTGGAACTCCTTACCCCAACCTATCCGATTATCTCCTTCTCTATTAGCATTTAGGTGATCCCTGAAAACCCTCCTCTTCAGAGAAGCCAATCCTCCCCCCACCTAACAACTGTATTCTCATTTCCTCCATCTGATCATCGCCCACAGCTATTACCTTTTATTCCACTTCACCCTCCCTTCTAGATTGTCAGCTCTGATGATCAGGGCCCTCTGATTCCTCCTGTATTGATTTGTATTGTAATTGTACTGTCTGCCCTCATATTGTAAAGCGCTGTGCAAACTGTGGGCATTATATAAATCCTGTATAATAATAATAATAATAATAAAAAGAGCAGGAGGATAGTGCAAGGTGCAGGAGGATAATACAAGGTGCAGGAGGATAATACAAGGTGCAGGAGGATAATACAAGGTGCAGGGGGATAATACAAGGAGCAGGAGGATAATACAAGGAGCAGGAGAATAATACAAGGTGCAGGAGGATAATACAAGGTACAGGAGAATAATACAAGGTGCAGGAGGATAATACAAGGTGCAGGGGGATAATACAAGGAGCAGGAGGATAATACAAGGAGCAGGAGGATAATACAAGGAGCAGGAGAATAATACAAGGTGCAGGAGGATAATACAAGGTACAGGAGAATAATACAAGGAGCAGGAGGATAATATATGGAGCAGGAGGATAATACAAGGAGCAGGAGGATAATACAAGGAGCAGGAGAATAATACAAGGTGCAGGAGGATAATACAAGGTGCAGGAGAATAATACAAGGTACAGGAGAATAATACAAGGAGCAGGAGGATAATACAAGGAGCAGGAGAATAATACAAGGTGCAGGAGGATAATACAAGGTGCAGGGGGATAATACAAGGAGCAGGAGGATAATACAAGGAGCAGGAGGATAATACAAGGAGCAGGAGGATAATACAAGGTGCAGGAGGATAATACAAGGAGCAGGAGAATAATACAAGGTGCAGGGGGATAAAACAAGGTGCAGGAGGATAATACAAGGTGCAGGAGGATAATACAAGGAGCAGGAGAATAATACAAGGTGCAGGAGGATAATACAAGGTGCAGGAGGATAATACAAGGTGCAGGAGAATAATACAAGGAGCAGGAGGATAATACAAGGTGCAGGAGAATAATACAAGGTGCAGGAGGATAATACAAGGTGCAGGAGAATAATAGCAGGAGAATAATACAAGGTGCAGGAGAATAATTCAAGGTGCAGGGGGATAATACAAGGAGCAGGAGGATAATACAAGGAGCAGGAGGATAATACAATGTGCAGGAGAATAATACAAGGAGCAGGAGGATAATACAAGGTGCAGGAGGATAATACAAGGTGCAGGAGGATAATACAAGGTGCAGGAGGATAATACAAGGAGCAGGAGAATAATACAAGGAGCAGGAGAATAATACAAGGAGCAGGAGGATAATACAAGGTGCAGGAGGATAATACAAGGTGCAGGAGGATAATACAAGGTGCAGGAGGATAATACAAGGAGCAGGAGAATAATACAAGGTGCAGGAGGATAATACAAGGTGCAGGAGGATAATACAAGGTGCAGGAGAATAATACAAGGAGCAGGAGGATAATACAAGGTGCAGGAGGATAATACAAGGAGCAGGAGGATAATACAAGGAGCAGGAGAATAATACAAGGTGCAGGGGGATAATACAAGGTGCAGGAGGACAATACAAGGTGCAGGAGGATAATACAAGGTGCAGGAGAATAATACAAGGAGCAGGAGGATAATACAAGGTGCAGGAGGATAATACAAGGTGCAGGAGGATAATACAAGGTGCAGGAGGATAATACAAGGAGCAGGAGAATAATACAAGGAGCAGGAGAATAATACAAGGAGCAGGAGGATAATACAAGGTGCAGGAGGATAATACAAGGTGCAGGAGGATAATACAAGGTGCAGGAGGATAATACAAGGAGCAGGAGAATAATACAAGGTGCAGGAGGATAATACAAGGTGCAGGAGGATAATACAAGGTGCAGGAGAATAATACAAGGAGCAGGAGGATAATACAAGGTGCAGGAGGATAATACAAGGAGCAGGAGGATAACACAAGGTGCAGGAGGATAATACAAGGTGCAGGAGGATAATACAGGGTGCAGGAGGAAAATACAGGGTGCAGGAGGATAATAGAAGGTGCAGGAGGATAATACAAGGTGCAGGAGGATAATACAAGGTGCAGGAGAATAATAGCAGGAGAATAATACAAGGCGCAGGAGAATAATTCAAGGTGCAGGGGGATAATACAAGGAGCAGGAGGATAATACAAGGAGCAGGAGGATAATACAATGTGCAGGAGAATAATACAAGGAGCAGGAGGATAATACAAGGTGCAGGAGGATAATACAAGGAGCAGGAGAATAATACAAGGTGCAGGAGGATAATACAAGGTGCAGGAGGATAATACAAGGTGCAGGAGAATAATACAAGGAGCAGGAGGATAATACAAGGAGCAGGAGAATAATACAAGGTGCAGGAGGATAATACAAGGTGCAGGAGAATAATACAAGGTGCAGGAGGATAATACAAGGAGCAGGAGGATAATACAAGGTGCAGGAGGATAATACAAGGTGCAGGAGGATAATACAAGGTGCAGGAGGATAATACCAGGAGCAGGAGGATAATACAAGGAGCAGGAGAATAATACAAGGTGCAGGAGGATAATACAAGGTGCAGGAGGATAATACAAGGTGCAGGAGAATAATACAAGGAGCAGGAGGATAATACAAGGAGCAGGAGGATAATACAAGGAGCAGGAGGATAATACAATGTGCAGGAGAATAATACAAGGAGCAGGAGGATAATACAAGGTGCAGGAGGATAATACAAGGCGCAGGAGAATAATACAAGGTGCAGGAGGATAATACAAGGAGCAGGAGAATAATACAAGGTGCAGGAGGATAATACAAGGTGCAGGAGGATAATACAAGGAGCAGGAGGATAATACAAGGTGCAGGAGGATAATACAAGGTGCAGGAGGATAATACAAGGTGCAGGAGGATAATACCAGGAGCAGGAGGATAATACATGGAGCAGGAGAATAATACAAGGTGCAGGAGGATAATACAAGGTGCAGGAGGATAATACAAGGTGCAGGAGAATAATACAAGGAGCAGGAGGATAATACAAGGAGCAGGAGAACAATACAATGTGCAGGAGGATAATACAAGGAGCAGGAGGACAATACAACGTGCAGGAGGATAATACAAGGAGCAGGAGGATAATACTAGGTACAGGAGGATAACACAAGGAGCAGGAGGATAACACAAGGAGCAGGAGAATAATACAAGGAGCAGGAGAATAATACAATGTGCAGGAGAATAATACAAGGTACAGGAGGATAATACAAGGTGCAGGAGAATAAAACAAGGTGCAGGAGGACAATACAAGGTGCAGGAGAATAATACAAGGTACAGGAGGATAATACAAGGTGCAGGAGAATAATACAAGGTGCAGGAGGATAATACAAGGTGCAGGAGAATAGTACAAGGTGCAGGAGAATAATACAAGGTGCAGGAGGATAGTACAAGGTGCAGGAGAATAATACAAGGTGCAGGAGGATAATACAAGGTGCAGGAGAATAATACAAGGTGCAGGATAATAATACAAGGTGCAGGAGAATAATACAATGTGCAGGAGAATAATACAAGGTGCATGAGAATAATACAAGGAGCAGGATGATAATACAAGGTGCAGGAGGATAATACAAGGTGCAGGAGGATAATACAAGGTGCATGAGAATAATACAAGGTGCAGGAGAATAATACAAGGAGCAGGAGGATAATACAAGGAGCAGGAGGATAATACAAGGAGCAGGAGGATAATACAAGGTGCAGGAGAATAATACAAGGAGCAGGAGGATAATACAAGGAGCAGGAGAATAATACAAGGTGCAGGAGAATAATACAAGGAGCAGGAGGATAATACAAGGAGCAGGAGGATAATACAAGGTGCAGGAGAATAATACAAGGAGCAGGAAAATAATACCTGGTGCAGGAGGATAATACAAGGAGCAGGAGGATAATACAAGGAGCAGGGGGATAATAAAAGGTGCAGGAGGATAATACAAGGAGCAGGAGGATAATACAAGGAGCAGGAGGATAATACAAGGTGCAGGAGGATAACACAAGGAGCAGGAGGATAACACAAGGTGCAGGAGGATAATACAAGGTGCAGGAGAATAATACAAGGTGCAGGGGGATAGTACAAGGTGCAGGGGGATAATACAAGGTGCAGGAGGATAATACAATGTGCAGGAGAATAATACAAGGTTCATGAGAATAATACAAGGAGCAGGATGATAATACAAGGTGCAGGAGAATAATACAAGGTGCAGGAGAATAATACAAGGTGCAGGAGAATAATACAAGGAGCAGGAAAATAATACAAGGAGCAGGAGGATAATACAAGGAGCAGGAGGATAATACAAGGTGCAGGAGAATAATACAAGGAGCAGGAGGATAATACAAGGTGCAGGAGAATAATACAAGGTGCACGAGGATAATACAAGGTGCAGGAGGATAATACAAGGTGCAGGAGAATAATACAAGGTGCAGGAAAATAATACCTGGTGCAGGAGGATAATACAAGGAGCAGGAGGATAATACAAGGAGCAGGGGGATAATAAAAGGTGCAGGAGGATAATACATGGTGCAGGAGGATAATACAAGGAGCAGGAGAATAATACAAGGTGCAGGAGGATGATACAAGGTGCAGGAGAATAATACAAGGTGCAGGAGAATAATACAAGGAGCAGGAGGATAATACAAGGAGCAGGAGGATAATACAAGGTGCAGGAGGATAATAGAAGGTGCAGGAGAATAATACAAGGAGCAGGAGAATAATACAAGGTGCAGGAGAATAATACAAGGTGCAGGAGGATAATACAAGGTGCAGGAGAATAATACAAGGTGCAGGAGGATAATACAAGGTGCAGGAGAATAATACAAGGTGCAGGAGAATAATACAAGGAGCAGGAGAATAATACAAGGTGCAGGAGAATAATACAATGTGCAGGAGAATAATACAAGGTGCAGGAGAATAATACAAGGTGCAGGAGGATAATACAAGGTGCAGGAGAATAATACAAGGTGCAGGAGAATAATACAAGGTGCAGGAGGATAATACAAGGTGCAGGAGGATAATACAAGGTGCAGGAGAATAATACAATCTGCAGGAGAATAATACAAGGTGCAGGAGAATAATACAATGTGCAGGAGAATAATACAAGGTGCAGGAGAATAATACAAGGTGCATGAGAATAATACAAGGTGCAGGAGGATAATACAAGGTGCAGGAGAATAATCCAAGGTGCAGGAGAATAATCCAAGGTGCAGGAGGATAATACAAGGTGCAGGAGGATAATCCAAGGTGCAGGAGGATAATACAAGGTGCAGGAGAATAATACAAGGTGCAGGAGAATAATACAAGGTGCAGGAGGATAATACAAGGAGCAGGAGAATAATACAAGGTGCAGGAGGATAATACAAGGTGCAGGAGAATAATACAAGGTGAAGGGGGGTAATACAAGGTGCAGGAGTGTATTACAAGGTGCAGGAGGATAATGCAAGGTGCAGGAGGATAGTGCAAGGTGCAGGAGTATAATACAATGTGCAGGAGGATAATACAAGGTGCAGGAGAATAATCCAAGGTGCAGGAGAATAATCCAAGGTGCAGGAGGATAATACAAGGTGCAGGAGAATAATACAAGGTGCAGGAGAATAATCCAAGGTGCAGGAGGATAATCCAAGGTACAGGAGAATAATACAAGGTGCAGGAGAATAATACAAGGTGCAGGAGAATAATACAAGGTGAAGGAGGGTAATACAACGTGCAGGAGTATATTACAAGGTGCAGGAGGATAATACAAGGTGCAGAAGGATAGTGCAAGGTGCAGGAGAATAATGCAATGTGCAGGAGAATAATACAAGGTGCAGGAGGATAATCCAAGGTGCAGTAGAATAATCCAAGGTGCAGGAGGATAACACAAGGTGCAGGAGAATAACACAAGGTGCAGGAGAATAATACAAGGTGCAGGAGGATAATACAAGGAGCAGGAGAATAATACAAGGTGCAGGAGAATAATACAAGGTGCAGGAGGATAATACAAGGTGCAGCAGAATAATACAAGGTGAAGGAGGGTAATACAATGTGCAGGAGGATAATACAAGGTGCAGGAGAATAATACAAGGTGCAGGAGGATAATACAAGGTGCAGGAGGATAATGCAAGGTGCAGGAGGATAGTGCAAGGTGCAGGAGTATAATACAATGTGCAGGAGGATAATACAAGGTGCAGGAGGATAATACAAGGTGCAGGAGAATAATCCAAGGTGCAGGAGAATAATCCAAGGTGCAGGAGGATAATACAAGGTGCAGGAGAATAATACAAGGAGCAGGAGAATAATACAATGTGCAGGAGAATAATACAAGGAGCAGGAGAATAATACAATGTGCAGGAGAATAATACAAGGTGCAGGAGGATAATACAAGGTGCAGGAGAATAATACAATGTGCAGGAGAATAATACAAGGAGCAGGAGAATAATACAAGGTGCAGGAGGATAGTGCAAGGTTCAGGAGAATAATACAAGGTGCAGGAGAATAATACAAGGTGCAGGAGGATAGTGCAAGGTGCAGGAGGATAATACAAGGTACAGGAGAATAATACAAGGTGCAGGAGAATAATACAAGGTGCAGGAGGATAATACAAGGTGCAGGAGTATATTACACGGTGCAGGAGGATAATACAAGGTGCAGGAGGATAATACAAGGTATAGGAGAATAATACAAGGTGCAGGAGAATAATACAAGGTGCAGGAGGATAATACAATGTGCAGGAGAATAATACAAGGTGCAGGAGGATAATACAAGGTGCAGGAGGATAATACAAGGTGCAGGAGGATAATACAGGGTGCAGGAGGATAGTGCAAGGTGCAGGAGGATAATACAAGGAGCAGGAGGATAATACAAGGTACAGGAGGATAATACAAGGTGCAGGAGGATAGTGCAAGGTGCAGGAGGATAGTGCAAGGTGCAGGAGGATAATACAAGGTGCAGGAGGATAGTGCAAGGTGCAGGAGGATAATACAATGTGCATGAGAATAATACAAGGTGCAGGAGGATAATACAAGGTGCAGGAGAATAATACAAGGTGCAGGAGGATAATACAAGATACAGGAGGATAATACAAGGTGCAGGAAGATAATACAGGGTGCAGGAGGATAATACAAGATACAGGAGGATAATACAATGTGCAGGAGAATAATACAAGGTGCAGGAGGATAATACATGGTGCAGGAGGATAATACAAGGTACAGGAGGATAATACAAGGTGCAGGAGAATAATACAAGGTGCAGGAGAATAATGCAAGGAGCAGGAGGATAATACAAGGTGCAGGAGGATAATACAAGGAGCAGGAGGATAATACAAGGAGCAGGAGGATAATACAAGGAGCAGGATGATAATACAAGGTGCAGGAGGATAATACAAGGAGCAGGAGGATAGTACAAGGTGCAGGAGAATAATGCAAGGAGCAGGAGGATAATACAAGGTGCAGGAGAATAATACAAGGAGCAGGAGGATAATACAAGGAGCAGGAGGATAATACAAGGAGCAGGATGATAATACAAGGTGAAGGAGGATAATACAAGGAGCAGGAGGATAGTACAAGGTGCAGGAGAATAATACAAGGTGCAGGAGGATAGTGCAAGGTACAGGAGAATAATACAAGGTGCAGGAGGATAATACAAGGTGAAGGAGGGTAATACAAGGTACAGGAGAATAATACAAGGAGCAGGAGGATAATACAAGGTGCAGGAGGATAATACAAGGAGCAGGAGGATAATACAAGGAGCAGGAAGATAATACAAGGTGCAGGAGTATAATACAAGGTGCAGGAGGATAATACAAAATGCAGGAGGATAGTGCAAGGGGCATGGTGGATAATACAAGGTACAGGAGGCTAGTGCAAGGTGCAGGAGAATAATACAAGGTGCAGGAGGATAATACAAGGTGCAGGAGGATAATACAAGGTACAGGAGGATAATACAAGGTGCAGGAGAATAATACAAGGTACAGGAGGATAATACAAGGGGCAGGGGAATAATACAAGGTGCAGGAGGATAATACAAGGTACAGGAGGATAATACAAAGTACAGGAGGATAATACAAGGTGCAAGAGGATAATACAAGGTGCAGGGGAATAATACAAGGTACAGGAGGATAGAGCATGGTGCAGGAGAATAATACAAGGTGCAGGAGGATAATACAAGGTGCAGGAGGATAATACAAGGAGCAGGAGGATAATGCAAGGTGCAGGAGCATAGTACAAGGTGCAGGAGGATAATACAAGGTGAAGGAGGATAATACAAGGTGAAGGAGGATAATACAAGGTGAAGGAGGATAATACAAGGTGCAGGGGAATAATACAAGGTGCAGGAGGATAATACAAGGTGCAGGGGAATAATACAAGGTGCAGGAGGATAATACAAGGTGCAGGGGAATAATACAAGGTGCAGGAGGATAATACAAG
>BLSH010263412.1:129472-141158 GCA_018402905.1 Glandirana rugosa
GGAGGACGTGGAACATAATAGGAGGACGTGGAACATAATAGGAGGACGTGGAACAGAGGATAATACAAGGCGTAGGAGGATAATAAAAGGTACAGGAGAATAATATAAGGTGCAGGAGAATAATACAAGGTGCAGGAGGATAATACAAGGTGCAGGAGGATAATACAAGGTGCAGGAGGATAATACAAGGAGCAGGAGGATAATGCAAGGTGCAGGATGATAATACAAGGTGCAGGGGGATAATACAAGGTGCAGGAGGATAATACAAGGTGCAGGAGGATAATACAAGGTGCAGGGGAATAATACAAGGTGCAGGAGGATAATACAAGGTGCAGGGGAATAATACAAGGTGCAGGAGGATAATACAAGGCATAGGAGGATAATAAAAGGTACAGGAGAATAATATAAGGTGCAGGAGGATATTACAAGGAGCAGGAGGATAATACAAGGAGCAGGAGGATAATGCAAGGTGCAGGATGATAATACAAGGTGCAGGGGGATAATACAAGGTGCAGGAGGATAATACAAGGTGCAGGAGAATAATACAAGGTGCAGGGGGATAATACAAGGTGCAGGAGGATAATACAAGGAGCAGGAGGATAATGCAAGGTGCAGGAGGATAATGCAATGTGCAGGAGGATAATGCAAGGTGCAGGAGGATAATACTAGGTACAGGAGGATAATACAAGGAGCAGGAGGATAATGCAAGGTGCAGGAGGATAATGCAAGGTGCAGGAGGATAATGCAAGGTGCAGGAGGTTAATACAAGGTGCAGGAGGATAATACAAGGTGCAGGAGGATAGAGCAAGGTGCAGGTGGATAATACAAGGTACAGGAGGATAGTGTGTGGTGCAGGAGAATAATACAAGGTGCAGGGGGATAATACAAGGTACAGGAAGATAATACAAGGCGGAGGAGGATAATAAAAGGAGCATTATACAAGGTGAAGGATAATACAAGGTGAAGGAGGGTAATGCAAGGTACAGGAGGATAATACAAGGTGCAGGAGGATAGTGCAAGGGGCATGGTGGATAATACAAGGTGCAGGAGGATAGTGCAAGGTGCAGGAGAATAATGCAAGGTGCAGGAGGATAATACAAGGTGCAGGAGGATAATACAAGGTGCAGGAGGATAATACAAGGTGCAGGGGAATAATACAAGGTGCAGGAGGATAATACAAGGTGCAGGGGAATAATACAAGGTGCAGGAGGATAATACAAGGTACAGGAGGATAATACAAGGTGCAGGAGGATAATACAAGGTGCAGGGGAATAATAAAAGGTGCAGGAGGATAATACAAGGTACAGGAGGATAATACAAGGTACAGGAGGATAGAGCAAGGTGCAGGTGGATAATACAAGGTGGAGGAGGATAATACAAGGAGCATTAGGATAATACAAGGTGCAGGAGGATAATACAAGGAGCAGGAGGATAATGCAAGGTGCAGGAGGATAATGCAAGGTGCAGGAGGATAATACAAGACACAGGAGGATAATACAAGGTGCAGGAGGATAATACAAGACACAGGAGGATAATACAAGGTGCAGGAGGATAATACAAGATGCAGGAGGATAATACAATATAATAGACCTCTGAAGCCAATGGTGCATCCATAGATCTGTAGTGTCACGTTTGATATCCAACTAGTGCAAGGTGCAGGAGAATAATACAAGGTACAGGAGAATAATACAAGGTGCAGGAGGATAGTGCAAGGTGCAGGTGGATAATACAAGGTACAGGAGGATAATACAAGGTGCAGGAGGATAATACAAGGTGCAGGAGGATAATACAAGGTGCAGGGGGATAATATAAGGCGTAGGAGGATAATACAAGGTGCAGAAGGATAATGCAAGGTGCAGGAGGATAATACAAGACACAGGAGGATAATAAAAGGTGCAGGAGGATAATACAAGGTGCAGGAGGATAATACACGGTGCAGGAGGATAATACAAGGTGCAGGAGGATAATGCAAGGTGCAGGAGGATAATACAAGGTGCAGGAGGATAATACAAGGTGCAGGGGAATAATACAAGGTGCAGGAGGATAATACAAGGCGTAGGAGGATAATACAAGGTGCAGGAGGATAATACAAGGTGCAGGAGGATAATACAAGGTGCAGGAGAATAATACAAGGAGCAGGAGGATAATACAAGGTGCAGAAGGATAATGCAAGGTGCAGGAGGATAATACAAGACACAGGAGGATAATACAAGGTACAAGAGGATAATACAAGGTGCAGGAGGATAATACAAGGTGCAGGGGAATAATACAAGGAGCAGGAGGATAATACAAGGTGCAGGAGGATAGTGCAAGGTGCAGGAGGATAATACAAGGTACAGGAGGATGATACAAGGTGCAAGAGGATAATACAAGGTGCAGGAGGATAGTGCAAGGTGCAGGAGGATAATACAAGGTGCAAGAGGATAATAAAAGGTGCAGGAGGATAGTGCAAGGTGCAGGAGGATAATACAAGGAGTAGGAGGATAATACAAGGTGCAGGAGGATAATACAAGGTGCAGGAGAATAATACAGGGTGCAGGAGGATAATACAAGGTGCAGGAGGATAATGCAAGGTGCAGGAGGATAATACAAGGTGCAGGAGGATAATACAAGGTGCAGGAGGATAATACAAGGTGCAGGAGGATAATACAAGGTGCAGGAGAATAATACAGGGTGCAGGAGGATAATAAAAGGTGCAGGAGGATAATACAAGGTGCAGGAGAATAATACAAGGTGCAGGAGGATAATACAAGGTGCAGGAGGATAATACAGGGTGCAGGAGGATAATACAAGGTGCAGGAGGATAATACAAGGTGCAGGATAATAATACAAGGTGCAGGAGGATAATACAAGGTGCAGGAGGATAATACAAGGTGCAGGAGAATAATACAAGGTGCAGGAGGATAATACAAGGTGCAGGAGGATAATACAAGGAGCAGGAGGATAATACAAGGTGCAAGAGAATAATACAAGGTGCAGGAGAATAATACAAGGTACAGGAGGATAATACAAGGAGCAGGAGGATAGTGCAAGGTGCAGGAGGATAGTGCAAGGTGCAGGAGGATAATACAAGGTGCAGGAGGATAATACAAGGTGCAGGAGGATAATACAAGGTGCAGGAGGATAATACAAGATGCAGGAGGATAATACAAGGTGCAGGAGGATAATACAAGGTGCAGGAGGATAATACAATATAATAGACCTCTGAAGCCAATGGTGCATCCATAGATCTGTAGTGTCGCGTTTGATATCCAACAAGTTACAATTTCATTGTTTTATAGAACATGCTGGTAGAGGATTGTGAACCTTGATAGATGGAAATATAAATGTAGTTGGCAATGAGGGCTCATTTTCCCTAGCATTGCCTTCTGAGAAGCGATCTGTGGTGGACCCCTTTACAGAGGGTGATTGACAGGTGCACCACTGTGGCATGCTTAACCCCTAACCCCGGGGGCAATCCGGTGACCACTGTGATTGGCTGTCACAGAGGACCCATGATAGGGAGTCGGCCCCACCAGCTACTTTCTGTTAGTGGGGAGTGAGAGCTGCCTGTGTGCTGGGTGTGCTGCCCTCTGTACCATGCACTTCATGGGGGAGATTTACTACAACCGGAGCACTCAGAATCCGATGCAGCTGTGCATGGGAGCCAATCAGCTTCTAACTTCAGCTGGAAAACGAATTGTCTCCATGGAGGAGGGATGAGATGATTGGATAATGTGTGTTGGAACATTCGTTAGACCTGCAGATTCATTCATTCACCATAGATGTGTGCAGCCTATTGCATTCGGGTCGCACCACAAAACATGAGTATATTTATATATATATGTCAGAAGGGCAGAGGACGGAGTCAGAAGGGCAGAGGACGGTGTCAGAAGGGCAGAGGACGGAGTCAGAAGGGCAGAGGACAGTGTCAGAAGGGCAGAGGACGGTGTCAGAAGGGCAGAGGACGGTGTCAGAAGGGCAGAGATCGGTGTCAGAAGGGCAGAGGACGGTGTCAGAAGGGCAGAGGACGGTGTCAGAAGGGCAGAGGACGGTGTCAGAAGGGCAGAGGACGGAGTCAGAAGGGCAGAAGACGGTGTCAGTAGGGCAGAGGACGGTGTCAGTAGGGCAGTGGACGGTGTCAGTAGGGCAGTGGACGGTGTCAGAAGGGCAGAGGACGGTGTCAGAAGGGCAGAGGACGGAGTCAGAAGGGCAGAAGACGGTGTCAGTAGGGCAGAGGACGGTGTCAGTAGGGCAGTGGACGGTGTCAGTAGGGCAGTGGACGGTGTCAGAAGGGCAGAGGACGGTGTCAGAAGGGCAGAGGACGGAGTCAGAAGGGCAGAGGACGGTGTCAGAAGGGCAGAGGATGGTGTCAGTAGTTTATTTAATTTTTTTACAATTTTATTTAGGTGCCATGCTGGGGGGCTTTGGTGAAATATCAGGGGTCTAAACCACTGATCCCTCACTTTTGAGACAGAGAAAGAGACCTGAGGACAGAGATTCCCCCGTCCCTTTCTCTGCAGCCAGGCAGCAGGGGGAATCTGCACAGTACAGAATGATTAGGGTGTGCCCAGGCACACCTGCCACCCTATGTGCGCACGCCTATGTCATTCACTCATTTCAATCAATTTTTTAAAGTGTGACTCCAGAAAAAAGCAATTCCCTCGGAGTGATCAACGTACATTGCAAGAATTCTAACAAACTAAGTCGCAGATTCTGACCTTTTTCTGTTCTTATCCAGCAACTGGAGGGTCAGCCTTGATTATAATTACCCGGGAGGGTCAGCCTTGATTATAATTACCCGGGAGGGTCAGCCTTCATTATAATTACCCAGGAGGGTCAGCCTTCATTATAATTACCCAGGAGGGTCAGCCTTCATTATAATTACCCGGGAGGGTCAGCCTACATTATAATTACCCGGGAGGGTCAGCCTTCATTATAATTACCCGGGAGGGTCAGCCTTCATTATAATTACCCAGGAGGGTCAGCATTCATTATAATTACCCGGGAGGGTCAGCCTTGATTATAATTACCCAGGAGGGTCAGCCTTCATTATAATTACCCAGGAGGGTCAGCCTTCATTATAATTACACAGGAGGGTCAGCCTTCATTATAATTACCCGGGAGGGTCAGCCTACATTATAATTACCCGGGAGGGTCAGCCTTCATTATAATTACCCGGGAGGGTCAGCCTTCATTATAATTACCCAGGAGGGTCAGCCTTCATTATAATTACCCAGGAGGGTCAGCCTTGATTATAATTACCCAGGAGGGTCAGCCTGCATTATAATTACCCAGGAGGGTCAGCCTTGATTATAATTACCCGGGAGGGTCAGCCTTGATTATAATTACCCAGGAGGGTCAGCCTTCATTATAATTACCCAGGAGGGTCAGCCTTCATTATAATTACACAGGAGGGTCAGCCTTCATTATAATTAACCGGGAGGGTCAGCCTTCATTATAATTAACCGGGAGGGTCAGCCTACATTATAATTACCCAGGAGGGTCAGCCTTCATTATAATTACCCAGGAGGGTCAGCCTTCATTATAATTACCCGGGAGGGTCAGCCTTCATTATAATTACCCAGGAGGGTCAGCCTTCATTATAATTACCCGGGAGGGTCAGCCTGCATTATAATTACCCAGGAGGGTCAGCCTTCATTATAATTACCCGGGAGGGTCAGCCTTCATTATAATTAACCGGGAGGGTCAGCCTTCATTATAATTAACCGGGAGGGTCAGCCTACATTATAATTACCCAGGAGGGTCAGCCTTCATTATAATTACCCAGGAGGGTCAGCCTTCATTATAATTACCCGGGAGGGTCAGCCTTCATTATAATTACCCAGGAGGGTCAGCCTTCATTATAATTACCCAGGAGGGTCAGCCTTGATTATAATTACCCAGGAGGGTCAGCCTGCATTATAATTACCCAGGAGGGTCAGCCTTGATTATAATTACCCGGGAGGGTCAGCCTTGATTATAATTACCCAGGAGGGTCAGCCTTCATTATAATTACCCAGGAGGGTCAGCCTTCATTATAATTACACAGGAGGGTCAGTATTCATTATAATCACCCGGGAGGGTCAGCCTTCATTATAATTACCCGGGAGGGTCAGCCAAAATTATAATTACCCGGGAGGGTCAGCCAAAATTATAATTACCTGTGGGAGGGTCAGCCTTCATTTTAATAACCTGGGATTAGCTTCTTCGTTGGATGTGTGGCGATTCCCATGGATCAGTCCCACCTTCTTCACTGGATGTGTGGTGATGTCCCTGGACCATTCCCAGCTTCTTCACTGGATGTGTGGTGATGTCCCTGGACCATTCCCAGCTTCTTCATCAGATGTTTGGTGATGTCCATGGACTATTCCCAGCTTCTTCATTGGATGTGTGGTGATGTCCATGGACCATTCCCGGCTTCTTCATTGGATGTGTGGTGATGTCCACAAACCCTTCCCAGCTTCTTCATCGGATGTGTGGTGATGTCCACAAACCAATCCCAGCTTCTTCATTGGATGTGTGGTGATGTCCATGGACCATTTCCAGCTTCTTCATTGGATATGTGGTGATGTCCATGGACCATTCCCAGTTTCTTCATTGGATGTGTGGTGACGTCCATTGACCATTCCCAGCTTCTTCACAGGATGTGTGGTGATGTCCATGGACCATTCCCAGTTTCTTCATTGGATGTGTGGTGATGTCCATGGACCATTCCCAGCTTCTCCACTGGATGTGTGGTGATGTCCATGGACCATTCTCAGCTTCCTCATTGGATGTGTGGTGATGTCCATGTACTATTCCCAGCTTCTTCACTGGATGTGTGGTGATGTCCATGGACCATTCTCAGCTTCCTCATTGGATGTGTGGTGATGTCCATGTACTATTCCCAGCTTCTTCACTGGATGTGTGGTGATGTCCATGGACCATTCCCAGCTTCTTCACTGGATGTGTGGTGATGTCCATGGACCATTCCCAGCTTCTTCATTGGATGTGTGGTGATGTCCATGGACCATTCCCAGCTTCTCCACTGGATGTGTGGTGATGTCCATGGACCATTCTCAGCTTCCTCATTGGATGTGTGGTGATGTCCATGTACTATTCCCAGCTTCTTCACTGGATGTGTGGTGATGTCCATGGACCATTCCCAGCTTCTTCACTGGATGTGTGGTGATGTCCATGGACCATTCCCAGCTTCTTCATTGGATGTGTGGTGATGTCCATGAACCATTCCCAGTTTCTTCATTGGATGTGTGGTGATGTCCATGAACCATTCCCAGCTTCTTCATTGGATGTGTGGTGATGTCCACAAACCCTTCCCAGCTTCGTCATTGGATGTGTGGTGATATCCATGAACCCTTCCCAGCTTCTTCATCGGATGTGTGGTGATGTCCACAAACCAATCCCAGCTTCTTCATTGGATGTGTGGTGATGTCCATGGACCATTTCCAGCTTCTTCATTGGATGTGTGGTGACGTCCATTGACCATTCCCAGTTTCTTCATTGGATGTGTGGTGATGTCCATGGACCATTCCCAGTTTCTTCACTGGATGTGTGGTGATGTCCATGGACCATTCCCAGCTTCTTCACTGGATGTGTGGTGATGTCCATGGACCATTCCCAGCTTCTTCATCGGATGTGTGGTGATGTCCATGGACCATTCCCAGCTTCTTCACTGGATGTGTGGTGATGTCCATGGACCATTCCCAGCTTCTTCATTGGATGTATGGTGATGTCCATGGACTATTCCCAGCTTCTTCACTGGATGTATGGTGATGTCCATGGACCATTTCCAGCTTCTTCACTGGATGTGTGGTGATGTCCATGGACCATTCCCAGCTTCTTCACTGGATGTGTGGTGACGTCCATGGACCATTCCCAGTTTCTTCATTGGATGTGTGGTGATGTCCATGGACCATTCCCAGTTTCTTCATTGGATGTGTGGTGATGTCCATGGACCATTCCCAGCTTCTTCATTGGATGTGTGGTGATGTCGTTGGACCATTCCCAGTTTCTTCATTGGATGTGTGGTGATGTCCATTGACCATTCCCAGCTTCTTCCCTGGATGTGTGGTGATGTCCATGGACCATTCCCAGCTTCTTCACTGGATGTGTGGTGATGTCCATGGACCATTCCCAGCTTCTTCATTGGATGTGTGGTGATGTCCATGGACCATTCCCAGCTTCTTCACTGGATGTGTAGTGATGTCCATGGACCATTCCCAGCTTCTTCATTGGATGTATGGTTATGTCCATTGACTATTCCCAGCTTCTTCACTGGATGTATGGTGATGTCCATGGACCATTTCCAGCTTCTTCACTGGATGTGTGGTGATGTCCATGGACCATTCCCGGCTTCTTCACTGGATGTGTGGTGACGTCCATGGACCATACCCAGTTTCTTCATTGGATGTGTGGTGATGTCCATTGACCATTCCAAGCTTCTTCACTGGATGTGTGGTGATGTCCATGTACCATTCCCAGCTTCTTCACTGGATGTGTGGTGATGTCCATGGACCATTCCCAGCTTCTTCATTGGATGTGTGGTGATGTCCATGGACCATTCCCAGCTTCTTCATTGGATGTATGGTGATATCCATGAACCATTCCCAGCTTCTTCATCAGATGTTTGGTGATATCCATGGACCATTCCCAGCTTCTTCATTGGATGTGTGGTGATGTCCATGAACCATTCCCAGCTTCTTTATTGGATGTGTGGTGATGTCCATGAACCATTCCCAGCTTCTTCATTGGATGTGTGGTGATGTCCATGAACCATTCCCAGCTTCTTCATTGGATGTGTGGTGATGTCCACGAACCCTTCCCAGCTTCGTCATTGGATGTGTGGTGATATCCATGAACCCTTCCCAGCTTCTTCATCGGATGTGTGGTGATGTCCACAAACCAATCCCAGCTTCTTCATCGGATGTGTGGTGATGTCCATGGACCATTTCCAGCTTCTTCATTGGATGTGTGGTGACGTCCATTGACCATTCCCAGTTTCTTCACTGGATGTGTGGTGATGTCCATGGACCATTCCCAGTTTCTTCACTGGATGTGTGGTGATGTCCATGGACCATTCCCAGCTTCTTCACTGGATGTGTGGTGATGTCCATGGACCATTCCCAGCTTCTTCACTGGATGTGTGGTGATGTCCATGGACCATTCCCAGCTTCTTCACTGGAAGTGTGGTGATGTCCATGGACCATTCCCAGTTTCTTCATTGGATGTGTGGTGATGTCCATGGACCATTCCCAGCTTCTTCACTGGATGTGTGGTGATGTCCATGGACCATTCCCATCTTCTTCACTGGATGTGTGGTGATGACCATGGACCATTCCCAGCTTCTTCACTGGATGTGTGGTGATGTCCATGGACCATTCCCAGCTTCTTCATTGGATGTATGGTGATGTCCATGGACTATTCCCAGCTTCTTCACTGGATGTATGGTGATGTCCATGGACCATTTCCAGCTTCTTCACTGGATGTGTGGTGATGTCCATGGACCATTCCCAGCTTCTTCACTGGATGTGTGGTGACGTCCATGGACCATTCCCAGTTTCTTCATTGGATGTGTGGTGATGTCCATTGACCATTCCCAGCTTCTTCACTGGATGTGTGGTGATGTCCATGGACCATTCCCAGCTTCTTCACTGGATGTGTGGTGATGTCCATGGACCATTCCCAGTTTCTTCATTGGATATGTGGTGATGTCCATGGACCATTCCCAGTTTCTTCATTGGATGTGTGGTGATGTCCATGGACCATTCCCAGCTTCTTCATTGGATGTGTGGTGATGTCCATGGACCATTCCCAGTTTCTTCATTGGATGTGTGGTGATGTCCATTGACCATTCCCAGCTTCTTCACTGGATGTGTGGTGATGTCCATGGACCATTCCCAGCTTCTTCATTGGATGTGTGGTGACGTCCATGGATTCCATTTCATAGAGAAGAGGAAGACTACAGTTTCTAATAATCACCTCCTGCTAACTGAAGAGATAGAAGGGAACCTACCTAAGGAGCCAGTCCTTGTATATCAGTGCTGCCCCCTGCTGACATTGGAGGTGTTACTTTCAGGGTTGTATACAGAAAATATTAAATGAAATGGTTCAGTGTCAGAGCCGAATTCTATGAGGACTCTCTGGAGGCTCCATTGGTTGGCTGACCACTGCATGCTGAAAGCAGACTGCCTGACACATCACCATCCTGGCTATGGGGGCCATGATGACATCACATAAGATGCCGGCCCCCAAGGAACGAAAGCCCCTTTCTTTGCCTGTCTTGTTTTAGTTTTTGTACTTTTAGGGATGTTGGAGTTCCAGTGAGATCTCCGCAGCCACCGATCGTCCAGTATTTACAATGGTTGGGTCGCTCTATGGAGGAATTGTATCTCCTGGGCTCCGGTTGGATGGGAGAACCTTGACAGTCGGATGGAAGAAATGGCCCCCCATGGTTGAAGCTCCACACTGGATGTGGTGAGGATCAGAGACGTGATTGGCTCATCGTGAGACGAATCTCTCTGTGTGTAGAGGACTCCATAGAGAGCCGATTGGTCCCTCTCCTGATATTGGTGGCGGGATCACTGGGGGTCACCCCAGGTAGGTAGTCTACCTTCTCAGCCACGCTCTGACAGAGGTACAGGGGTTGTCCTCCTCCTGAAGATGCCGGCCGTCTCTATAGGACCTCAGGTGACGGGGTGCCATCTCTGGACACCATCTGCTCAGGTACCCCCCCACCCCCGAACACTTACCGTACACTGACTGCTACCTTGCCTACCTACCCAGCACACCAACTGCCACACTGCATTGTGCACACTTACCTGCTGCTAAGAAACTGCCACTGTTGAGACTCCCCCAATGCTGCCAGGAGTGAGACTGCCAAAATCTAATGCAGGAATCAGACTCTAGGAGTACCTACCTGCTCCTTACAGTGTCATCCAAAGGATGTTATAGAGGTCAGGTTCCAGAAGTACCTACCTGCTCCTTACAGTGTCACCCAAAGGATGTTATAGAGGTCAGGTTCCAGAAGTACCTACCTGCTCCTTACAGTGTCACCCAAAGGATGTTATAGAGGTCAGGCTCTAGAAGTACCTACCTGCTCCTTACAATGTCACCCAAAGGATGTTATAGAGGTCAGGCTCTAGAAGTACCTACCTGCTCTTTCCATTGTCACCTGGAAGATGTCATGGAGATAGATCTCCTAAAGTACCTACCTGCTCCTTATAGTATCACCTAGTCCTAGAGGATGTTATAGAGGTCAGGCTCTAGATGTACCTACCTGCTCTTTAGGATATTATGGAGGTCAGGCTCTAGATGTACCTACCTGCTATTTAGGATATTATGGAGGTCAGGCTCTAGATGTACCTACCTGCTATTTAGGATATTATGGAGGTCAGGCTCTTGATGTACCTACCTGCTCTTTCCAGTGTCACCTGGAGGATGTTATGGAGGTCGGGATTTAGAAGCACCTACCTGCTCCTTATAGTGTCAAAACATCAATCTGCTTTGACTGCCAATGTTCTTCAAGCCTGGCAGGGCATGCTGGGAGCTGTAGTTCCTCGGTGGGTAGGTGACAGCTGGTTACCTGGGTCAGGTGCAATCCAGGAAGAGCGGATAGGAATTTCACCGTCCAATCACAGCGCAGCGTCACCGGCCACACAGGTCAAAGTCTATTAACCCCCGAGAGGCCAGGTATGTGTTGTGTGTG
>BLSH010263419.1:0-11405 GCA_018402905.1 Glandirana rugosa
TTTTACTTTTGCAATTGTTCTATTCGCTAGCTTTTAATAATATATTTCTATTTGTTAGTTTTTAATAACATCTCATACCACCCCTTTCTTATCTGTGTATAAAATATCATGCAATAATAAATCTTGTCAGAACGGACGTTTTAAACACAGAGATTGCGTCCTATGGATCTGTTCCTGCAATTGCAAAACTAACTTTTATTTTTAGAGTCACAACCAGAAATTTCCCATAACAGTTTGTGGCGAGCCAGCCAGGAGTTGGCAGAGTCTCCAGAAGGAACTGCGCTTTGATCGGGATCATCAGGAACGCAGACCTCTAAATGCTGGCTAGGTAAGCTGTCCTAAAGTGGTTGTAAACTCTCCCCCACAACTTTATCCCATTTAAATCTGCATAAAACACCATATTGAACACTGCTTGTAGATGTCTCCTTACTTGCTCAGTGTTGTTCTAATCTGCTCTTTTCTTTATAATGATGTCACTAGCACATGCTCAGTTCTCCCCTGATTTATGGCACGCTTTCTGTGTGCTTATCTGTCCATAGATAAGGATGTCGTGACTCTAATTTACATAACCTGCAGCACAACACTCAAATCCCACGAGACTGCAGAATCCTTCAAAGCTTCCTCATACACCCCATGTGACTGTGTGACATCACATGGAGTGTAAACCTGGCATCTACTACATATTAAAGTCTTATCAGCTGCAGCTGATAACACTGACACAGAGTCACAAGTAAATACTGTGCTGTAAAACAAGTCAGCTATGAGTAGCGGGGAAGGGTTGCCATAGAAATGCTGGATCGAGGAGGAGGCTTGGCTAACAGTACAGTAAGTGCTACATGTAAGGGCATGATCTTTTAAAGTTTCTTAAAAAAGTAAGTAATATGCGATTTGCGCTGAATTACAATGGCTAAAGTTTGATAATAACTTAATCTACTGGACTAAATGAAAAGAAACATTGGAGTGGGAGAGTTTACTTCATCTTTAAGCTTGCTATATTTTCTGCCTTCCCTATGTATCCTATCTGTCAGTTCTCAAGGAAACCAGACCGATCTCGGACCTTTCTGGTTGGGTAATGTGTGTGTGTGAATGTGTTTGTGTCCCCCTTCACGGGTTGGACTGTGTGTGGATAGGGATAAACCTCTGCAGTTCCCAGCATTGACTCCTTGTGGGCGGCCTGGGTCAGAGGCGCACAGTAGGGATAGACAAAACCCACAAAGAAGAGAAGAGACAAGGAGGGTCTCTTAGTAAGTGCTTTGTCTATTGTCATAATCCCCTTCTATCCATATAGATAAGTGGAGACTATTCTTGTACATCTGCAGATTTGCTGTACTATTTGTTTTAGAGGCAAGAGGGTATAGGCACATGTAGAGAAAAGACTGGCCAGTCATTATGGGCATTCATTTAAATAAGGGAGTGAAGGGTGAGAGACCCTCAGAAAATGCCCAGTGCAAGATGAGCGCTAGAGAATATATGAAGCAAAGGTACGGTTCCGTCTATACTGAGCCTCTAGATAAATGGGTAGAATGGACAAAAGGAACAGCTAATCCTTTAAAATCTGCAGGGACTTTTGATTTACAAGTATGGCAAACTTTCCTGCATGATTAAGGTCCACTACTGTGCAATGAAGGAACGTGGAGAATAGCTTGCACATGGGAGACAGAAGCTAAATTAGCAAATGAAACTGGCTTGACAGAGATTTTTAATAAGAGTACTGCCTAAATATACTACATTTGGCCAGAAGACTCTGTAGAGGAGGACCCCCCACCTTATGTGGCTGCCAGTTTGGCTTTAAGAGACCCATCAACAAAAGCACAAGAATCAGATTATATGAAACACACAAAAGATGACCTTGGCAATATAGTAGCGAGCAGAGGTTTAACAGCCCCATATCAACCTACAAAGAGGGATTTGACTCGTATCTTAGAAACAGATGATTGGCATAAATCAAAAGGCACATATGCAAAATTAGATCTCTCTGAACTTAAGGCTTTGGCCAGAGAAAGAGAGATAGAGTCTGAACTGCCGGGGCAAACCATCATTTCCAAGTTGTGGCAGGAGGATGAAGAGAGAAGGAAGGGAGAGGTCACCCCTTCTGCCCCTGTCACTGAGCAATCCGTTGCATTTTATCCTGTCAGAACCCAAATCATTTTTGAAGGTAATGCTGTTGACAGTAAGTCCCAAATGAAATGGCATGTACCTTTTAGTCCCCAATAAATGAGAGCCATATTAGACGGGCTGGGAGATCCTAGAAAGAATCCAATTGGGTTTGCAAACAAATTTAGTGCTGCGCAGGAAGCATACGAGGCTTCTGCTACTGACATTCATCAGCTTCTTATTAAAGCAGTGGGAAGCAACATGTCAGGCTATATACTTAAAGAATGTGAAGTAGATGCCACAAAGCTTGATAAAATGGCTACTAGTGGAAGGAAGATTTGTGAAAAAATGAAGGAACAATTGCCCCAAATATATGGACAAACCAGACATGCTGAATTCATGAATGCTAAGCAAGGGAAGGAGGAAGCTGCAGGGGCTTATTGGAGGCGGTTAAGTGATATGGCAGAGAAAGCAGGCCTTAAAATAGAGGAAGAAAAGAAGGGAGAAACTGCAAGCCCATCTTCGCAACTGGTGAAACAAAGGTTTCTTGATGGTTTAATACCCCAGTTGAAAGAAAAGTTGTTCACAGCAAGGCCCGAGGCAGGCAATATGTCTATTCAATACCTCCTGCCTATCCTGTTATCCATAGAGAACAGGATTAACCAGAAAGACAGCAAACCCAAAGTTATGTACATGGGGAAGCTGAGGGGAAGAGGAAGAGGCAAAGGCAATTTCAGAAATCATGGCAATCGGGGGCCAATCATATGCTACAATTGTAATGGGGAAGGACACATAGCCAAATTCTGCCATCTTCCTGACCGTAGACTGGAAAGGAGCTTAGAGGCACCTCATGTTGATCCCAGTTCTCTGCCAAAAGCAGTGGATCAGGCATAGGAATTTGGCATTCCAGTGTCAATCATGTTAAATAGGGGAGTCAATGGTCCCCTGGTCAGAGTAAAAGTATTTTTACAAGAACTCCCCTATCCTGGAGGAGAAACAGAATTAACCTGTTTAATCAATACTGGTGCAAGCCAAAACATGTTTAATATAGGGGACTTACCTCCAGGATTATTATCTGAAAATGTTATTTCTGGTGTTGGCCTAACTGGGACCTCTACTGATTCCAAGCCACTTAAACTCAGGCTAGGACAGCAAACAGAAATTGTCACTAAAGTGTTAGTTTCAGACTCAGTTCCTACCAATCTTTTAGGAGCTGACATTTTGAACCAAATTTTAGCAAGCATAGACTACACTCCTACAGGAGTCCAAGTGGTCAGTAGTCTGTCAGGAGAAGTGTTAAATTCTGCCTGTGGAGTATTTTTAATCCAAGACTCCACTCCACCATTCCCACCAGAATTGGAAGTGATTCCCACTGATTTATGGGCCACCAGCAAATATAACGTAGGTCTGCTGGACTGCACCCCAGTTATGATAAAAATTAAACCAGGAGCCCAACTCCCACAGATTAAACAGTACCCGCTGAGTATTGCTCAGACTGAGGGGATTAAGGATCAAATCACTCAACTAAAAGCAGCAGGGGTTGTTGTACCAATTAAGTTCCAAGCTAATACACCCCTGTTCCCAATTGCAAAGAAGACAGACAAGAAGGGTGGGCAAGTGACATACCGCATGGTGCATGATTTGAGAGCCATTAACAATATAATTGAGGCAGACACCCCAATTGTGCCCAACCCCCGCACTTTACTAAGTGGAATACCTGCCTCTAGCACCTGCTTTACAGTGATTGATCTTGCAAATGCTTTTTTTTTCAGTGCCTCTACACCCAGATTGCTGGCACCTTTTTTCATTTACCCATGATGCCCAAAAGTTAGCATGGAGAAAATTGCCCCAAGGCTGTGTGAGTAGCCCTTCTGAATATAATACTGCATTAAAGCAAGTATTGGATCACTGGTCCCCCTCACACCCAAACACAGTTTTGCTCCAGTACATAGATGATTTGCTTATTTGTTCTGATACAAAGGACATTTGTAGCAGAGAAACAGTAAACCTTCTCATGTTTCTCTATAACAGTAACAACAAAGTCAGCAAAGAGAAGCTACAATACTGCCAAGAGAAAGTGATCTTCCTGGGTCACTGCATTTCCCATGGAATCCATCACCTAACCCCAGATCGAGTTGAAACTCTACAAAAATTTGAAAAGCCAAAAAATGTACGGCAACTACGTGCCTTCCTGGGGTTAGTGGGATATTGTAGGGACTGGATTCCAAATGCATCAAAACGTATGGCTCCTCTATATGAGGCTACCACTACAAACCCTTTCAAACTCACATGGGACAATGAATTGCAGATGAAGGAGCTTATTAAAATTTTGTCTGAAGCTCCCGCCATTGGACTTCCTGACTATAAAAAGAGCTTCTCATTGTTTTGTCATGAAGTCAATGGATTTGCTGCAGGTGTACTCACCCAGCTACATGGAGATAAACAGAGGCCTGTGATGTATGTATCAGCCTCATTAGACCCGGTCATCAAAGGCTCCCCCAGTTGTATGCGAGCCATAGCAGCCTGCATTTTGCTGCTAGGCAAAGTAACTGAGCTTGTGCGAGATTCTGCTCTGACCCTGTATGTGCCACATGCAGTACAGGAAATCATGAATCAAGTAAATACCAGACATGTGTCTGCTAGTAGATTTGAGTACCAGTCTGCCCTTTTTGCTCCATCAAATTTAACAATCAAACGATGTGTTACTTTAAATCCGGCTACTCTTCTTCCTATAACTGATGAGGAAGATACAACAAATGCAGAACCTGAGAGTTTTTCTCATGATTGTATGGCTCTGATGGAGGTAGAAAGGGCCTCTGTCACCCCAGTAGAAGATGACCTTTATCAGATTGTGACACACACCTATGTGTAGATGGCTCCAGATTTTACACTGATGATGGTCGGCCACACACAGGGTTTGCTGTAACCACTACAGACATTATTTTACATCAAGAAGCATTGGCACCTGAGATGTCAGCACAGGAAGCTGAGTTGCGTGCTGTGGTCAAAGCGTGTCAACTCCTAGAGAATCAAAGGGGAAATGTTTACACTGACAGCAGATATGCGTTTGGAATAGCGCACGATTTTGGGCCTATCTGGATGCACGGAACTTTCTGACTAGTGCAGGGAAGCCAGTGAGACATGCAAAACTCATAGAGCTGCTATTTGAGGCCTTTCATAAACCAGCAGAAGTTGCCATCTTGAAGGTAAAAGGGCATGTAAGGGGAAATTACATGACAGCCAGGAAATGCTTTGGCGGACCAAGCGGCAAAGGATGCTGCCCTTATGTCATTTGGAGTCACACCCACTGTAGGGGTCGCCCAGGTAGCGGGGACTGATACCCCTCATCAAGCACAGTGGGATATAGAAACTTTAATTCAGTTGCAGAACCGGGCCCCTGATGAAGAGAAGGATAAGTGAATCAAATGTAATTCTACCCAAAATCAGCAGGGCCTGTGGAGCGCTGACAACAGGTGGTGTCTACCCAGGAGTTTGTACCCAGCTTTAGCACAACTGGCACATTGCGTCAGTCATCTTGCTAAGGGCGCAATGGTGGAACTTACTGACTGCTATTGGATAGCACCTGGATTTAGTGCATTTGCAGCCAGGTTTTGTGCTTCATGTCTCACTTGTGCTCTGTACAATGCAGGGAGGCCTGTCCATGTTCCCCAAAAGCATTCTCCTAGGCCAGATTTCCCCTTTCAAAGAATTCAAATAGACTACATTCAGATGCCCAGAATAGGCACCTATGAGTACGCTCTTGTGTGCACCGACATGTTCTCAGGCTGGCCTGAAAGTTAGCCAGTAGTTAGCCGGTAGCCAAAGCAAATGCAAAAACAACAGCAAAGAAAATGTTGAATGAAATAGTTTGTAGATATGGAGTGCCTGAAACTATTGAGAGTGACAGAGGAACCCATTTTACTGGAGAAGTGATGAAAGAGGTAATGGAAGCCCTTCACATACAGCAAGCCTTCCATACACCTTATCATCCACAAAGCAGTGGTAAAGTTGAGAGACTTAATGGAATTTTGAAAAACAGATGTGCAAAAATGAAAGCAGATACAGGAAAAGGATGAGTGGAAGCTTTTCCAATAGCCCTATATTCTGTATGAACTTCCCCTAAACACCCACATGGGCTGTCCCCCTATGAGATTTTATTTGGAGGGCCACCCAAAACAGAGCTATATTTTCCCCAACAGTTGCAGGCTTGTCACTCTAGTCTGTTAGAAGATGTTCAGATTTTGCAAAGAATGTTGAATAAAGCACATGAAGGTGTTTACAACTCTATCCCCGACCCAGATTCTGTTCCAGGTATTCACAGAATCCAACCAGGTGACTGGGTGGTGGTCAAGCGACAAATCAGAAAGCCGCCAGAACCAAAATTTGATGGACCACATTTGGTGCTTTTGACAACCGGTTCTGCTGTCAAGTTGGAAGGAAAGCCCACCTGGATTCACGCCAGTCATTGCAAGAAAATCCTGAAGTGATGATTTCCTTTGAAATAAAAATGATGTTTCTTTTCTTGTTGTCTGTGAGAACTGAGACATGGAAAAATAACCCTTTCATCCAAATGTTAAAATTGTATGTAACCCATAGCAACGCTAGTAACTGCTGGGTGTGTTCTCACTTATATCCTCAAACAGGAACAATACCCATGATAGCAATGCCTCTCAACTTCACTGATCTAAACAGGACCAGAATAAATGGCTCATACATTGTCTCCACAGCTAATGAGCACCGATCAGTAACTCTGATGGTCTCAAAACATAGACACCCCACAGATTTGTCTAAACATTACATGACCATTTAACACTAAATGTACACAGCTGGGCAATTCAGATTGCATGGGGGCAAAGATTACAGTTTATGGAGGAAACTATGGTCAGTATTTTTATATCCCAGATCCAGAACTAAATAGAACCCTTTATAGTACAAATTGCACACAGTTCCCAATATGTGGAAATATCGGTTACCTGGGATTCAAGGTGGGATGTGTAAGGTTATTCACACTGACTGTTGTATATACATTTCTGATAATGAGGACATTATTAAAGGGTATCTTGCTAAGATAAGAGAACTACAGAATGAGGCCGGAGATATTGCTAAAGATGGAGGGAACCCCTTTAAGGGATTAGGAGGTTTTGGTGATTTTTTATATGGCATAGCAACATGGTTACAGAAATTAGGTGTTTACATTGTGATGTTCCTGTTTCTCATACTTGTTATTTACTTCCTCATCAGGCTGTGCCTCTGTGTGATCACCCACTGTACCAGCAGATGGTCCCCCAGCCCTGATGAACCCATTATTCTGAGAAAACTAGGAGAGAGCTGAACAGGACGCCGTCTCTCTGCGCCGATGTAGGAGGAGCTACCAGCAAACGGCTGAATGTAACATGGAGAAGAATGGTGTCAAATAAACAAAAGGAGGGAAATGACATGGACTTTCACTGTATTGTTCATTTAAGCACAAGAGACTCCATTTTGTTCACGCTGCTGTAATGTGTTCTGTGTCCTTCACTTATCACACAGATACACTTTCTGCTAGAAGCTCTCTCTCTGTCTCTACTCCCCCCTGCCCCTCTATGTTTTACTTTTGCAATTGTTCTATTCGCTAGTTTTTAATAATATATTTCTATTTGTTAGTTTTTAATAACATCTCACACCACCCCTTTATTATCTATGTATAAAATATCATGTAATAATACATTTTGTCAGAATGGACATTTTAAACACAGAGATTGCATCCTGTGGATCTGTGCCTGCAATTGCAAAACTAAAGCCTCGTACACACGGTGTGACGGTCGTATGAAAATGGTCGTACAACCGCTTGTTGTACGATCATCCGACCGTTAGTACGTGCGATTAGAACAGCCAACGTACGACGGATGTACAACAGAAGTTGGATGAGCAAACTAGAAAACTTTGGTTGTACCAACAAGCGGTTGTACGACCATTGTATCGTGTGTGCAGGGAAGTTGGTCCAACAAATTGTACTGCGCAAATCACGCATACTCAGGAGTCAGGAATGCCCGGAAGTGTCCGTTCATTCCTAATTCACAAATTACATGTACCTGAACTTACTACGTTCGGCTTGCTTGTACGACCGCTTAGTGCATGTCAGTACGCGAGATACATGAACCAACATACGATTTGGGCCATTCGGTCGTACGACCGTCGCCCCGTATGTACGAAGCTTTGCTTTTAATTTCCAGAAATTTCCCAGAACAATACCCAACATGTCATGCTTTAAAATTGCGCCCGTTCACGGAATGGCGACAAACTTTGCAACCTAAAAATCTCCATTAGCAACCTTAAAAATGTTCTACAGGTTAGCAGTTTTGAGTTACAGAGGAGATCTAGGGCTAGAATTATTGCTCTCATTTTAATGATCACGGCAATACCTCACATGTGTGGTTTGAACACCATTTTCATATGCGGGTGTGACTTACGTATGCGTTCGCTTCTGTGCGCAAGCTTGAAGTGATGGGGACGCTTTAAAAAATTTTTTTTCTTATTTATTTTACCTTTCATTTTTTAATTTTACACTGTCCTTTTAAAAATGTGATCACTTTTTTTCCTATTACAACAAATGTAAACATTCCTCCTCCGTAATAGAAAAAAAGCGCTCCAGGACCTCTTAAATATGAGATCTTGGGTCAAAAAGACCTCACATCTCATATTTACACTTAAATGCAAATTTAAAAAAAAAAATGTAACCACTTCAGCCCCGGAAGGATTTCCCACTTTAGGACCAGAGCACTTTTTGAGATTCGGCGCTGCGTCGCTTTAACTGACAATTGCGTGGTCATGCGACGTTGTACCCAAACAAAATGTGCGTCCTTTTTTTCCCACAAACAGAGCTTTCTTTTGGGGGTATTTTATCCCCTCTGCGTCATTTCTGATCACCGCTATAAACAAAAAAAAGCGACAATTTTGCAAAAAAAACAATATTTCTTACTTTTTGCTAACATACAAATCTAAAAAAAATATGAAAAAACAAATTTATTCATCGGTTTTGGCCGATTTATAGTCTTCTTCATATTTTTGGTAAAAAAAAAAATCGCAATTGGTATTTATTGATTGGTTTGTGCAAAAGTTGCCACGTTTACAAACCATGAGAATTAATTTATGGCGTTTTTACAATTTTTTTTTTACTAGTAATGACGGTGATCTGCGATTTTTATCGGGACTGCGATATCGGGGCGGACATGTCGGACATTTTTGACACTTTTTTGGGACCAATGACATTTATTCAGCGATCAGAAATTTAAATATCCACTGATTACTGTGTAAATGTCACTGGCAGTGAAACATGCAGGGGGCAGGGAAGGGGGTAACTGTGTTCCCTAGGCGTGTTCTAACTGTGAGGGGGCTGGGCTGCCAGGGGCACCAGAGATGTAACTGATCTCAGTGACAGGGATCAGTAGATCTCTTACATGCCACCCGTCAGAACGGGGAACTGCCGTGTTTACAACGGCGGTTCCCCATTCTGACTCTGTCACAGGGCATCGCAAGTCGCCAGTGGACATCGAGTCCCCCCGACCCCGCTCAGCCATCGTGCCAGCGAGTGATGGCTATAAACGGTGATTCGCAGTACAGAGCCACACTGTTGCCGCTTATAGTCGCTATTCGGTCGGGAAGTGGTTAATCGCCACTGGGGTTTTAATTTTTTCCTAAACAAACGAAAAAAGACAGAAAATTTTGTGGAAAAAATTCTTAATTTGTTGTAAAATTTAGTAAAGTAATTTTTCTCCTTCACGGATGAGGCAGCACTTATGGATGCTGATAGGTGGCAATGATGGGCACTGCTAGGTGGTACTGCTAGGCATCACTGGTGGGCTCTGTTGGGATGCACTGTTAATCGGTGCCCTGATTGTCAGTGCAGAGGTCCCGCTGAGGAATGCCACTTACTGGCATTTCCTGTTTACACTGTGATTGGACACAGCTGATCACATGGTAAAGAACCTACCTCATAGACTCTTTACCGTGACTGATGATGTGCTGTGTCCCAGGGACACGGCACACCACCGATCACCAAGCTGTGCACCCCCACAGGTGACGTGTTAAGTCATCCCAGAACGAGAGCGCTCCCGTCTGTCCGTCATTTCACTATATGGTGGGTGGGAAGCAGTTAAACTGAATGGGTTGTTTTAGAAGGTGAGGGCTTACATACACTTTACCTCATATCCTTCAGTGTGTACTGATCAGTGTATGAGTATGATCTCAGGTATTAGTATGAAACCATGACTGACTGAGGAAACTAAGGGGTCTACTTATAGAAAATTCATTCAGCTGTTAGAAAGAATTGCCATAGTTTTAACACAGTGATTTCCTATGATTGTCAGCTCCATCTAGTGGCCATAAAACTGTATTTTTCATGAAATACCTCAATCAGTAAAAATAGCGCAACACCGCATCGTGACCACTAGATGGAGCCAAGACAATCAGTGTATGAAATAAAATACATAAAGTATTCTTTGTGGCTGGGTGAATGTCGGTCACATTCCTTCAACTCATTTTTTTTAATAGACCTCTAAGTGTTGGTGAAATCTTCCACCACAAAATGCACTCAGCCAATAAAAGGTAATGACTCCATTTTTATTTTTCTCCTGCTATCAATGGCCAACACGGTACAACACTTCATCCATGTCTTTGGTGATCTCTGATCTCCTTATGAACTGTTTCTTACATGATGAAGATCAGCTATGGAGTATATCTGAGGTGTATATCAGGAGGTGCTTCTTCCCCACATGAGAGCTGTGATGTCCAGCAACATTCATATAGAAGACATTTCCCACACTCAAGGCACTAATACACCTCGAGGGTTGTGTGGGATCCCTGATGTTCCTCAGTGAAGTCCTGTCTTCCTGTACAATTCCCTCATTCAGGACAGGAAAGTGGCTTTTCCACTGTGCAGTTTCTGATGGCTGTTAAGATTGGCCTTCTGTGAAAAACATTTCCCGCACTCAGGACAGGAATACGGCTTCTCCCCCCGTGTGAGATCTCTGATGTCTGTTAAAACTGGAATTGTCTGAAAAACATTTCCCACATTTAAGACAGGAATACGGCTTCTCCCCTGTGTGAGATCTCTGATGTTTGGTGTCGGTAGTCTTTGACGTGTCACCTTTTCGGTGAAAGGACAGGACTTACTCCCTTAACATGTCCTTCTGTCCTGAAGTGACTCCTTGTAGTCCCTAGGGTGTGTTGGGAGCTCCACATAATCACGGAACTCACACCCTTTACAGAAGATATACTTACAACGACCTGTAGTGTCGAGAGTACACCCCTTCTTCGTGGAGGACTATATGTGG
>BLSH010263422.1:0-12692 GCA_018402905.1 Glandirana rugosa
AAACAAATAAAATATTTACAAAAATGTGAGGGGTGTACTCACTTTTGTGAGATACTGTATATCCGCTGCATCCCACACCACTGCTTCCCTCTCCTGGAACCATTGCTGGGAAAACGTCCTCTAACACCCAAAGGGAAGATGTGCCAAATTCCAAGACACACTACTAAAATAGACACTCGAAGGCTGTATCTTTGTTTAGATTTTTTTGGGGGAACTTCAATGAGAGCAATATCTTGAGGGTGGTTTCCGTGTCATACAGGTTCTGTGGAGGGTTCCATCGAGATTGAGCGGAGATTTTGGTACTGACCCCTTTGCCTTGGGAATCCACATATGGTGAGAGTTGCCATCTCCATACCCCTCCTGGATGGATAAATGCCCTGGCTGAGTATAAGCCACAAGTATTTTTGACCTCCTGTTATAAGTTGGTAAGAGAGCACTTTATATAGAGGAGGTCACATTTCAATTTGGGTGTTTGATGGTGTCAATATCATTGGAAGGACTCATCTCATCATAACTTGGACTCCATATCTTTCTATTATTTTTCACTATTTGCACTGGTGATTTAGCCCAACAGGGCTGGTCATTTTACGTGAGGACTTTTTTTTCCATCATTTGGACTATTTCTTGTTTTATATATTGTAATTTGTATTGGCATTTCAGCGCAGCTCTATTTGGGACTGTCTATATTTCAGCCTGATGCTTCAGCACCCCTCCCTGTCCATAACATCTTTGTTCCTGGCAGCAGCCTGGAAAGCTTCAAGTGATCTTTAAAATAATCTACGAAGAAGCTGCTCCAACCATTATCAAAGGTCTGACACGGCTTGACATTTTGGAGGAAATGTGAAATAGCAGTTGAGAGAATTCAAGACATTCCCTTCATCTTTCAAAACTCATGCCATGGGAAGATACCTATTCTGACAACAAGACTTTCTGTGATAGATCAAGTCTACATCAAAGAATAATCCTTAAGAGGTGTCAGTAAAACAACATCTCAACCTGCTACTGTTGGCACCAAGACTAAACTTTTAGTTAGTGTCCAGGAATTTATTAATGCCAAGATTCTCCACCACAATATGAATGCACATCACTTCCTGGACTATGCAACTAGCGACTCTTATTTCTGTAAATGCTACAAAGTTGTTCACAGTCAGCAACTCAAGCTAGTCCTGTCATCACCGGAAATACACCTGGCAACTGCAAAACAATTAGTCCCAGTGAGTCCCAATGAGAGCACAAAAGACATTGACTTTACATTCCTTCAATGGAAACTTGGCCTAAGGGCCAATTCACACGAATTGTATTGTAAAACGTCTGTCACCGCAGGGACACAGGAAAAAAATTGTTTCCTATGTGTTCCATTCACACTGCAACGCAGCCTAGCACTGCGCTAAAGTGTAGACATGCTGCATTTTATCGCAGCGCACAGACCCAAATCACACAGCAATGTCGGGCAGTAAATGAATGTACGTTTTGTACACTTCAAATAAAGTTAGTAAGAAACAAAAGGAATGACAGTGTGATGCGCTGAATCGCATCACACTGCCCTTTAGCAACACACAGTGGCTAGAGATGTGAATCACACATGGTGATAATGTGAAGTCAGCTGCAAATCTATCTGACAGCCAGCACAGACCAGTGTTGCCAACCATCAGTATTTCTACTGGCAGCCACTAATAAATGGGCACTTTTCTCCTGACAGGAAAAGGTTGGCATTAAAAAATATGGCTGTGACTCTCGGCTCAGAATTCCGCATCTGCAGTTCTAGTCCAGAGCTGCTGAAACCATCCCAGTGCCTACTACAGTGTGTCGCTGGAGGGGGGGGAGGGTGACTGAGCATGTTGCGTGATGTCCTGGTGCAAGGGTGCTGAGCGGAGAGGGTGGATCCTCATGTGCGGGTCTGCAGGAGAGAGCAAGGCAAGCCAGGAGCAGGACTGTCAGTGCTGTTTGGACTGGAGTGGACTGAAGGGATCTCCTGGCGTGGAGAGAGACTGTCACTGTGTTGTCACTGTTGTCAGTGTCACTGTGATGGTCAATTTCATGTGTGTGTGCCGCCCATTCTAATTTCTTGCCATTCTGTGCTGTCCCTATGCTACTTACTTACTATATTGAAAAATAAAATAAGAAATATGTTTTTTGCCTTAATATTGTAGCGCCTACCCTGATTTTCCGGGAGCCTGGTGGTGCTCAGCGGCGGGGAGGGTTTACTTGTTCCTCAGGGTTCAGGGCATGGTGGGTGATATACAAGAAAGAAGTTGAGCGCCAGTCTCTTTTATGCTTAAACAAGGAGAAAATTATTTCACACAAACAGGAAAAATATGGGAGAGAGGGGATAGGGCACAGGACACCCTTGGTAACTATCAGCAAAAGGCAGATTGGCAGACTCCTTAGACAAAAATAGGTGAGGCAAGGCAGACAGCAGTACAGGAAAAAGAGCCTAACCAGCACATCTGGACTTTGTAGGATAGGCTGTATCCTCTAGTAACTGAACTGTACTCATAGCTTCATGCACATGGATTCCCTTGGATGAGTTCGCTCCTGAAGTCCTCCCAACCACTTAATAGCCTCCAGCTCAGGAAGGGTCACCCCTGGTGCTTCCTCAGAACTCCATCCCTCTTAGAATCATTTCCAGATCTTTGGCAGGTTTTTCTCAACAGAAACGTGAACACTCGGATAGGCCTCGGATATGCCTAGCAGCTGGCGGCCACCTGGATAGGCCTCAGGATTCAGGCCTAGCAGCCAGGAGCTGTTTCACACACATCCCACCGAGACAGCAGTCTGGGTGGGGAAGACTATGATCACCTGACTTTCTCCAGTTAAATACCCTTTCCCAGCATTCAAAGCTGCCAATCTGATTGGCTGAGAAAAGTATATTTATCCATAACTTGAATTCACTGTAGCTGATCACTCTAATGTCAGAGGCAACAGCATCATCTACTGACAGAAGGGAGAAGCCATACAGAACTAGGAAGAAAGCCATTTGACCCCTAAACACTACAAATCAGCCAGTCTGGCTACCACCCAGCATAACTAAATTTACCTGTAACCCTATTCTAGGATGAGGGTGCTACAATATTTACCATAAATCACTTTGCTGATTTCATATTGTACTTACTTGTAGCCTAAATACTGAAGTTTTCACATAAAACTGTAATTTTGTAACTTCTGGAAATGCCAGTAAAAACTTGGCTGAGCCAGTAAATTTTGGGTATTGTGTCAGTAAATTTCCATCTGGTTGGTTGACAACATTGGCGCAGGCATGCAGTGCTGCTGCGTATACTGTACCAAAGCCAATTGTCGATTCTACCTTTCACTGGAATGACCAGAGTTATATACAAATGTCTGAGAGTTGGAGATTGTGAAGGGACAGAGGTAGCCCCATCTGAACATTCCCCTATGCCTGGACCACACTCACTCACATGGCTTGCAAAATAGTGGGAGTGTTCACTGGTCCCTTCTAGATACAGTAATGATAGGCAACAAAATGCATGCTTGAAAAATTGCATGATTAGGGAAAAGCTTGTAGTGATGGGCAAATGAGGCTTGCTTACAGGTGCATTTTTCTTGCAGTTGAGATCGGTTTGAGATGCTTCTGAGATCATCAGAATTCACTGGCAGGTGTGTTTTACCTGCAGATGACCTCAGCTCAGACTGACGTCTATGGGGACAGAAGCAGTACTGATGTGAACGAACGGATACCGCTATGGACTGGGAATTTTCACTCACATATATGGAAACAGGATGTCCTCAAAGGACCCACTCATGGACAGCTTGATTATGTTGTAAGCATTGTTTGGTTAGCGATTTGATTGACTGGATCATTTATGAGTTATAGTAGTTTTAGGTTGAAATCCAGTTGAGCAGCTTGGTGTCATCATTTGAAGAGATATAAAGCAAGCTTTTGATGGGCCAATAACAACTGACATATACTGTATATCCTTTAGGCATGGAAAAAGATTTTTGGAGAATGGAGGCCTGAATCTGGCTGCAGCAGAGAAATACAAATGGTTTGCAAAAAAATACAAACACTATTAAAGGTAAAAGACATCCAAAGATAAATAAACCCAAGAACAAATATGCCATATATCACAACTTACCAGTTGTGACAGTACGAGACTGTCACTATGAGAAGATAGGAAAATGTGATACAGGATTCGTATTTAGTGTAAATGCAATGTTTCTGGGCAGAGAAAGCTGTGTATTTGGCTTTATCTGGATTCTGCAGTTCCAGATCAGAATATGCAATCCTGTGTCTGGGTTTTGCTTGACCCCTGCAACCTGGTTGAGTACACAGGTGTGCAGGATCGTTATATACTCAGGGCTGAGGATAGCTCAGAGCTCCCAGTTGGAAACAGTTCCCAGTTGTGTGAGATGGAAGGGCTCATCGAGGGGTCAGACTACTCAGCCAAGAGTCACGAGTATCATCAGGGGGTCAGAGTGCCCTGCCAGAAGCCAAGAGACAGAGGGTCTCAGTTCTGGGAGTCAGGTAATCTCCTATCGGGGTGTCGAGAGAACCCCAATTAGGGTTGCCACATCATCCCTTTAATCCAGGACACATATTAATTACACAGGTTCTGTGGCTGATTAAGGTGGCAAGTAAACTCACTTGGTGCCTTATCTGCATTACATTAGTCTCAGAACCTGTGCAATCCATATGTGTCCTGGATTAAAGGGATGATGTGGTAACCCTAACCCCAACCCATAGGTCAGAAGTGGGCCATGCAGCAGGGCACTGTGACTAAAGACTAGAGAGCCAAGCATCTAGGAGAGCTGGACAACACAGTCTGAGAAACTGGTAACAGGAGCAGTGTGGTTCTGCAATTGAAGCGAGTGAGCTTATGAGACAGGTGGCTCAGCATTTTCCAGTATCTGTATTTCTGTTGAAGCTGGAGAAGATGCCCTGCATGGAAAATCCATCGTTTTGTGAACTTTTGCTTTCTTTTAAATAAAAGTGGGCTATCAGGCCCTTAAATATAGTTCTTGTCTGCTTTACTTATAAATGCATAGGCACGCGCAGCCTATAGCATTAGGGTGTGCACCCCAAAGCTCAAACACACGTGTCTGTATGTGTGTATATCAAGTGTAAGTACCGTATATACTCGAGTATAAGCCATCTTGAATATAAGCCGAGGCACCTAATTTTACCACAAAAAACTGGGAAAAGTTATTGACCCGAGTATAAGCCTAGGGTGGCAAATGCAGCAGCCAGAACACAGGAATTGTAGCCAGAACACAGGGACAGGGAGCCAGAACCCAGGGATTGTAGCCAGGACACAGAGACTGTAGCCAGAACACAGGTATTGTAGCCAGGACACAGGGATTTTATTCAGGACACAGACTGTAGCCAGAACACATAAGGGATGAGTAAGGCAGATTCACATTAAACAGAGCTGTGCTGCTTCTATGAGCCGTTCTGTGCTTTGTAAGTGTGATTAATCACATTGGAATGCTGAGAATGCAGAGAGAGAGCTGCAGCTCTTCACGGAGATCAGGGGGTGGGCGGGACTGAACAGCTAACATCAGCTTGTCCCGCCCACCTCCCCCACCTCCCGACATCAAGCTGAGAATCTGACACCTCTCTCAGCATTCTCAACATTCCAATGTGTTTAATCACACTGACAAAGCACAGAACGGCTCTTAGAAGCAGCACGGCTCTGTTTAATGTGAATCTACTGATCACCCACAAACACTGACTCGAGTATAAGCCGAGCTGAAAAACTCGGCTTATACTCGAGTATATACGGTATTTGCCAGCACACCAAGGATCACCGTCTTTATTCAAAGAAAGATCACATCACAGGAAGTGCAACGTTTTCAGAGCCACACAGGACCCCTTCATCAGGCTTTTTTCCACATCCCCGAATGGAACTTCTGTCCCAGGTCCTTTTCCCATTTATCCATATATTTGGTTTTTTGGAGGTTTAGGGTATCTAGTAGAATTCCGTAGAACAGAGATATCCCCTTGGTTTTATTGCTATGGTTTGTGTAGTACTCCATGCCTTGGGGTGGGTTCGTATTCCTGTGAATGGGTGTTTTATTAGGAGATGTCTTATCTGGGTTAACGAATAGGTCGCTTGTGGGTGTAGCTTATATTCTCTGGTGATATCCGCTATCGCTTTAAGTTTATTTTTTTCATACAATTGTGTTCTTTTTGTAATGCCGGCTGAAATTAGGGATTTGGTGTTTAGTGAAGGGATCATGGTTTGTAGTAGACCGATGGGTGTTTGTGCTAGAGGTGATATATCCTGGATAGGGAATTTGGTGGGAAATACCTCCATGTTCTAAGCGATGCTTGTGTGGTTATGGGTAGTGCTTTAAGGTCCCAAGGTTTCCATAGGTCTCTTATTAGCAATAAGGACAAATTTTCAGCTGGTGTTAGGGTGGTTTCAATGTCTACCCAGAGTGGTCTGTCTTCTTTTCCTATCCACTGTTTAATCTGTGCTAGGTGTGTAGCCCAATAGTAGCATTGTAAATCTGGTAGCCCTGCTCCCCCGGCTTTCTTGCTTTTTGTGAGATACGAGTTTGCGCATCTTGCCCTTTTCCCTGCCCATAAGAAGTTGTGGAGTAGTGTCCGTAGTGCTTTTATTTGGGGCTCCGAAACGTTGCACTTCCTGTGATGTGATCTTTCTTTGAATAAAGAATTTTTGGATGGTGATCCTTGGTGTGCTGGCGAATACTTACACTTGACTGACGCTTCCAGTATCCAGCTGGAAATTGCTGCAGCACCCACCCCGACCTAGGCCTTACTTTGCCAGAAAGGTGTGCGTTGGAAAATTGACAAGAATGTCTGTGTGTATACACACACACACACACACACTTATAGTAATGATTGTTGAGTATTTTATTTTTTGCAGGATTCAGGGTGCATTACATACAGAGTGCAGGATTCAGGGTTCATAGGTTATGGGACCCTAACATGAAGAATCAAAGGTGCTCATTTTAAAGGTTTATATGCAAGTTATTGCGCTAAAAAGTGTATGGGGACCCGGGTCCTGCCCTAGGGGACATGTATCAATGCAAAAAAAAAAAAGGTTTTAAATCAATAATTTTTTCAGGAGCAGTGATTTTAATAATGCTTAAGGTGAAACAATAAAAATGAATTATTCCTTTAAATAATGTTAATGGGGGGGGGGGGGGTCCCTTAGTCTGCCTGTAAAAGGGCGCACCTCTGTGATGTTTAGAACATAGCCAGAGCAAAATTACATTTCCAAAGGAAAAATGATCATTTATTATTGCGTCTGTAATGTATTGCCAGCTCCCGGCAATATACAGAAAAATCACTGAAAAAATTGTGTGGGGTCCCCCCCCCACAGTCCAAACCAGGCCCTTCGGGTCTGGTTTGGATTTTAAGGGGAACCCCGTGCCAAAATGTAAAAAAAAATTGACGTGGAGTCCCCCCTAAAATCCAAACCAGACCCTTATCTGAGCATGCAACCTGGCCGGCCAGGATAGGGTGGGAAGGGCGAGCGCACCCCCCCTCCTGAACCGTACCAGGCTACATGCCCTCAACATGGGGAGTATGGGTGCTTTGGGGCAGGGGGGCTCTGCACCCCCCACCCCAAAGCTCCTTGTTCCCATGTTGATGGGGACAAGAGCCTCTTCCCCACAACCCTGGGTTGTGGGGGTGTGCGGGCGGGGGGCTTATCGGAATCTGGAAGTCCCCTTTAATAAGGGGGCCCACAGATCCCGCCCCCTCCCATGTGAATTATTATCAAGTACTAATTCACCAAAAGTGTCAAAAAGAAAAAAACACAGGAGACAATTAGGGACAAGTCCTTTATTAAAAAATTTAAAATAAAAATAAGTGTCCCCCATTGTAATCCTTCGTCAATCATGTCGAGCGACGGACCCGAAAAAACCCCAAAAAAACGAACAGCTCCTCCTCCATGGGTGGGCTCCCGCCAACTGAGCTCTCTTTGCTTTGACGTTTTATTTATAGTGAAGGGCGGGGCCACCCAGTGACGTAATTGAGTGACCCGCCCCTCTGACGTCACATGATGGTAGAAGGGGTGGGGTCACTCATACGTCATCCGGTGGCCCTGCCCTGCACTATAAGTAAAACGTCAAAACAAAGCCAGCGCAGGTGGCGGCAGCCCTCTCATGGAAGAGCCCCATAATGTTCTACATTTGACGAACGGGAAAACGCCCGATGTTCGAATCGAACTTACGTTTGACTCGAACGGGGCCCAACCCTACACAGCACCTGTGATCATCAGCATTATTATAATTATGATCACACAGTGCAACCCATGTCTTACTGTACTGTATATAGGCTGTATAGTGTGATTATCATTATGATAATGATGATTACAGGTGTCTCTCCGTAGTACTATACACATGTTAGAAACCAACCAGAAAAAAAAAAGTTTACCTTAATCCCTACTTACAAGCCTGCCATTGCTGCTTCCTCCAATCCTCCCTCCAGGACACTGTAGTCTGACAGCAGGACATGGTGCACTGCTGGCAGAACAAACTGATCAGTGGCTGCACTTAAATGTGGCACATTCAGCAGACGGCATTGCCCACTAACTGTGACATAGAGGATACTTTTGGCTGGGTGCAAAGCATCATAGCTGCAGCTGTCTTTGCATCTTAGGGGGTGGTAAAACAGGTAAACAGGTGGTTGAGCTTAAGTTTTAACACACACACCTGTGCATCCCAGCAAAAATGATCATCCATGTCACATCCAGTGGGCAGTGCCGCCTGCTGAATGTGACCCAATTTGAGTGCAGCCGCTGATCGGTGTATTCTGCCAGCACTATGTCCTGCTGTCAGAGTACCATGCCCTGGTTGGAGGATTCCTCCATCCACCTTTACCTATGGATGAAGAAATCTGTTAATTTTTCTTTTTTTTGTTTTTCAGCTTGCTGAAAAAAAGTAATTCTCTATGGCCCCCTTAAAGGACTGCAAAGAATGTAGCAGGCTGAGAAATGATTGGAAGAGATAAAAAGTAAGCCTGGGAGGAAAGGGTGTCAGGCAGACAATTAGCATGAGGACTCCTAGAGTGGAATGCCACACAGATGATTCGCTAATCGCTACTGCTGCACAAGGTGATTAGGGTGTGCCCAGGCAAACTCGGCACACCCCCTGCGCACGCCTTTGTATACACGTATCTACCACGAGAGCTAACTACCCTATGTCACACAGTGTTATGATATGGGACCAGGGCTGGCCCAAGACATTGTGGTGCCTGGGTCTAAGAATGAAATGCTGCCCCCCCACCCCCCCCAAAAAAAATCATGTCCACCAAAAGGCCCCCCACATCCATTATTTTATATCATGATAATTAAAACTAAAATTAACTTTATTAGGATGTCAGATTTTCATGCAACAGCTATATGCATAATTATATGACAGACCATGATCAATTCCAAGGGACGGGCAATATATGGGCAGGAGTGACCAGGGCTGAGGGGCCGTGCTGGGAGGAAGCGAGAGCCGCTCTCGTGCTTTCTTGTTCTGGCGCTGTGTGAGGACCGTTATATGCTGATAAAAGACCTATACCGAGTGGCCCTGGAGGGAGTGGACCACAGTTGTGAGAAGCCTAGGCTGAGGCTGATTAATTAACAGGCGATTTTTACACAACCATCTGGTAAGCCTCCAATGTGATCACCTGCATGGGGATTCTTTGAGTGGTGGTGGAAGCTGAATTAAAGAGTGTTTCATTTGCACCTTTGGAGAAGGATTAAGACTATGGACACAATTTTTTAGGACACCTACCTCTTATGATTGCATAACAAATGGACACTGGCACTTTATATATTGTGAAATCGGCACTGGCACTATATGATTTACAGTTTGCACTAGCACTTTATTCATGAGTGTTTGTATGTTAAATCTGTTACACAAGATTAATAATGTTTTGATTTTTAGCGCGGCTTTTACTATGTTTTGATATAGTGAAATTTGGGAAAATATATGGGCAGGGTAGGGGAGTATATAGACAGGCTAGGGCAGTATAGGGACAGGCTGAGGTAGTATATGGACAGGCTAGAGTAGTATATTGACAGGCTAGGGTAGTATATAGATAGGCTAGGGTAGTATATTGACAGGCTAGTGTAGTATATAGACAGGCTAGGGTAGTATATTGACAGGCTAGTGTAGTATATAGACAGGCTAGGCAGTATAGGGGCAGGCTGGGGTAGTATATAGACAGGCTAGGGCAGTATGAGGGCAGGCTAGTGTAGTATATCGACAGGCTAGGGCAGTATGAGGGCAGGCTAGTGTAGTATATCGACAGGCTAGGGCAGTATGAGGGCAGGCTGGGGTAGTATATAGACAGACTAGGGCAGTATAGGGGGGGCTAGGGTAGTATGGGGGCAGGCGGAGAAGCCCACGGGGCAGCTGTCACCATGACACACAAAACTGCTGGAAAAAAATCTTGGTCGTCAATTTGAAGGGTAAATAGAAGAGAAGGAGAGGTGGCCGTGGTTCAATTTGCTGCCCCTCTCAAAGTGCTGCCTGAGTCGAATGGACCCACTGGGACCCATGGTAGGGCCGACCCTGTATGGGACCTGCAATAGTATTATTTTTTCATGCTAACAACATTTTTAACAAGTAAAGGAAAATACACGTTGATCTTGTCAGAGATGTAATGTCCCTGTTTCATCTTGTGGACTGCTACACTAAACAATGCTAAATTTCTTATATAAACTACCAATACCATCATCCCCTATGTAATTGAGATGAACAAAGGCAGACATGTTGATCTAAGGACTAGTGAACTGAAATATATTCAATTACTGCTTTTGGGTTTAGATGCACATATGGGGAGAATTAAGCTAGTATTCCCTTGAGAAGTACCATCCATAAGTCCTACACACCCTAGGCAGATACATGGATTGCCAAATAGTTTAGAAAGTTGGGGACTTGTAAATGAACCTTCCACATATGGCATTTTATGACACTGACGGAACACACAGAAGACACAATCAACACTTGCTTTTATTGTTAAGTCATAATCGGATGGGGAAAACCATAAAGTATTACCTTTTTATTTTCAGTTTTAACACCTCCTACAGAATGTGGAGATACTCTTTCATACGGTTCCATGCTTTGCATGTTAATACCTTAGATACAGTTAATTGTACATTCGAAACATGTGGATCAACAAAACCTCAAGTGAAACATTTCATAATGTATTCCCCGGAAAATGTGTTGCAATAATAATTATTATTATTGTTGCTATTGTTAATGTTTTATATAAAGACATAAGCTTTATATTTACAAAGTAATCATTGCACACAATGGAAAATTATACATATACATTATACAGTTTCTTGTATGAATATAATATATATATATATATACACACTACATTATCAAAAGTATTGTGACGCCTGACTTTACACGCACCTGAACTTTAATGGCATCCCAGTCTTAATCTGTAGGGTTCAATAATGAGTTGACCCACCCTTTGCAGCTATACCAGCTTCAACTCTTCTGGGAAGGCTGTGCTTTGCTGTAGCACATTGGAATTCACAGCCAAGTAGAAGGAAGGCTGAGGCCCTGAGTTGGGTCACAGCCTGGTGGCTAAGAACCTTTACCTTAAGACGGGTATACACAGTAGAATTTCATTCAACATTTTTTGTTGTAACTGTATTCGCTTGTTTTCTAATCATTAGTGGGGTCAAATTGTGCTTAATTTACAGTCTGTAGGGAACTATGCTAAATGCCTAAGAAAATTCCAAGTATACTGTATTCACAGCAGCTTATTTAGTGATCTACTGAGGAAGCTTCATTTGGGGCGTAACATGTACAGGAGTGGAACCTGCCGATGATACCATTACGTTGCACACTTGAAGGAGGGTGGTGAGCTGGAGTGTTTACATGTGTAATACTGGTTTATACCTTTTATGTGAGTATTTTTATCCCTTCGGTTTGAATAAATCATTTATAAAGCACTATTAGTTGCTTTTTGTCGTTTTATGCTATTCTTGCTGCTGTGGGTTGTGGAGGATGTTGGTCGGAGGAGCCATCGCCAAAGGAAGTTGTACTATTAAGGTGAAGCTCTTTTAGAACAGGAGAGCATGTTCACAGAAGATTGTTGGCGCTGTTCATAATTGAAGATTTTTCTTGGACTATTTCTTTATTGATCCAATAGTATGATCTGTTTGGACTTTTATTACATCTGCCTCTGTATATGGGGAGAAGCTGACTAATAAAAGTCACATGTATATATGTTCTGTCCTCACTACACATGGCTGAGGTATAATTAGACAGACAGCTAACTCTCCTCCCTTAACAACTCATTGAGGCAGACGTAAGGTCCTTCTTTCAACTTTTATTGCAGGGAAGTTATAATAAAACTAAAACATAAAGGAAATGACACAATCAGTTTATATAATATACAAAATATACAGTCTTCACACACTAACTAGGGAAAGGGTTTTAACATATAATATATTTGACTAACACAGTAAAGGAAATACAAAATCAAAATAATATTGAAGGGACGTTATTTTCAACTTTCTTCCTGGAATGCAGACGGAGTTACTCAACAATTCCCTCCTCTCAATCGACAGACAGATTAATATGGAGTCGGTACACATCACTCCTGTCTTGTATATATGTACACTGAAAATAATCAGTCGAAGAGGGGTATATGTCTCCGTCTACATTATTTTCAGGTTTGTCTAGTATGATAACCTAGTTATTTCTTTATCAGGTTCTTTTTAGAAGTTAATACTTGTCGC
>BLSH010263422.1:34542-45070 GCA_018402905.1 Glandirana rugosa
GTAAAGGAGATCGAGCCGTTACGTTCCGGCGTACAATTGACGCGTGTATGCGGATAGCCCGTTCCTGTATGACTAGTGGTTGCATATACGGGGATTGAGGGGCCCGGGGGGGAAAAAGGTCCTTGAATGAAGAGTGGATTGTTTAAGTGGTGTTTGGGGAGTATATTATCCTCCACTAAAGTTAAGCTAGAGTGTGCTTTATCTTCTATCTAGGGTAGGTGCCTTTTGCGAAGCTCTGGTATTTTGGAATCTTAGGTGGGGGGATCGAACACGGTACCTTAGAGATGTGTGCTGGCTATAGACCGCAATAGAGGTGGGAAACCTTTTCCTTAAGTGAAAGTAAATATCTTGTGTGGGTTCGAGTAAAAAGTGAATTCCTTTTCCAAAGGGTGGAGATAACGCCAGATATCGGTCGTGTGTAGAGATTCCATGGCACAAGCTAGGGGGGTGGATTCTAAGGTTTTATGGTCTCGAAGCGTTTTCCGTGGATGGGATCTATCTTCTATTTCGTGTGAGATCGAATTGAAATCACCTCCTATTATATGAGGGGTTTGTGGTGAATTTGTTAGGTGAGAAGTAAGTTCCTGGAAAAAGGGGGGGCCCGGGGAGTTAGGGGCATATACGTTGGTGATCAGTATGTCCTTGCCCGATAGGCGTATGTGCGCAGTTAACATGCGGCCTTGCATTGCCGAGCTAGAGGAAATGACTTCGCAAGACAAAGTCTTGCGGATCAGAATGGCTACACCTGCCCTGCGACCAATGGCCTCAGAGCCTATTACTGTGCCTACCCAGAGTTTTTTGAGGCGCTGGAGATCAGATTGTTTCAGATGGGTTTCCTGCAGTAGTGCAATGTCTGTACCCAGCCTTTTAAGGTGCCTCAGGATCTTCATCCTCTTAATAGGGGATCGAAGACCCTGGACGTTCCAAGACGTGCATCTTATGAATGTGGCGGGGAGTGTGGAAAACCGAGTTAGAGATGGGGGGGGGAGTGTCCCTTGCGCGGTGAAAGGGAGAGGGAGCAATACCCGGTTGTTGGAATGGGGAGAGTTGTGTTCGAATGAGAGTTGGAGTGTGGGGGATGAGATGTAGCGTGTGGGGGGGGGGGGTGTCGAGTAAGGATTGGGGAGAACAATGTTGTGAGCAGGAATAGTATAAAAGATTAACCAATACATAACTAGTCTGTACTTCGCTTTTTTCCGCATGGGCTCGCAGACAGTAGGTCGCAAAAATCAGAATCTTTACTCCATCGACAGTAAGCGGGCTCGATTGCCTGTATTTTGAGAGGATGTCAGCTTTTTCAGCGTAGTTAAGATACTTGGCAATTATGGTGCGAGGAGACTTACGGTCAGGTTGGGGGTTTCCAATGCGATGTGCCCGTTCGACTGGGCAGGGCCTGTGAAAGCCTAAGGCCTCGGGAATGCGGTGCGCGCAGAAGTCCATGAGGGCTGAGGCCTGAAGTGTTTCGGGTACCCCCACGAAGCGGAGATTACTCCTTCGTGACCTGTTCTCCAGATCGTCGAGTTTTTGTAAAATATATTGATTGGTCTTAGTTTGCGATTCCTCCGACCGTTGAGATTGGTAAAGCTCGTCTTCTATATCAGAGATTATGTGTTCAGCCTCATCAAGTCGGGCCTTGTGTTCCCCGAGTTGTTTGGTGATCCGTAGCATCCCCTCAGTGACAGCCTGCTCCACGGTGAGTTTGATCGTGGGGGCTAGGATAGCTGCAACTGCCTGTGCTATTTTTTAGTATTGGCCCAGGTCTTCTGGTGTGGATGAATGGGGTTTGCTCACCTCCATGTCCGCGGATTGCGCTTCACGATCGTTCGTTGCACGATCTTTCGTTGCACAGGCCGCATCCCCGGCCTCGATTTGCGGATGTGGTGGTGCGGTCCGCCTTTCCCCAGGTACCGCTCCATAGCCGGCTGACAGGGGGGATGTCAGAGATGTATCTTGGGCCCGTGGGTGCCTCGGTGTGGGTCTCTGGTCGATATAGATGCAGATTTTCGGCCGTGAAGTGGGAGCTAGCGCGAGGTGCTGCTACTCCATACGGCGCCGGAACCGGAAGTGTTTACGGTAAGTTTTAATAAAATCCCTTTTTCTCCTACGTTCACTGACAGACGCAGCTCTTCATGACATGTGGGGATGTCCCAAAGCTGTGTCAAAAACAAGGGTGGGTAAACGATAACAACTGTACCCAACAGAACCTCTAAGGAGGCACTAGACGCGCCTACACTACAGCCTGTAAAACTTTACAGCCAAAAGCAGCATCCGAGGATGCTGACACATCAATCTTATAAAACTTAGTGAAGGTGTGCACCGAGGCCCAGGTAGCCGCCTTGCACACCCGTGACACCGAAGCTTGGTGTCTGAATGCCCAAGAAGTGCTAACAGCCCTGGTAGAAAAGGGGGTACCTTGCCCCGAACAGAATATGCATGAGTCACGGTCTGTCTGATCCAACGGGAAACAGTAGCCGACGAGGCTACCAAACCCTTGTGCGGACCATCCGTCAGTGCAAACAAAGAATCGGACTTCCAGAAGGAAGCTGTAGTATTCAGATACACTCGCAAGGCCCTTACGACGTCCAAGGAATGCAACTCAAATTCCTTAGGATGCGAGGGATGCGGGCACAACGAAGGAAGAACAATATCTTCTTTAATGTGAAAGGAAGAAACCACCTTTGGAAGAAACAAAGGTGGTAGGCGCAAGACCGACTTGTCCTTGTGCAGAACCAGATAGGGAGACTTTCAAGACAATGCAGCCAACTCGGACACCCGCCTAGCGGATGTAATGGCTACCAAGAAAGCCACCTTCTGCGATAGCAGTTGTAAGGGAATCTCCCTGATCTTTTCATATGGCAGTTTCAGAAGCACAGAAAGCACCAGGTTCAAATCCCATGGTGCCATAGGGGACCTCATCCGAGGCGCCACATGGCGCACACCTTGTACAAAGGCACGAATCAACGAATGTGACGCCAGAGGTCTTTGAAAGAGAATCGCCAGAGCCGATATCTGGCCCTTGAGAGTACTCTAGGCCAGTTCCTTGTTCAGGCCTTGTTGTAAAAAGGTCAGGACCCTCCGCCTCACACCATGCGATGTAAGCCTTCCAGGTGCGGTGATAAATCTTGCGAGAAGTGCACTTGCGTGCTTTCAGCATGGTAGGGATCACGGAGTCAGCGACACCCCTGTCCCTCTGCACCTGGGACTCAATAGCCAGGCCGTCAAAGCCAGCAAAGGTAAAGCAGGGTGCAAGATGGGTCCCTGAGACAGTAGATCGTCTTGCAGCGGGAGCCGCCAGGGAACGTCCGCTACCATTCGTACCACGTCAGCGTACCACTTGCGGCAAATCTGGTTGAACACCTCTGGATGGAGAGACCACTCTCCCTGATCCAGTGTCTGGCGACTGAGAAAGTCCGCCTGCCACTTCTCCACGCCTGGAATGTAAATGGCGGAGATTGCCGGTACGTGAAGTTCTGCCCAACGCAGAATCAGAGCTGCTTCCGCAGCAGCTGCCGAGCTCCTCGTTCCGCCCTTATGGTTCACATACGCCACTGCCATGGCATTGTCCGACTGAACCCAAATCGGGCGTCCTCGTAACTTCACCGTCCAGTGAGATAGGCATAGCCTGATATATCTCCAGCACATTGATCGGGATGCACGCTTCCTGTGCAGACCAACGGCCCTGGGCAGACAGCTGCCCCAGGACCCCTCCCCAGCCCGTCAGGCTGGCGTCCGTCGTGAGTATCAACCAGTGAAGGGGCAGGAATGACTTCCCCCAAGTCAGTGCCGGGTCCCGAAGCCACCAGGCCAGAGAACCCCTGGCCTAAGGATTCAAGCGGATCGGGAGATCCAAGAACCGTGGAGACCTGTCCCACCGAGACAAAATCGCTCGCTGGAGAAGTCCAGTGTGGCTCTGGGTGTAAGGTACCACCTCAAAAGTTGACACCATGAGCCCCAGCACCCGCATACAGAAACGTAATGATGACTGCCGGTGAGACAGTAAGTTTCGCACCACTGTCTGCAGCGACAGCAACTTGGTCGGAGGTAAGAACACCTTCGCCTGCTCGGTGTCCAGAATCAGACCCAGGTACTCCAGGTGACGGGACGGAGACACCGTCGACTTCTGCAGATTGATCAACCAGCCGAAGTCCCTCAACAAAGCCATAGTGGTCCTCACGTTCTCCTCCAGAGCCGAGGCGGACTCCGCTTTTAGGAGCAGGTCGTCGAGGTAAGCTACCACCGCAATGCTTCTCTGCCGCAGTAGCGCCAGTACTGGGGCCACCAGTTTGGTGAAAACCAGAGGAGCCAAAGCTAGACCGAAGGGGAGTGCCACGAATTGGTAATGGAGGTCCCCCACCGCAAAGCGAAGAAAACGCTGATGCCGGGGGCAAATGGGAACATGGAGATACGCGTCCCTGATATCCAGAGGTACCACTACCGAGCAAACAGATTCCAGTTCAGGGGCTTCAGGTCCAGAACTGGCCTGACCCCCCCTCCTTTTTTTATGGAGACCACAAACAGGTTTGAGTAGAAACCTCAAAACCTCTCCACTTGAGGTACTGGCACGATCACCCCCTGGTCGGAGAGTGCTTGAACAGCCCCGAAGAGGGCCTCCCGACGCCCCTGCGGGAGTCTCAAGTTCGATGGGAAGAACCTGTCTTGGGGTAGAGTGCTGAACTCTATCCTGTACCCAGTGGACACCACTTCCTGAACCCAGCGGTCGGAAATGCAGGCAGTCCACCGGTCTGCGAATCCCAGAAGCCGTCCCCCCCACCCGAAGCTCGGGTGGGGGCAACCCATCATGCCAAGGAGGGCTTATCCTCTGTCTTTTCAGTTTTGCGCTGCCATTGCTGCTTACCGGCCCCTGCAGCGGCCTTGCGGAATCGCGCCCCCTTTCCCGCTGCACCGGCGGCGCAAAAAAAATTCTTCTGACCCAAAGAAACAGGCCCCTGTCTACGGCGAAACTCTCGCCTCCAGGGCTCCAGGAGGAAGTTGCTCTTCCCACCAGTGAAATCTTTGATGATTTCATCCAATTGTGGCCCGAAAAGACGGCCACCTTGAAAGGGGAGATCCGCAAGACCTTTTTTGGACGCGTGGTCCCCCGACCATGAGCGCAACCAAAGGACTCGTCTGAGAATGACGGCAAGCACAGCCATTTTAGATAACATAGGGAGCAGATCCAGGGCTGCATCACACAGGTACTTGATACCCTGAAACAAAAAATCAGCCCTCTGCGGCGCATCAAGCAGGCGGCCGCAGTCCAGATCATTCTGAAGCTCCACCATACGCTCAGATAAGTATTGCGCCGCCATGGCAGATGCCAGGGTCGGTCTCAGAGCCGACCCTGCTAACAGAAAAAGTGCTTTTGACACTGCCTCTGTCCGCCTATCAGCTGGGTCCTTAAAAGAAGGGGACCCTTCCAGGGGAATGGTCGTCGCCTTATTCAGACGTGCTATCGGGGGGTCCACCGCAGGGGGTGCCCACTTCTTCAAAAAGCTATCCTCATATGGATAACGGATGGCAAAGCGTTTTGAGAATGAGAAAGAATGCTGCGGACGCTGCCATTCATGATAGATCAGATGGTCAAAGAACTGATCATAAGGGTAGGCCCTAGGAGCCCTGGCAGACCCGCAAACATATGCAGACGTCTGCGACTCACTCTCTTGGTCCAGTCGCAGAGTAGTGCGAATCCCAGAGATAATGGCGGATACCAGCGCTTTTTCGTGCGCTGCCAACGCCCCCTGGTCCTCCTCTCCGTCCGAGGGGGCCAGTTCACCTTCAGAAAGCTCTACTGGGATCCCTGTGACCCCCGAGGCTATCTCTGGTTCAGAGTCCTCCCCTGAGGAACAGGGGGGGAGGAGGACGCTTCTTAGGGCCCCCTGGAGCGATGCTCGGCTCCATCCGGGGGAGAAATTCGCCAAAAACCGCCCTCAGCTGGTCCAAAAATGCCCCCTGCACAGATTGCGCTGCTGCTGATACCTCCTCCTGAATTGGAGTTAAATGCAGTGAGAAAACCTATTTGAGGCGCCCCCACAATGCCGCACCCCACCGCCCCACAGAATGCCAGGGAGACCCAGGAGGACTGCACCCGCCGCCACCAGCACCCACAGGAGAGCCCAGCTATACTTGCTGTTTTCTGCCAAAACCTTCCTGAGGACCTCCAGAAGAGCTGCACCATCAGAAGCCACACCGTTCCAAAGTGAAAGTAAAAATGGCTGTAGCACGTTTTTACAGCATGCAGGGACTCCAATATGGCATCCGAAGCATGCACTAGAGGCCAAAAACCTGCTGGGGAACGTGGTTACAGTAAAATGGCCGCTCTGATCACTAGAGGGAAGGCTCCCTTAGCGAAAAATGTCCGCGGCTACGGCAAAATGGCGGCGATCCGCCGCAAAATGGCGGCGGATCGCCACATGGCGACCCAAGTCCCCAAAAAGGGTGCAAACGATACAGTGCAGTGCCGGGGGAAGGGACCTCAGGAGACCCCCAGCCGGTGGCTACATTCCAAACAGCATGTTAGGACACCCGTCGGCCCCCCCACTGCGTCTGAAAAGGGGAGAGGGGGGCACTCACTCACCACTCCTGTCGGGCGTAGCGGGTAGCCACCCGGTCGCAGACCTTCCACCCCTGCTGGGGCGGGATGCTGCCGGCCAATTGCCTCCGAACCAGACCGCAGTCCGGATCCTGGGCACAAGTGGGGTACACCCACAGGCCGCCTGCATGGAACGGGCACGATGCGGTGGGACCCCATACACCGGGACTAGCTTGCATTGGTCGGGGAAAGTACAGGACCTGTAATGATCCTCTATGCCCCAGCCGGCTTCTTGATAGCAGGCTTCAGATAGCTTGATAGAAGCAAACAAAATGAAAAGCAAACAAAATAAAAGAGCGGTCATCATCTGGACCGCAGGTCCCATAAGGGAGCCAGGTCAACTCCTTGCGACTAGGCATGTTAAAACTGATGGGCTAAGCAGAGTAGGGGGTTTATGTGGGAAGAGAGGACAGCCCCGTGGGAAGGGCCAGCTTGCTTTCTTTCCCTGCCTAGTTAACTCCTAATAAGGACAAGCATAAACCCACATGTCATGAAGAGCTGCGTCTGTCAGTGAACGTAGGAGAAATATGCTTTATTTGAAAAACGAACACTTTATAATTTGCAAAAAGGTGATTCAGTGAATTGGTCTTCTCAAAAAACACGATTAAAAAAGACAACATTGTTTATATGGGACAAGGAGTAAGATAAGTATTTACACCTTAATCCTCTGCCCCTAGTCTAAACAAGTAATTAACTATTGGGGGCAAGCCCACTGGAAGAGTATATTCTTAAATTTTCCTGGAGTTTAGCTTTAATAAAATGAGAGTTTAATATCCCTTTAAAATATTGTATAAAATTGAGCAAAAACAGGCATTAACTTGTGTTCCCCAAATAAAATGATTTGTCTGTATATAAATTGTACTGCACAATTATTAAAGCCCAAATTAAATCAAGTATCCTCCAATTCCATAGTTTTACTCTCACTTTCCTGTTACAGCAGTTGTGCAGTCCACATCAACCTTAAAAGGTTATTTTAGGTAGCACTAGTTCAAGCTGGACCAATATACCCATGTATACATAGCCATAACTGGAATTTTACTATTCATAGATGTTTAGAGCATAGGTGGTTGATGAAAAATGATGTTGCTGAACGTTGCTACAATTAGTTCAGACAAGAGTCAGGGTTTTCTGCAACTCAGTAAAGGAAAAAAGAAAAGATCATTCCAACCTAGTACAATAAATGGATATACAGTTTCTCACAAAAGTGAGTACACCCCTCACATTTTTGTGAATATTTTATTCTATCTTTTCATGTGACAACACTGAAGAAATGACACTTTGCTACAATGTAAAGTAGTGAGTGTACAGCTTGTATAACAGTGTAAATTTGCTGTCCCCTCTAAATAAATCAACACACAGCCATTAATGTTTAAAGCGCTGGCAACAAAAGTGAGTACACGCCTAAGTGAAAATGTTCAAACTGGGCCCAAAGTGTGTGGCAACCATTATTTTCCAGAACTGCCTAACCCTCATGGGCATGGAGTTCACCAGAGCTGACATCACGGAGCTGGTGGATGGGATGTTAGAGACCTTGTCCTTCTGTTTGAGGATGTCCCACAGATAGGGTTTAGGTCTGGAGACATGCTTGGCCAGTCCATCACCTTTACCCTCAGCTTCCTTTATATCTTTTCATGTGACAACACTGAAAAAATGACACTTAGCTACAATGTAAAGTAGTGAGTGTACAGCTTGTATAACAGTGTGCATTTGCTGTCCCTTTAAAATAACTCAACACACAGCCATGTCTAAATCGCTAGCAACAAAAGTGAGTACACCCCTAAGTGAAAATTTCCAAATTGGGCACAATTAGCCATTTTACTTCCCCGGTGTCATGTGACTCGTTAGTGTTACAAGGTCTCAGGTATGAATGGGAAGCAGGTGTGTTAAATTTGGTGTTATTGCTCTCACTTTCTCATACTAGTCACTGGAAGTTCAACATGGCAAATCATGGCAAATAACTCTCTGAGGATCTGAAAAAAAGAATTGTTGCTCCACATAAAGATGGTCTAGGCTATAAGAAGATTGCCAAGACCCTGAAACTGAGCTGCTGCACGGTGACCAAGACCATACGGTGGTTTAATAGGACAGGTTCCACTCAGAACAGGCCTCACCATGTTCTGGTCTACCAAAGAAGTTGAGTGCACATACTCAGCGTCATATCCAGAGGTTGTCTTTGGGAAATAGACGTATGAGTGCTGCCAGCATTGCTGCAGAGGTTGAAGGGGTGGGGGTCAGCCTGCCAGTGCTGAGACCATACGCCACACATTGCATCAAATTGGTCTGCATGGCTGTCGTCCCAGAAGGAAGCCTCTTCTAAAGATGACAAGAAAGCCTGCAAACAGTTTGCTGAAGATAAGCAGACTAAGGACATGGATTACTGGAACCATGTCCTGTGGTCTGATGAGACCAAGATAAACTTATTTGGTTCAGATGGTGTTCAGATGGTGTCAAGCATGTTTGGTGGCAACCAGGTGAGGAGTACAAAGACAAGTGTGTCTTGCCTACAGTCAAGCATGGTGGTGGGAGTGTCATGGTCTGGGTCTGCATGAATGATGGCACTGGGGAGCTACAGTTCATTGAGGGAACCATGAATGTCAACATGTACTGTGACATACTGAAGCAGAGCATGATTCCCTCCCTTCAGGGACTGGGCCGCAGGGCAATATTCCAACATGATGAGGACCCCAAACACACCTCCAAGATGACCACTGCCTTGCTAAAGAAGCTGAGAGTAAAGGTGATGGATTGACCAAGCAAGGTCTCTAGCATCCACCAGCTCCGTGAAGTTGTCATGGAGGAGTGACAACCCAAGAGGGTTAAGGCAGTGCTGTAAAATAATGGTGGCCACACAAAATATTGACACTTTGGGCCCAATGTGGACATTTTCACTTAGGGGTGTACTCACTTTTGTTGCCAGCGGTTTAGACATTAATGGCTGTGTGTTGAGTTATTTTGAGGGGACAGCAAATTTACACTGTTATACAAGCTGTGCACTCACTACTTTACATTGTAGCAAAGTGTCATTTCTTCAGTGTTGTCACAAGAAAATCATAAAGAAATTATATCATAAATATATCATAAAATATTTACAAAAATGTGAGGGGTGTACTCACTTTTGTGAGATGCTGTATTTATTTGTCATTAACTCGACTCTCCATGTTTGGAGGAAGAAAAATGCTGACTATGATCCTAAAAACACCATCCCTTCAGTCGAGTACGGAGGTGGAAACATGGGGTTGTTTTTCTGCTTCAGGTACAGGCCGACTTTGGTGCATTGAGGGGCCAATGGACAGGGCAATGTATTACAAAATCTTAAATTAGAACCGTCTTCCCTCAGCCAGAACACGGAAGATGGGTCGTGGACGGATCTTCCAGCACAACAATGACCCAAAACATACCGCCAAGGCAACAAAGGAGTGGCTCAAAACATAGCACATTAACCACTTACCAACCGGAAGGTTTTGCAGCTTTAGGACCAGAGCACTTTTTGCGATTCGGCGCTGCATCGCTTTGACTGACAATTGCGCGGTCGTGCGACGTTGTACCCGTCTCCGCTAGTTTATGGTGGTTTTCTTTCGAGATAAACACCCCTTTTTTCCTGCGTTTAAAACAAACCCATGTTGCAGCGTGCTGGCGCGTTAACAGTCAGTTTCGCTACGTCGCGGCTTAGCGTTTTTCACGAGACCAGGATTTCGACGTTTTGGAAGGCCAACCATTCACCAATTACACGATACAAAACTCGGTGAGGAAACAACGGAACCGCCATACAAAACCCAGTAACAACACGACCTTCTAGGCAGGTGCTGGGTAGAAGGCACAAGACCGACTCCCTTCTGCCAAGATTAAATTCTAAAACATTATGTAACGGGACAGGTAACCGGGGAGTTACGTGGTTTCAGCCGGACATGGACTTCGTCTTTTTGTTGGGGTACAAAGGTG
>BLSH010263430.1:3510-14051 GCA_018402905.1 Glandirana rugosa
TACAATATTATGGACAAGAATGACACGAAGAGAATCGACGTTTCAAATTAGTTATGAGACTATCATCTATAAGGTGAATTTTGATGCCAAGGAATTATCTACTATCAGAGTATTGATTAAACTTTGCAGCTAAGAGAAGCACAGTAAGAACAGGTATTATAACATAACATATCAGATTTCAGGGGTACCAGAGATAACTGTGGTAACAGAGGTATTCTAGGTATCCAAAGAATAAAAAAAGAAAAGAAAAAATATGCAATTTCAAAGTATGGCTTCTGAGTCCGAGGGGGACAAACCCAACCCTGGCGTAATAAGCATGTGTCCTTGTTTCCAATGTATGTTTTAGAAATGAGTGTTAGGCAGAGGTAATAGATATGGGGATATATAACTAGTTGTCCATATCAAGTTTGTTTGAAATGTTGTTTGTGGTCAAGGAGGTGTTGCTATACCCAGTGTAGGGTGTGTCACCCTCAGACTCCAGAGCCCACCCTGGTGGTGGGAGCACAGCTAGATGTCTATATCTATACAATGATATTTTTGGCTTTATCTAGATCATCCTTCACTTAGGTTTAGGATCTAAATTGCCCATTAATTGATCAAAAGTCCCAGTTAGGCGATTATTTCTTTAGTTGGAGCAGAGGGTTAGGATTTAATACCATTCTGAAGAAGGGAGGGAAGAGAGAAGTGAGGATGGAGATAGTGGTTTTGGGAATGAATAAGAAGAGAGAGGCGAACGGATGGAATGAGAATATTATTATAGGTGGGAGAGAATACAGATGGTAAGATACCAAATAGCATGCAAGAGAGAGTTATCCTGTCAGGTGAAAAGAAACATAAGGTATATGTATGTGCATAATTGTTGCCCTATGGGCTACCTTAACCCCATTGGTAGGGATGAGCTCGATGTTCAGGTCGAACGTGAGTTTGACTCGAACATCGGGTGTTTGAACATTACAGAACCTCGAACATTATGGAGCGTTCACGGCAACTTCGCATGCCCTATAATGCATTCAAATAGCAGTGGATTGCCGCCCACTGATTAGCCAAAGCGTGACCTGCATGCTTTGGCCGATCAGCGGGCGGCCTGCTGTGAGAGCTTTGATTGGCTAAAGGCAGGGTGCCTTTTGCCAATCACTGCACAGCAGCCTCAATCCACACCCCACACTATATAAAGCCCCTTGAACAGCGGCTCTATGTAGTGTGTTGGCGGCGGTGGTCAGGTTTTAGACAGAGAGCTTAGGTTCCTGAAAACAGGCAGTTTAGCTAGCTAACTTCAAAACATGTGTTTAAAAATAGAAAAAAAAATACAAAAGATAGATAGCTAACTAGATAGATAGGTAGAAATCTAAAATCTATCTGTCAGTTAGTGCAGACAGGTTAGTGTAGGGAAAAAATATGGGGAGAAGAAGCGGCGCCCCACTAAGTGTAGCAGAGAGTTAAAATCAGGTTTTATTAAAATTGCACTTACAGGAACATGCTTGTGATAAGGCATGTAGAGTAGGTGAGTCCAGTGTTTCTCCTCCAGGATGTTCCTGGCACTGGAGGTCCCGCATCTCTGATGCCCGGCCACGCCAGTGGTGTCCAGAGCTCCAGGCAGGTGGGCGGGGAATGCAGCCGCAGGCATTTGTAATCCTTGTGGAGGAGAGGGTGATGGCTGTTACAGCTGAGTGGCGCATGTTCGAAGCATACGTGCTCCTTCGTCAGGCCTCCGTCACTTCCGGTGGGGACGCACCATATCGGAGGGTAGGGGGATGGGGCCAGAGGGTGGCCAATAGTGGCCCTCTGGCGCTGCCCCCCGGCCACCGCAGCATGCCCACAGCCCGGAACGACGGGGAAACAGCTGTGTGTAGGTGGTGTGGGGGAAGCACAGCACCGCTGGTACATAACAGGAAGCATATGAAGTTGAACAGATGAAAATGAGAAATGTAACAATAAAAATAAACATAAACAAGTGGACAACGAGTATATGGATATCAATACAGTTCAAATGGCAATGTACATGATAGGTGTGGGAAGCTGATGGACCCCCCAGTAAGATGGACTTACTGATGGGTAAGTGGAGTGGGGGGTTATAATTAAAAAGAAAGGAGGAAAAGGGGGGAAGGGGGGGGAACTTGCTGCTGGATAATGGTGGTGATATGTGGGGCAGGGGGGATCAAGTATGATTCATGGGGAATTTAGGGGGGGTAGGTCTGAACTGGAGTAGGATTATCATGGTGATGTGGAGGAGGGGAATTGAGGTGGTGAGAAAAGGAAACAGGGGTCAATTAGGGGATGTTATTGTCTGCCGTATGCCGTAGCAGAGCTATGTCCTAGGTGGTGTAGGTGTTAGAAAGGGAGGAGGGGGGGGGACATGGGGGAAGGGAAGGAAAAAGGGAAGGGGGGAAACGGGGGGAAGAAGGGGAAGGGAAGGGGGGGAAGGAAGGGTGGCGACAGAACTGGATTTTTGGAATGTTGGAAATCCATCTGGGATGGTGGCAGCTAGTATAATGGAGATAAGAGTTGCCTGCTGTGGGTTTTGTGTAGTTTTTGGCATAAATGGTACCTTCAGTGTGGCACAGTTCCAGGTCTAGGAAGGCTAATTTGTCTATGTCGCAAACCGATGTGAATGACAGGCCGAGTTGGTTGTCGTTGCAATACATGACAAAGTCCTCGACTAGCGTGCGGGGGCCATCCCAAATGACGAGGATGTCGTCGATGTAGCGACCAAAGAAGACGATGTATTTGGAGACGGGGTTATTGTGCCATATGTGTAGGTGTTCCCAAAAACCCATCGTGAGGTTGGCGTAGCTGGGTGCAAACTTGGCTCCCATGGCTGTGCCTTGCATCTGCAGGTAGTACTGGCTATCAAATTGGAAGTAGTTGTGATTGAGGCAGAAGTTGGTAGCTTCCAGTATGAACTGGGCCTGCCTGGGGTTCATGAGTGGGTCTATGTCCAGAAAGTGTTGTACTGCTCACAGGCCTACTGCATGTGGTATGGAAGTGTAGAGAGATGATACATTCAATGAAAGCCATAAGTAGGAGGGTTCCCAAGTATATGCTTTTAGTATATCCAGGAGGTGTAGGCCGTCTTGTATATAGGCGGATATATTTTGGGCCAGGGGTTGGAGGAAGTGGTATATGTACATGGAGAGGTAATTGGTAACACTCTCCATGGCTGCCACAATAGGGCATCCTGGGGGGTTGTCAAGGTTCTTGTGGACCTTGGGCATATGGTAAAAGTAGGGGGTAGAATATTATTCTCTATTGAGGAAGGAGGCCTCAGTCTTGTTGATGATTCCTTCAGTGAGGGCATCTGTGATCAGAGACTTGGCCTCTGAGCTGAATTGTGGTAAGGGATCTCCTCATAATTTGATGTAAGTGTTGTGGTCCGATGGTAATCTGTGGGATTCTTGGAGGTATTCATCTTTGTCCTGTATCACGATGCCTCCATCCTAGTCGGCCGGTTTGATGATAAGGTTATGATTCTGGGAAAGCAGGCTGAGAGCTGTTTTTTCTGTAGGTCTAAGGTTGGAGTGCTTGAGGGATTTGTGTGAGGGGGCTTGACACATTTTCTGGACTTCAGAGTATATGACTTGATAGAAGCTTTGTAGATATGGCCCTTTTAGATGTGTAGGATTGAAGATGGATTCGGGTTTGAAGCCGGTATGCTGGACTGGAGGAGAAGTAGGCAGATGTTGGGTTAGAAGTGTGGTGTAGAAATCATCATCATCTATGCACAGGTCCTCCAGATGTTCAAGAACTTGGAGGTCCAGTTCCTCCTCGCTGGTGATCGACATATTGATGCTGGGGATGTTTGTAGAGTTGGAAGGGTCTTGAGTTCTGTGGGAGGATGATACATTCTATTTAGCCTCTTTGATGCTGAAGTACCATTTAACTGTAAGATTTCTGATGAATTTATTGAGATCCACGAAGAGGGTAAATGGGTTGGGGCGGGTAGAAGGAACATTTGGGATGGCTCCCTCACGCTAGTTGAGGACTTTGCCACGTATTGCAACGACAACCAACTCGGCCTGTCATTCACATCAGTCTGCGACCCAGACAAATTAGCCTTCCTAGACCTGGAACTGTGCCACACTGAAGATACCATTTATGCTAAAAACTACACAAAACCCACAGCAGGCAACTCTTATCTCCATTATACCAGCTGCCACCATCCCAGATGGATTTCCAACATTCCAAAAAGCCAGTTCTGTCGCCTCCGACATAACTGCACCCATGATGAAAATTACTCCACCCAGGGGCTATTATTCCAAGAAAAATTCCTAGAAAAGGGTTACCCACCTTCTCTAGTACAAGAAGCTTTCACTCTTTACCTTACTGCACCCCAGCAGCAACTCCAACAACCACCAACCACAATCAGTTAGATTCATCACCACCTTCCATACTCACCATAAGAAAATGGAACAAATCTTCCGCAAACACTGGGGAATCCTCCTGGAAGATCCACACCTAAAAAATGCCATCACAGACACTCCAAAAATCACATACAGAAGGGCTTGCAACATTAAAAGCAAAATCGCTCCTAGCAAGATTAAACCAGACATCACCAAAACCGATCCTTATCTGACCTTCTCCAACATGAAAGGCATGTACCAATGCCGAAAGCTCAATTGCCTCACGTGTCAATATATCCAACACGGTCTCAATCAATTTACCACAAAAGGTAAAACCTATGACCCCCAACGATTTATTTACCTGTTCCACAGAATTCGTCATCAGCTGCCTCTCCTGCCCATGCGGCCTCCTCTATATAGGTCGCACCATCAGACCCAAAAGGTTTGGGGAAAACAGAAGAGGTATAGAGGAGGGTAAAGACAAATTCAGTGTCCCCAAAAATTTCAAAGAATACCACCAGCAGTCCACCACAGGACTTCACGTTTGGGTTTTCGAGGCTCCCACAAGCTGAGCGGTTCAAACGCCTACGCCAAAGGGAAACCTTCTGGATTTACACCCTGGATACCTTATCCCCTGGAGGAATGAATGAAGACTTAGAAATCCAATCCATCCTCTGAGTGCCTTGACCTTGAGCACTCCATGCCTTACCCTCATCCACCACCCCTTATACCACATACACTGCAAACATGCACTCCCCCCAGTACCCATGTCACCCTTCCTTCCCCCCCTCCTTCTCTTCCCCTTCCTCCCCCCATTCCCCCCCTCACCCCCTTTTTCCTTCCCTTCCCCCATGTCCCCCCTTCCCCCCTCCCTTTCTAACACCTACACCTACACGACCTAGGACATAGCTCTGCTACAGCATATGACAGACAATAACGCCCCCTAATTGCCCCCTGCTTCCTTTTCCCACCACCACAATTCCCCTCCTCCACATCACCATGATCATCCTACTCTATTTTGGACCCCCCCTAAATTCCCCACTATCCATACTTGATCCCCCCCCCCCCACATATTACCACCATTATCCAGCAGCAAGTCCCCCTCTTTTCCTCCTTTCTTTTTTATTATAACCCCCCCTCTACTTCCCCATACCCCCTGCCCATCAGCTTCCCACATGTATCATGTACATTGCCATTTCAACTGTATTGATATCCATATACTCATTGTCCACTTGTTTATGTTTTATGTTTATTTGTATTGTTACATTGCTCATTTTCCTCTGTTCAACTTCATATGCTTCCTGTTATGTACCAGCGGTGCCATGCTTCCCCCAGCTGGCTATCGCCTACACACAGATGTTTCCCCATCGCTCCGGGCTGTGGGCGTGCTGCGGTGGCCGGGGCGGGGCCAGATGACCGCCCTCCGGCCCTGCCCCCTCTCCCCTCCGATATGGCGCATCCCCGCCAGAAGTGACGAAGGCCTGACGAAGGAGAACGTATGCTCCGAACGTGTGCCACTCAGCTGTGACAGCCATCACCCTCTCCTCCACAAGGATTACAGATGCCTGTGGCTGCTTTCCCGCCCACTTGCCTGGAGCTCCGGACACCACCGGCGCGGCCGGGCATCAGAGATGCGGGACCTCCAGTATCAAGAACATCCTGGAGGAGACACCCTGGACTGACCTACTCTACATGCCTTATCACAAGCATGTTCCTGTAAGTGCAATTTTAATAAAACCTGATTTTAACTCTCTGCTACACTTAGTGGGGCGCCGCTTCTTCTCTCCTTACTATTACAGAGCTGCTTCTGCTCCGCCAGCAGGCTGCCCCCACGGACCACTACCACCCTCTACTGTTTCTCCCCCACCTTGCTGCCTAGGACCCTGAAGTGCCTGTTCTCATTTGCTGCTGTGTATCCTGCAAGCGCTGCATCTATCCAACATTTAGGGAAAATATATATATATATACAATCTAGTATATACAGTATCTCACAAAAAGGAGTACATCCCTCACATTTTTGTAAATATTTTATTATATCTTTTCATGTGACAACACTGAAAAAAAGACACTGCTACAGTATAGCAAGCGTACAGCTTGTACAACAGTGTAACTTTGTTGTCCTCTCAAAATAACTCAACGCACAGCCATTGTCTAAACCGCTGGCAACAAAAGTGAGTACACCCCTAAGTGAAAATGTCCAAATTGGGCCCAAAGTGTCAATATTTTGTGTGGCCATCATTATTTTCCAGCACTACCTTAACCCTCTTGGGCATGGAGTTCACCAGAGCTTCACAGGTTGCCACTGAAGTCCTCTTCCACTCCTCCATGAGCAGGTGGATGTTAGAGAGCTTGCGCTCCTCCACCTTATGTTTGAGGGTGCCCCACAGATGCTCAATAGGGTTTAGGTCTGGAGACATGCTTGGCAAGTCCATCACCTTTACCCTCTGCTTCTTTAGCACGGCAGTGGTCGTCTTGGAGGTGTGTTTGGGGTCGTTGGAATATTGCCCTGCGGCCCAGTATCCAATAGGAGGGGATCATGCTCTGCTTCGGTATGTCACAGTACATGCTGCCGTTCATGGTTCCCTCAATGAACTGTAGCTCCCCAGTGCCTGCAGCACTCATGCAGCCCCAGACCATGACACTCCCACCATCATGCTTGACTGTAGGCAAGACACACTTGTCTTTGTTCTCCTCACTTGGTTGCTGCCACACACGTTTGACACCATCTGAACCAAAAACATTTATCTTGGTCTCATCAGACCACAGGACATGGTTCCACTAATCCATGTCCTTAGTCAGCTTGTCTTCAGTGAACTGTTTGCGGGCTTTCTTGTGCATCATCTTTAGAAGAGGCTTCCTTCTGGGTCGACAGCCATGCAGACCAATTTGATGCAGTGTGCGGAGTATGGTCTGAGCACTGACCTCCACCCCTTTAACCTCTGCAGAAATTCTGGCAGCACTCATACGTCTATTTCCCAAAGACAACCTCTGGATATGACGCTGAGCACGTGCACTCAACTTCTTTGGTCGACAATGGCAAGGCCTGTTCTGAGTGGAACCTGTCCTGTTAAACAACTGTATGTTCTTGGCCACCGTGCTGCAGCTCAGTTTTAGGGTCTTGAAAATGTTCTTATAGCCTAGGCCATCTTTATGTAGAGCAACCATTCTTTTTTTTAGATCCTCAGAGAGTTCTTTGCCATGAGGTGCCATGTTGAACTTCCAGTGACCAGTATTAGAGAGGGAGAGCGATAAAATCAAATTTAACACACCTGCTCCCTATTCACACCTGAGACCTTGTAACACTAATGAGTCACATGACACCGGGGAGGGAAAATGGCTAATTGGGCCCAATTTGGACATTTTCACTTATGGGTGTACTCACTTTTGTTGCCAGCGGTTTAGACATTAATGGCTGTATGTTGAGTTATTTTGAGGGGACAGCAAATTTACATTGTTAAACAAGCTGTACACTCACTACTTTACATTGTAGCAGAATGTCATTTCTTCAGTGTTGTCACATGAAAAGATATAATAAAATATTTACAAAAATGTGAGAGGTGTACTCACTTTTGTGAGATACTGTACAGGGTGGACCATTTATATGGATACATCTTAATAAAATGGGAACGGTTGGTGATATTAACTTCCTGTTTGTGGCACATTAGTATATGTGAGGGGGGAAACTTTTCAAGATGGGTGGTGACCATGGCGGCCATTTTGAAGTCGGCCATTTTGAATCCAACTTTTGTTTTTTCAATAGGAAGAGGGTCATGTGACACATCAAACTTATTGGGAATTTCACAAGAAAAACAATGGTGTGCTTGGTTTTAATGTAACTTTCTTTAATGAGTTATTTACAAGTTTCTGACCACTTATAAAATGTGTTCAATGTGCTGCCCATTGTGTTGGATTGTCAATGCAACCCTCTTCTCCCACTCTTCACACACTGATAGCAACACCGCAGGAGAAATGCTAGCACAGGCTTCCAGTATCCGTAGTTTCAGGTGCTGCACATCTCGTATCTTCACAGCATAGACAATTGCCTTCAGATGACCCCAAAGATAAAAGTTTAAGGGGGTCAGATCGGGAGACCTTGGGGGCCATTCAACTGGATTGGTCGTCATGGGCCAGTTGCAGTGGACAATTGGGGTCTGTCATCCTCTTCTGGGGTCATTGTCTTAGCTGATGTCCACCATGAAGGGTATAAAAATTGTTGTTTTGTGGTTATGTGCAGAAGAGTTGTCGGTGTTCATTGTCAGGGGTTTTCACTCTGTTGTGGTGGGCGAGACTGTATTTCTAACGTCCCTTTTTCCCTTTTTGTTCTATTTGTGATTCTTCTTTACAATGCTGTGGTGAAAACTATAGACCCATTTCATTGTTGAACGTAGACAGATATTTTCAAAGGTGTTAGCAAAAAATGCTGAATGATGAAAAATGTGATGAACAACCTGGTACATGGGGATCAGGTTGGTTTCATTCCTGGGAGAGAGGGAAGAGATAATGTGGTGAGAACCCTTCTCCTACTGCAGAAGATCAAAGAAAGCGGATCCCCAGGACTACTCCTGTTAATAGACGCAGAAAAAGCATTTGACAAGGTAGACTGGGGATTCATGCTGTATACACTTGAGGAAATGGTACTAGGACCAAAGATGCTCCAGTGGATTCAAGCATTATATAAACACCCAACAGTCAGGGTCATGGTGAATGGGACATTATCCCCACCCTTCGAGATGCATAATGGAACGAGGCAGGGGTGTCCCCTGTGTCCTCTGTTATTTGTTCTATCACTCGGACCTCTGTTAGCGATGATTAGAAATAGCCCAGACATCAAAGGGGTGGAGATTGGAGAAGAGGAACATAAAATTGCCACCTATGCGGATGATATATTATTTTACATCTCTAGGCCAAGTATAACACTGTCGAACCTATTGAAATTATTAAAGCACTATGGAGAAATATCAAACTTAAAAAAATTTCCTCTAAATCTGAAATTGTAAATATTAACCTAAATAAACAGGAAGAGCGGTCCATACAAGAGTTTCCATTTACATGGAAAAAGACAGCAATGAAATACCTAGGGGTAAAATTAACACCGTCTATAGGAAAAATATATTTAAAAAAATGATAGCCCACTATTAAACGAAATAAGAGCAGAAATAACAAAAATCTCAGAAAGGTACCTCTCTTGGTTGGGAAAAATAAACATTTTTAAAATGGTTATAGTGAAAAAAAATTTATATGAACTCCAAATGTTTCTGATCCCCCTACCCCAGACATATTTTAGGACACTAAAAACCATAATGTCAAGGTTTATATGGCAGAATAAAAAACCAAGAATAATAATGGCAGTCCTAAATAAGGATAAAACACAAGGGGGACTGGGAGTCCCAGACTTTAAAAGATATTATAATGCAATTTTATTATCACAAGTATTAGAATGGGTTAAAAATAAAAATGAAAAAAGATGGGTAAAAATAGAAAACACAGTAAGTAATTCAACACTAGGTAAGATAATATGGATACCGCCACAGTATAGGGAATTAGATGTAAACATATTTGAAATGACACGTAAGGTATTAAAAAATTGGGATTTAATTCACACACAAGAAAAATGGAAATATAATTCACCACTAATCCCGTTGAGGGACACTAACTACTTCCCACCAGGGAAAGGGATAAAAGAGAACGCACAGCTAAAAGACATTATGGAACAGGGGAAAATCTGCACAATTCAAGTTTTAAAGCACAAAAAATTGTTTAATAGAGATAGATGATTGGCGATATGTCCAGCTAAAGCACTTTGTAACATCCTTACCTCAACCAACTTGTGTGGGGCCATGCTCCCAAGTCCTGCAGCTGCGTCCATTGACATAGACAGCAGGACTCGGCCCCCGACTCCCATGTCACTGAATTTGATTGACAGCTGCGGGAGCCAATGGCTCCTGCTGCTATCAATCTATCCAATGAGGACCTGAGACAGCGTCTGGAGCTGCTCGGCTCGTCCTTGATGCTGAAGCGATTGGGTTCAGGTAAGTAAAAGGGGGGCTCTGGGGGGCTGCTGCATTACAAGACTTTACAACCCCTTTAAGATGGCTGTATTTAAACAATATGGCTGCATTGAACAAAAATTATTCTAATTGAAGTCTCTGAAAATTCTGACACCTTAGCACCTGCATGTAAAAACGAGATCGGGGGGGGGGGGGG
>BLSH010263430.1:58952-70488 GCA_018402905.1 Glandirana rugosa
GCTTGTTAGGGTCTCAAGAAATGACATAGGTGGTCAGTACATCAATTGTGATCAATATTCAGTGATTGGCACCATAGCTTGTAGACTCTATAACTTTCACAAAGACCAAATAATATACACTAATTTGTTTTTTTTTTACCAAAGATATATAGCAGTATAAATTTTGGCCAACATTTATGAAGAAAAATTACTAATTTGCAAAATTTTATAACAGAAACAAAGAAAAATTATTTTTTTTACAAAATTTTCGGTCTTTTTTTAATTATAGCGCAAAAAATAAAAAAGCCAACGGTGATTAAATACCACCAAAAGAAAGCTCTATTTGTGTGAAAAAAGGACGCAAATTTCATATGGGTACAATGTTGCATGACTGAGTAATTGTCATTCAAAATGTGAGAGCACTGAAAGCTGAAAATTGGTCTGGTTAGGAAGGGGGTTTAAGTGCCCAGTGGTCAAGTGGTTAATGCCCTTGCAGCATTAGTGAGCGTTTTGCCGGTTTAGCGTCAAAAACGCCAAAAAACTACAGCCTCGGAAAGCGCTGGCCCCACGTTCTATTTACAGCTCACTAATGCCGACGCCCTCTACAGCTCAAAAATGTCAGCATTTTTAGGGGGCCATTGAATAACATGGAGAACTGCAAAAAATGCCAAAAAATGTAGCGTAAAAAAACTCCCATGTGTATGAGGCCTAAAGCTTGTTTTTTAATAGTGATCACACTATTATAATTCCTGCGAAAATGTAGACTCTCGAGGGGGAGATGTCACAGGAACTCTAAAGTGCCCGCTAATGCAGGACACTGCATGAAATATCACGAAATAGGCACTAACAGTGCCAATCCTACTGTGGGAGAGAGGTCGAAGTAGGAAAGATCTGAGATGTGATCCCGACAGCATGACAGGCAGGCACATCATAAAAACAATTATGCCAAGGATAGAACATAGAAACAGCAGTAAACGTAAGGCACATCATGGCAGAACCTATATCCCTGTGGTGGAGACAGGTACAAATACAAGAGTGATCAACTAGTACAGGAAGAAAGCATAATATAAAAGTACAACACCAACTTCTCTGTATCGATGAATGCATCGGGGTCCAGGAATGATGCAAACATGGTAAAAAAGGAAAAGAAGAAAGAGCATCCAAAACTTAGAGGTGTACCAACAATTGCCCTATTCCATATAATTGTAGGGATCAGGAGTATGTCTACATCGATTCTGGAAAGCTCTAGCATCAGTAATAACTAGGGATATATTACAGATTTACTGAAAAGCTCCATGCAGAAATCACAAGAGGCCCATGCAATTAAAAACAATTCTGATTACCAGTTTGATTATTCCTACTAGGCAACATGTAACATTTCAAAGGGGGGCCTCAAACAGACCCATAAAATACAGTATTATCATTAAACCATAGATAATAAAACAGGGCTACAGCATGTTGAGTTAGTACCCAACAACTAATTTTGTATGGCCCCAGTCAGACCCCAACCTTCTCCACTAAAGGCATATCAAAAAGTGTCATGAAAACAGTGATAGTCTACGGGTACTGGGCACAACAGGTGGACCAGTGTTGCCAACCGTCTGTAAATTTATAGACAGCCAGTAAAAACAGGTCATTTTTTGGGCGCCCGTAAAAGTCAGTAGTAAGAGAAATTTGCCAGTAAAAATGGCGGTGACCGGCTCGGGTCAGAACTGCGCATGCGCAGTTCCGGAAATCCCTGAGAAGATCCGATCCTAAGCCAAATGACGATCAGACCAGTGACAGTCACCAGAGTAGTCCTCAGTCCTGCCTCTTCCATCGCGCTGCAATATCAGCGCATTTTCCCGCCACACCACCGCCAACCTATGAAAAGGCAGGAGGTGAGTGAAAAGAAAAAGAGCTTCGCTGTGGAGTGGACTGTGGGGACTCGGGAGAGCAGAGAATAGCAGCAGCCAGGTGCACAGCTGAGCCGCGAATGGGGTGGACCAAACGACTCTGCCTCAGCCTGCAGCCCTGGTGTCGGTGAGTGAATGAGCGGCGCGCAGTGTCCTGTGACTGTCCATTAAACACGGTGCGGTGGGTGTAGGACTTTGCCCCAGCTGGGACACTCACTCACTGTCAGGCACTCAATGTCACAGTGAGGCAGCCCGGCCGCCGGAGTCTCTCCCCCCCCTCACATGACTCCCGTGACAGTCGGGACGGGACTCGGTGCACACTGCTCACTCAGGTGAGGAGAAGGCACTAGAGAGACAGGCAGGTTGCAGCCAATCCCTTCCAGAATCCACAGCACAGGTCAGGCTGATGGTGGAGGTGGACTGCATGGTGCACAGTGAAAGGGGCACAGGAGGAGGACACTGATGTAGAGAAGTATGGCAATATGAAGGGGGGAGGAGGAGGAAACTACCATGTCCTCAGTCTCTGACCATCTCCTGTACCATGTATGAAGTCTCTGACCATCTCCTGTACCACGTCTGAAGTCTCTGACCATCTCTTGTACCATGTCTGAAGTCTCTGACCATCTCCTGTATCCTGTCCTCAGTCACTGACCATCTCCTGTATCCTGTCCTCAGTCTCTGACCATCTCCTGTACCATGTCTGCAGTCTCTGACCATCTCCTGTATCATGTCTGCAGGCTCTGACCATCTCCTGTAATATGTCTGCAGCCTCTGACCATCTCCTGTATCATGTCTACAGACTCTAACCATCTCCTGAATCATGTCTACAGCATCTAACCATCTCCTGTATCATGTCTACAGCCTCTAACCATCTCCTGTATTATGTCTACAGCCACTAACCATCTCCTGCATCATGTCTGCAGTCTCTGAATGGGATTCTGGAGAGGAGTCAAGAGTGGGAGTGCCGCCAGGATGGGGGTCACTGGAGAAGTCTTGTATGGAATGTGGAGAGGAGACCATAGGATTAAACCAGAGCCGCCAAGCTGGAGCCGACTGACAAAGCCCTGCATGGTGCACTTGAGAGAAGGTCTGTGACAGCGCGGCCATGCCAGTCTGAGAGGGGGGGGCATTGCTGATATAAGGGGGGAGTGAATACAATAATGTAAGGGGGCACTGATATAAAGGTTCCCCCTATATCAGTATTCCACCCCTTACCTTAGTGTATAAACTCTACAGAAGGTGGTCTTTGGTCACCAGAGTGCCCCCCACTGTTCTTGGCATTCCTCTTTACATCACAGTCTGCAAGATTCCCCCTTACAGTGCAAGGGGAAACTCAGTTTGCGGACCCTGATGTAAGTGGAAACTCTGATGTAAAGATAATGCAGTGGACTCTGGTATCAGGTGGTTTTTGGTCACCAGAGCCTCCCTCTACATCAGAGTTCCCCCTTAGATCATTAATTGCAGAGTTCCCATTTACATACAGTAAGCATTCCTAATCACTGTAAGGGGGAATCCTGCAGACTCTGATGTAAGGGGGAGCTCTATGCTGGCTGGGTTATTAGTAACCTGACCTTCATGTCAATGGAGAAATATGTTTTTTGACTTTTGTTTAACTTAAACACATTGCTAATAGCACTAGCTATGTGTTTATAGTTTAAATATTGATATTTGCACGGTTTGGCACTGAAAACTGTCGTTTTAGGTACTTTTTTTGCAGTGTCAGTAAAAAATTTGGTGTCGTTTGTAAATTGTTGGCATCCTGCCAGTAAATTTCTCTTCGGGGGGTTGGCAACACTGAGGTGGACCCGATGCACACTCCAACAGTGTAAGAGAGAGAAAAAAAATAAGTAAATACATGTGGAGAAAAGGGCAGCGAAGGTCAGAGCGGATGGTGGCTGACCTGGGTTCAAATAACTGATATAGACTAATAATAGTAAGGCCACTTTCACACTGAGAACACTTTTGAAGAGCTTTTCAGGCACTTTTGAAGAGCTTTTCAGGTGCTTTTGAAGAGCTTTCCTTTTTTTTCAATGGAGAGGGTGTTTTTTTCACCACCCGCTCAGCACACTGCAACAGTGTGAAAGCATTAATTGATTTTAATGTAAATAGGTTTTAGTGAGCTTTTCAGGAACTTTTTTTAGCATGAAAGTGCCTCAAAAGCACCTCAGTGTGAAAGGGGTCTAAGTCAAAGTACTCCTGTAGACCCAATTAAACAGATAACACAAACAAAGGTCATTAGGAGAACTTATAAAGAAAGCATAGCCATTCCACATTTGGTGAGGTGGATATAGCTAAAATGTACAGTTCAAGGCTTATGGTAAGTAGGTAAGATCAGTCCTCTGGTGATGTGGGCCAACAAAGTCCGGTGTCAGTAAACGCAGAATGTGATCTTGGCCATCTGTGGGAGTCAGCACATATTTTTTTAATGGAAAGCCTACATGGCTTGCTTGGATTGTATGCCCTCAATAGCTTAATCTCAAATTGTGCACGTGGCAAAAAAATTGTAAAATGATTTAGAAGTGTAAGTCATCATCTTTGCTACTTCCACCCTCTCTGTCTGCACTGTATCACTCTAGACTTTAAATTAGTAAAAGACAGTCTTAAAGAAACTGCTTGTGGGCAGGGCCACTCACCTTGCATGCGGGGCTATCTTTCGTGCAGAGCACATTCATGAATAACCGGGACCAGGATGCATTTATGTGAGGGCCATAGACAGAGTCCTTTTGTAAAGTGTTGTCCTGTGTTACTACACATACTTTTCTTGCTGTATTATTGCATTTAGGAGGGACACTGCTGAGCCCATACCCTCTCCACCAGTCTAGATAAAATATCTGCCACCTTACTCCCAGTGACAGAATGGGGTCCTACTGTGCACCTAGCGCTGACTTCATGTATGCACTTAATTAAACATCCTTCCACTCTCTCGTACCATGCAGCTAAGCTATGGGTCTCTGTAACACAGGTTAAAGTCTTCAGGGAACTGACAACTTGCTAATGGAGGACTCTCTCTGCCATGCCAGGTACCACACTTCATAACCAGCTGCAATGTACCTTGCGCTTGTTTATCCACAGCAACTGCATATCTTCTCCTTGTATTGCGGAGTAGACCTTTTGCAGTGACTTTGCTTCATACTCCAAATGTGCTTTACTGACCTTGTTCTGTCATACTCCAGAAACTATTATGATTCCCTTTGAATAACTTCAGATCTGGTTTTAAATAATTAATGCAACTTTACTTGAACATCTACAAGTAAGCCCAACAAGTAGATTACCAGTCCAACATGTCCCTACCTAACTGAACTAGGCTGCCCAGGCATACCTCAATAAGGTGGTAGTTAGAGTTGAGCGAACTGTTAGGGTGTCTGTGTCCCGAACCCGCACATTTGAGAAAAAGTCCGGGTTCAGGGTTCGGGTATTTTTTTGCGCCTGTTGAATAGCTGCAGGGCAGCCAATCAACAATCGTTTCACTCGTTTGCCCTTAGAAGCCATCACAGTCGTGCCTACTAATGGCATGGCTGTGATTGGCCAGTGCATCATGTGACCCAGCCTCTATATAAGCTGGAGTCACGTAGTGCTGTATGTCACATCACCTCATACTAGTGTAGGGAGAGGATGCTGCTGCTGCTGTGAGGGACAGATTAGCTTTAGAAAATCACCTCATACTAGTGTAGGGAGAGGATGCTGTTTCTGCTGTGAGGGACAGATTAGCTTTAGAAAATCTGTTAAAAAAAGTGATTTATTGGTGGGTGGGTGCTAGAGGAGATTTTTGTTTGCTAGAGTACATTTTGTTTGCTAAGCAAAGTGCCTCATATAAAACCTAAGCAATTTTTCTGTTTGTTAGGTGGGAGTTTGCAGCCATTTTTGTAAGTGCAGTGCACTTGCAACTGCTTGTGTGTCAGGGACACTACTTTATTAGTGTTCTGTTAGTTCAGTTGGCAACATTTTGGCATATTTTAATACTGCATTTACATTGCAATTAGACAAATTTATTTATTTTTGTGCAAAATTAAACATTTGCGGCCAGCGGGGCATTTCTTGCACAAAATTAAAAAGTGTGCCTACATTGCTGGTTTAAAAAAAAAGCATATTCTAAATACTACATTTGCAGCCAGAGGTGCATTTCTTGCACAAAAATAAAAAGTGCGTCTACATTGCTGGTTTAAAAAAAATAATATTCTAAATACTACATTTGCGGCCAGAGGTGCATTTCTTGCACAAAAATAAAAAATGCGTCCACATATAGTTTGTTGCATATTTACATTAAAGTATTTTTGTGTTTTTAACCACATAGGCGTAGATACCTACGGGTCGGCTTGTTTAACAACGTAGGTCCATGCAGTCTTCTCTAATACAATAGAAACCCATAACATGGCCGCTCGCTCAAACGAACGACACTTTATAGGAATATAACCACAAAGATGGCCGCCCTTCACTCTGACGAGGGAACTTTTTTTGGAATTGAACTCAGTATTTATAGACCGGGGGTGTGACATACAGGCAACGCTCCAGTAGACGTCCAATGACGAAACGCATAGGGCGTGGCCAAACGTCACACATCACTTCCGGTCTCGTATGCCGTGGACTGCAATGAACACGGCGGATATCCATTCCTATTGTTGAACAGTGACTGCTTTTTTCTACTTGCTGACATGTGAGTGTTTACTATATTTTAAAATAAAAATACCAAAACGATATTGCGCAAGATATTGTTTCTAATTGCATGGTATATTTGCGGAGAATATAACGAAAGAGGTGAACATTCGGATGATGCCACTTTTACCTGCACATATGCACACTAACCCAAGGAAAGGAACACAAACATCCAGGAGATGCAACTAAGCGCGTACCCCTTCAGTGGGGAGCGCCTTCCGGTGAGTGCTCCCACAATTGCAGTGCAGGAGGTGGAACATCAAGCACATCACCAATCACAGTGAAAAAAGCCTCTTTCACAGGAGATTGCTTTTTTGGGCACCTGATGATCCGAGGATATCCCTGACATCTCCTGTAGCACGAATACACAGCACTTTAATTATACCACCAGGAGATTGTCACCCTCATTTATAAGACTGTTTTCTTTTCCTTTCTCTGCACAGTGAATGTTTTTTTGCACAGTGAATGTTTTTTGCACAGCGAGTGTTTTGCACAGCCAATGTTTGTGGCACATTTCCATGATCAGTATATTGCACAATGGATGCTTTTTAGGCACTATATATAATTAGGTTCATATTGCTATCTTGCACAAACCTAATTTTGCATGATATAATATATGTTTTTCAGTATTTTTTACCATCCTTTGCAGTATATTTATATATTTTTTACCGGTGTATGATTTTACTCATAATTTTGCTTTTGTGATTCATATTTATACCTTTACGGCACACGTACCTGCACATTACAGGATTTATCCTACCCCCACATCCCTTTACATTTTTTGGTTTTATTGTTTGGAATTTAGAATTTATTTGGACTTTAAACCACTTTATTTTATTTAGCCTTAAATTACCTCAATACAATCATCCACTATCACTAAGAAAAGGGATAAGGAACAGAGCTTAACCCCATGGGCTCCTGATCGAAAATATCTTTTCCACCAGTTCATTATTAATATATATTTTTTCATACCAGCGTGCTGGAAATTTTATATCCAGGGCACCCATATTCAAAATTCCCATTGAGCAGCACCAGTTTCACCTCTAATTACTTGATATTACTTAAACGACACATTCGTGGAGTTTCTGGTGATGGCAGCAGCTCATAGAGGAAAGATTGCTATCCGTTTGCGCGGAACATTTAATATTTTAAATTCCTGGTAAAAAAATAAATAAATAAATAGTGCTACATAATACATTTGCAACTTGCTGTGCATTTCTTGCACAAAATTAAAAAGTGCATCGACATTGCTGGTTTAAAAAAAAAATTAAAAATAGTGCTACATACATTTTATATGGAAAAAGTGAACCCCTGCTAGAACATCTCTGGGTTTGTCTGCAGATAGTGATCTTTTTTTTGAACATGTCTCAATATTTTGGGGGCCACGCCAATTAGAAAAAAAAAACCAAACAAACAAAAAACAGTGTTGGCTACCTCCTCCTCCTCCACCACCACTTCCACCTACACTGCCACGTCACCGTCTCCTCAAACTCCTACTCCACATCCACCTCATCCTCCATTTTTTTTTATGTGATTTTAAGTTATTTCCCTATCCACATTTGTTTGCAGGGCACTTGTCTTACTCGTATCCCCATTTTTCTTCCTTTTGCAGCCCTCTAGCCCTTTCCAGGACTTTTTTATAGCCATTTTAGTGCCCAAAAGTTTGATTCACCATTGACTTCAATGGGGTTCGGGGTCAAGTTCGGGTCAAGTTTGGGGCCGAACTCAAACTTTTTCGCGAAGTTCGGCCGAACCCGCCGAACCCGAACATCCAGGTGTCCGCTCAACTCTAGTGGTAGTTCATGACTGGCATTTCCCCAAATCTTATCAGTTCTCCAGACTCCTGGTGTCTTCTGATGGACTGCTGGATGAAGCAATCCCACTCAGAGCTCCATGACAGTTATGGCATCTCCAGGAACAGGGGCTCAGAGACTTCCAGAAAGCAGTCTTCCCCCTCTAAAAACTTTAAGGAAGTGGGATTTTTATGGTGCCACAAATCATAAAGACAATTCATTTTTCATAAAAAAACATTTTTATTAGATATCTTATATAAAAAAGACTATACTGTATAAAATACTATACATATTCATCAACACCATACATACAGAACTATTGAAGATATGTGAGAACTTGCGGTAAGTGCCTCGTGGTTCTACATGTTTCGCTAATCGCTTCCTCAGGAACAAAGAGGCTGTGTGGAAGTTCTAAATCAACATGAAAGATAGACAATGGTTACATTCTATTCAAAACAAATGCATATAAACCACATAGGTACATATCCATCCTTGGCATAATATTGACATAATTAGATGTATATACACTATTAAAAAAAGGAAGAAAAGAGGTTTACAAAATTTTAAATACAGGCAATTAGGTGAATACTTCAAAAAGGGGTGTATCTCAAACGGGAACATAATTAGCCTTCCTGTACATAGGTAAAGGTGAGAATACTTTCTGATATCCACATCAATTAGTAGTCTTTGAATCAAAACACCCTTGACTGGAGGGAGGATTGCATAAAAGAAGGGGTGAAGGAAGTACCCCAATTTGGAGGGTGGACCGCTTCCCGATCCCAAATGGAGACTATAGAGTAGGCCCTAGGTTTGCATGTAACAGGTCCCTGAAGATATTGATCCATAAATGTAAATAAAATAGGAATAATGACATAACTTGGGAAACGTCATATTGGAGCCCCCCAATTAATAAAAAGAACAGGATATAGGCTAAGAAAATACAAAGACAGGGGTGGCCTGGGATAATTTTGGGCTCAAGGGCTAGATGGTCCCTGGGAAAGGAGGAGGGGGGGATACAGAGGGAAGGGAAGAGAAGAGGCTGAATGTGCCCCTAATAATAGTGGGGATATTTGCCCCGACATATATAAGGGCTACCCCTTAATTATAAATTTCCATTGAAAAACTTTCCTTGATACCCAAACAAGATAGGAAAGGACAGGTGTCAATATATTATTATTACCTTTAATTATCATTCGATCCCAGGTCAACCCTGGGTTTTTGGACGAGAATTCCCCAAAAGATGCTCCAGAGGTATCTCGAAAGTGTGGGTCTAAGATAAGGCTCACAGCCGTCACCTAATTACTGCAATGAATATGAAGCCACTTAGTCTTCTGAACGGAAGGCCTAATGTGTTAAAACAGAATAAGAAAAACAATCACTACTTGAGAGTCAGCACAGATCTCTAAAAAATCTCCTCTCAAACAACGAACGTCTGAGGAGTTCATTAGTCACTTCTCTAAGATAAGATTCCCCCTTACCTCCATGATATCCCAGATCCACCTGCCGCGTTATCCCCTTTACCAGATTGGGTTGCCGTGAGCTGAGCGCTCTACAGTGTTCCCCATATATAGTGCGTCTCCAATCAGCCGGCATTGACTCCCCCGGCTGATTGCGGACGTGTCGTGGCCACTGCGCATGTGCACTGACGTAAAACGCCGCTGACGCAAAAATCCGGTGGAACATGGGAATCCTAAACGCCGTGCGTACGTCAGTGAAGCCGTCACCGCCATTTTGAGAGTTCCCATATCACCATCATACTCACAGGTAGGAAGGGCAAAAGGCATTTTAAAATCACTAAGGGCCAAGATAATGCCAGCAACCCAAAAGGGCAACCATAAAAACAGGAAGAGAACCATCATCCTTTCTGTTAGGGTCTAAATATCTTTAACACTAATTAAGACATACTAATAGACCAAAGTGAGAGCCTCTAGAGGACCCGAACAGTCCACATACTAATCCTAAATACCTACAGTAATGATGATGGAAAGGACAAAATAGGGAAAACAGCAGACACCTTCTCATCCCACGGTAACGGGAGAGAGGGACAACTTTCCTAAGGGCTCGAAGAGCCAAAATTACCTAGGGGAAAGGACTCAACGAAAGTGAATGTACTAAGTGGTCATATAAAGGGGGGCACCCCTTACCATGGAAAGGGGAAAGGGGGGCCTGGAGATTGCTCCCCATTTTCCACTCCCCAGGGAGAATGGCCCCTCAGTCCGTACAGACTCCTCACTGGGATTTACCAGCGAGTCCAAATCTCCATCGATTCTCAAACTACGACACATATGGGGTCCCATGACGTTAAGAAACCTCTGTTATGAAGTTGTCAACCCAATCGTTTACAGAGATCAATGTGAATACAAAGTGAACCCGGTTTCGGTTATCTTTAAAAATCTCTCTTGTGCAACATAATTAGAGTAAAGTTTACATATGACACTAATACCTAATACCAGTCTTCCCCCTCTATTTATATCAATGGGCATAGAATGCATTAAGGTAAAAATTCTTAATGTTTTACAACTACTTAACAATAACAATGTAGGACAACAACTCGGTAGATCCATGTTCTTTTATCTTTTTTTTTATTTTATTAGGTAGATACTGATTATGACAACATTCTAAACATTTGGGCACTGTGAAAGCACTCGTTTCTGCACTATACGAATACACAACAATTCAATGCCCCATAGGACTTTACATGAGGGATGCATAAGGTCAACACACCGAGAAAGAGTCAAGTAGTCAAGGTAATAGAATCACTTCTCAAAAGAAGGATCATTGATCACCTAAAAATACACAGCTTGCTGGACCCAAAGCAACATGGCTTTACTGAGGGCAGATCGTGCCAGCCACTAGTTACTAGGAAGAAAACTCTTCACTAAGATAATGGAACTGATGAACTGAGAAAGAGCCACACAACTGGAATACGTAGGGAGTACATTTCAGGATACCCCGTAACTTAACAACACATAAGCATATCACGTCTTTGCTCACGAAAGTGTCACGGGTTTACAAATCTTACAACAGTATTAGTCATAGATGGATTATTTTATTTTTTTTTCTATTTTCTTGTACCTAGATGGCTCAACAACAGGATGTAACAATAACAATTCATCAACATTTTGTAATTCTTAAAAATGGAATTACGTAAGATACGGGTAACTATATTTATCTCCCCCTTCTGACCATAATCCATAATCACAGTATACATTTGAAATG
>BLSH010263430.1:79071-105091 GCA_018402905.1 Glandirana rugosa
GGGACCGAGCTAGTTTCATAATTTCTTCCTTAACTGAGAAATAATGGGGCTTGACAATAATGTCCCGGGGGTTTCCATCCTTTCTCGGGGGGCCCAGGGCTCTGTGGGCCCTATCCAGTTCCAGCCGATTTTGGGGAATGTTGGGAATTAGACTTTTGAAAAGATCCTGAACTGCTGCAGAGGTGTCCGTGATGCTTTCAGGTAGACCTCTGATTCTGAGATTTTGTCTTCTGGACCTGTTCTCAAGGTCATCAATTCTAGCCATAGCAGTCTCTAACTGTTCCTGCAGACACTGGATCTGAGATGTGTTCTGGTTTGCCCTAGTAACAGTAATGTCCAGTTTGCTTTCAATTGCACCCATCCTTTCCCCCAAGTTCTGAAAGTCAGCCTTGATATCACCTGTAATCTTAGAGGCTGTCTGCACCAGGCCCTTCTCAAGCAGCTCAGAGAACCTAATGAAAATGTCCTGGGCAGGGAGTAGGAAGTCATTCCCAGGGGTGCTGGGAGTAAGAGTTAGGCGAGATAGGGCAGGAGAGGGCCCCATGGGAGGTAGGCCGCAACTGTCCATAGCCTGCGCCAGTAGAGACTCCGTGGATGTGGGAGAGTGAGGTGGAGCGGGTTGCTGGGACACCAGGGAGGTGGGGGGGAAAGTGAGAGAGGCAGGAGTTAAAACTCGCCGGGATTCCTGAGCTGTCTCCGCGGCTTGGGCGTTCGGGGAGGCCGCGGCGGCCATCTTGGTACACCCAGCCGCGGTTACCTCCGAGAATAGTGGTCTCAGGTCCCTCCTGGCCGAGGCACTATATGCATCCGGGGGGGGGTCACCGAGGGTCCAGGGGTGCCTCAGAACGCAAGAGCATGGGATTGGATGGCTCTGGCTGTTTGTAGTGGCGCTGGTCTGCCGGGGTGGCGCGGAGCTCCGGGCTTAAGCGTCCATCTTGGAGCTCCTGCGCATGCGCTCTCCTATGATAACTCTTTAAACCTACACTATAAACAGTTTGAATGCATCCCAGTTACTTACCATGACACTGGCAAAAAACTATTTGGGTTATAAGGTACATCATCCCATAAATGAGTATGGTATGAGAATTTGTTCACTTTCGAGGAATAGAATTGATCATATATTGCTACCATTCTCTTTTTCTAACAACACTGGAGGAAATGTAGGGGTACAATGAACCCTGAAGGGCAATAGCTCCCATTGGCATGTATATGTTCATTTAACAACAGGTGAACATCAGATATGTTCAACTGGCCTCTAGTCTTGCTAAGGTTAATACAGCCAATATCGCCTCCACCCCATAATGTCTAATATACCTGGTATATATTTTATATATTTTACTTGTCCCATTAATCATAATAATGCTAAGGCTGCATTCACACATGAGCATAGCTCTTTACCTGCATTTTTTTTATTTTGAGAGTTTTCAAGCATTTTTGGAAGCATATTACAAGCGTTTTACAGTTTCGGGCATTTTTTTTACCCAACAGAAAGCACTAGGGGGAGAAGAAGGATAGGAAATTAGGGGAGGAGAGCTGCTGTTTGAACAGAAAACATGCTCGTAAATCGCCCAAGTCAGGCATTTCTACTGAAGTCTATGGGGTCAAAAATGCTTGTAATCTGCCAAAAAAGAAGCTCATGTACTTTTTTAGAGAGAAACACAAGAAAGGTGCGCCTCTAAGTGTACCTTTTAAAAGCAACAATTAATTGGAAGATATAAAACCTACTCACAAAGGTGGTATAATAGCACTTGCAGTATTCAGCCACTGCTAGCTGTGCATGCGCTCACTGTAGGATCTGCTGGGCTCCGGATGAGATCAGATAGGGACTGTCTGTGGGTCCGAGGGCTCCGTCGGTGGCTCCCGGCGTATCCTCATACACTTCCAGTTTACGGTTACATCACTTCCGGCTCCGGCAATGTGGGGATGCAAATAATCTTCCAATAAATTGTTGGTTTTAAAAGGTACACTTAGAGGCGCACCTTTCTTGTGTTTCTCTCCATTATAGAAGATCGATTTACTTCTTAAAGGTGCAGCCCTTTGATACAGAAGACATTCATTGGTCTTCATGGACTATATGTCAGAACTTTTAACTAATGCAATACCACCTTATTGTTGGTGGCAGATCTGGTTTACTCCACAACTTTCCAGTGCGCTGTCAAGTGTATTGCCTTGTGTACTTACATGTACTTTTTTGAGCAACAGGTGTTTTGCTTCAGGTGATTAATAGAGTTGAGCGAACCCGGACTGTAAAGTTCGGGTCCGTACCGAACTTTGGGGTGTCCGGGACCCGGACCCGAACCCGGACTTTTCAAAAAAAGTCCGGGTACGGGTCCGGGGTTCTGGTAATTTTAACAAAAGTTCTGAAAATTGCTGTAAAAAGTCCAGGAAGGTCCTAGAGGTCTGCAAAAGGAAGGAAAATGGGGGTAAGGGTGGGACAAGTGCCCTACAAAGAAATGGGGACAGGGAAATAACTTTAAATATTTTCTAAAAAATAAAAACCTAAAAAAAGCAAAAATGGAGGTGGATGTGGACCATCCTCAAACTGGGTCTGAAAAGTATTAATTAACGGTAGAAGCCATATAACTGTTCTAAAATCATCCTCAAACTGTGTCCAAAAAGTATAAATAAGCCGGGAGAACCCATATCACTGTTCTGCAAACATCTGGAAAATGTGTGTGTCACTTTAAATGAAACCGGGAATAAGTGAACATCTGTTCTGCAAACATCTGGAAAGCCTGTGTGTCACTTTAAATGAAACCGGGAATAAGTGAACATCTGTTCTGCAAACCTCTGGAAAGTCTGTGTGTCACTTTAAATGAAACCGGAAATAAGTGAACATCTGTTCTGCAAACCTCTGGAAAGTCTGTGTGTCACTTTAACAGAAACCGGGAATAACTGAACATCTGTTCTGCAAGGCACTTGTCCCACTCTTACCCCCATTTCCTTCCTTTTGCAGACCTCTAGGACTTTCCAGGGCTTTCTTACAGCCATTTTTGTGCCTAAAAGTTCTGGTCCCCATTGATTTCAATGGGGTTCGGGGTCCGGGACAAAGTTCAGGTTCTGTCCGGACCCGAACCCGGACTTTGTCCCGAAGTTCGGCCGAACCAGCAGAACTCATATGTGAACAGGGGCCATTCAAATGAATGGGACAAATGTAATGAATCTTCACACATTGTATTGTTTAAACATTCTGAAATCATTTAGTAAATCAGGTTCAATGTGTCCAATTGTATATATCTGGAATTACTAAAAGGTTATGGAGGACATTTATCAAGCCAAAAAGCAACTACATTTGCTAAGGAGTTGATGGCACCATATTGTTGTTAACAAGTGGATTCTTAGTAGGAAAATAAAGAAGATGCACTCCAGTAAGAATAGTCACACTGGAGTCCTAGCTGTCACAGTATAACTGGGGGTAGCAGAGAGTTCCCTGCTTAAGTCATTGGAAATTGTAAAGACCTGGTCTATTTCTACTCAAAACTAAAGAAATGTTTTAGAGTACTTCGATCTTTGTGAAATGAGCACAAAACTGCTTGCACGTTGAGGTATGGGAGAAAAGCTATGTTTTACTCTTACAAATATCACCAAAATAAAATACATTTTTTAGCAGAGCTAAATCTTCACCTTTGAGATTTATTCATTTAATATTCTGTTATCATAATGTGTTTTTCAGTGCTGCAGCAGATTCAGCTCTTTTTGATAATCAAATAGTTTAGAAAATAAGGAACAATAATCTCAGGGAAAGAATGAAAATTGGTACTGTCGTAGTCAGTTTAGAAATGAGTTTGGGTTTTACATTTCTGGCTCCATTTAAATGTCTCCAGTTTCCTAGAGATTGCCACTTTAAAGTATAGCATTTCTTACTCTTCCACCAGTGTCAACTGAGGGTCAGCACGGTGCTCCCAAATATACCATGTCCAACAATTATTTTGTTTGTAGCAGGTGTCAAAGCCTAAAGGCTTCTTGGAAGTGATATAATGGGTTTTATAAATAATATGTCTTTTTTCAATTAAAAAATTATAAGAGGATGTATAAGTATAGGAGCTAAGAACAGCACATCCTGTAGATAATCCAGTAGTTATTGTGACAGATATAGTAGGAAGTACCAACCTGAATTCACAAGAGTGGAAGTGCTTGGAAAGTGCAGTGGTCATAACCTGAAGGTTAGTCACTGCTGCCTTATTGAACTGCTAAGGGATCCTAAAAACTACATTGCCAGTTTAGCTTCATATATTTTTCCTGATGAAAAGGAATACATGTTAACATCACAAACCCAGCAGATTACATTCAAGTGTGTTTTGTAATTTTTGAGTTGACCACTGTGAGTAAGTTTACGTCTATTTGTGGGTATCATACTGACCTTGTAAGTAGTCCAGATGACAACTATTAAGTTTAAATTGGGCAAAAAATCTTGCATATTAATAAAAAAAATCACAATAACGCACACATTTAAGTAGATCACAATAGCAACCATAAAACAATCATTACGGCTTATCTTTAGATGTGAATCTAGTCAAATTTTATGGCCTCCATGCATTTATCATTTATCTAATATCTGTACATGATCCATGCATTAACCTTTACTGGTAATTAACAATTAACTCTGTTTAGTTCATATTAATGTCACATTTATGATGCACACATTCAATAGGGAACTGAGATTATTTGAACTGCATTTGTCATATTTATGTGATAATGGTCTCCTATGATGTTGAGTTTACATAGAGATATAGCAGAGGTGCAAAATTATTTTTTCCCCAAAAACAGCTTTTTATAAACCTTTTGATAAATTATTTTCATCTCCAATTCTTTCTCCTGTTTTTGCAGTGAAATGCTGGTGGTATCGGTGCGGGTGGTCATTTTAGCAATTTGACTCTTACAGGAATACTAATTGACTCAATTGTCATCTTACCCAATATTCATCCATTTGCTCAAATTCTTTGGTGAACATTCACCGTATGCATCAAGCCAATTTGTTTGAAATTTTTTTCAGGACTCACCCAGCAAAAATTACAACCACTGACATTTGGCAACCCCTGTTCTTCAATTGAAAAGAGACGTAATGGCAGAGTGAAGTTTACCTTCCCTGCAATTTTGACTGACTCTCCCTCCACCTACTAAAAAACAGCAATTGGCTATGGAAGAGTGCTGTGTTTTCAGTACATATCTAGCACTTTCATGGTTATTTTTTTAATTTCATCCATTAAACGTATCCTTTATCAGATTCAAAAAGAGCAGAAGGGTTAACAAAGAAAACAAATAAGTGGCGTATTATAGACATGTGCATGGCTGAAAATTGCGTTCGTTTTCATTTTTTTATTTTTTCCGAAATTTTGAAAAATTCGGAAATTCAGAAATTCTAAAATGTGGAAATTAACGGTAATTCGGCAATTACGGTAATTTGCGGTAATTCGGCATATGCAGTAATTTGCGGTAATTCTGCAATTGCGGTAATTCGGAAATTCGGCAATCGGAACAGCCGAAAATCCGAAATTCGGAAATTCGGAAAACCGAAAATTATTAGTTACTATTTCAAATGTTCTTTCTTATTTCCTAATTTCCGAATTTCCAAAATTCAGAAATCCGGAAATAAGAAAGAACATTTGAAATAATAATCAATAACTATTAAATTATAGGTATTGGAATTTCCTTTTGGCTGTTAGTGAACTTAACCACTTGACCACTGGGCACTTAAACCCCCTTAACAACCAGACCAATTTTCAGCTTTCAGTGCTCCCATATGAAATTTATCACTAACAGCCATATTTTCAAGGAAATTCCAATACCTATAATGTAATAGTTATTTATTGGTTAGTTATTATTTGAAATGTTCTTTCTTATTTTAGAATTTTCTGATTTCCGAATTGCCGAATCTCCGAATTTTCAAAATTTGGATTTTCGGCTGTTCCGATTGCCGAATTTCCGAATTACTGCAATTGGCAAATTCCCATTTTTGGATTGCCGAATTTCCAAATTTCGGAATTACCGCAATTATCAAAATCGCGTTTTTGGATTGCCAAATTTTCGAATCGTAAAAACGAAAATTCGGAAAAATTTGAAAATTCGGAATTCATCCAAATTTCGCAAAATTCGGTAAAAGCGAATTTCAGAATGAAACGAATTGCACAAGCTTGGCATACTATGCCTTTATTTTTAAATCCACAGAGCCATGTTGTGTATTATACTGTATTTAAAGTATAGAACCAAGTTACTGATATCTCAATTAAGATTTAACATTGCAATATAATTTCAAAAGTAATTTTCAGTCATTTTAATTCTGCATATCTGGTGATGCTGCCATAAATTGATTGATTGCACACCCTGTCACACAGGCTTCAAAAGAAGGCTACAAGTAGCTGTTTCAGGTAAGTGTTGCCTCCACCAGGAACCCTAACCTGAGAAATGTCATGCAGTCATCATTGGTTTGCATGCATGTAGCCTACAGATGGGCTTTGGTTTTCTGTTGAGGGTGGGCTTGAGACACATCCAGCTTGTTTGTAGTGCTATAAAATGGTGAACTTATGGAGCCAATTATGGGTGAACTTATGCAGGGACAATAATGGGTGTTCTCTTATATGCCAGCCCCCTCACTATAAAAAAATCAAGGCTCCCAGAAGCCTTTTGTCATTGAGTGTTGGAGTAGATAGGGAAATTCGAAGGTGCTTGCAAAGAGAGATATGGATGATAAACAGTGCTCTATACAATGCTAAACAGTACTGTACAGTGCTATACACAGTTTGTGTTATATTATGGTAAATTACAGTGTAGTGGACCACATGCTGCTATGTGCTTACCTTGTGTTCACAGTGCAAAGACGCAACATCATTTTTAGGACTACCCTTTTGTTTATGTCAGCAACATTTTCAGTTGGTGCTTAGCTGCTCCTCCTACCTTATTGTAGGAAAACACACACTCAGTCTAATCTCTTAAAGTCAGTAAGGGGGGAGGCTTCAGTATCACAGATAAAGTGCAAAGGGGAGTAAATGAGTGACAACAACATTGCAATAACATACAATATAACATAATATATATAATATAGCTCTGTGCCCTAGAAACCCTGTCACCATTTCTAATATAGCAGCCTTCGAAATCATATTAAAAACTCAAGTACCATGTTTAAAGATATTGTATGCCATCGCCAAGGAGAATGTCCACAATATATCACTTTCATAACATTCGGTACCTTTCAGAACATCTATCAAAGGAAACAGCATGTCTTTAAGAAACAATCAAAAAAGTCAACCTGTTACATTAGATAACAATCAACATGAAACAGAAACTAGAACAATCAAGATAGAGGAGAGGGGGTTTCTATTGGGACCAGCCAGCCCATCAGACCTAAAGAGTTGCAAATTCTAGGCATTAAGGGCCTAGAGAGGTAAACATGGGAGGTACCTTGGTAAATACGGTACATTACAGTCATGCTGTAATCACATACTGTATGATTCTGTACTCTGGAAACCTTGTTTCAACTTTTACTGTACTACAATAGCAGACAAAACACATTACCAGATCAGGTGGTGCACCACATTATACATAGAAATATTATATATCTTTGCCAGGGTAAGTAGCTGTAACGGTCTTTTGCTACGATAGGGGCAGGACGCAATATTTGATTGAGAAGAGTGGCAGTAATGTCTCGGCTATATCCCCAGAGCATGGTAAGCCCCGAAGACTGTACCACACTTTTCTATAAAGATAATGAGGAAAGTGTCTGGATATTCCATTGCTAGATACCTGATAGATGTCAAAGAATTTCTCTGAGATCAATACAAGCGAAGTCCGAGTGATCTAGGAGTCCTATTGAGGGTAACAGATTCAGGTGATATTACTGCATTCGGTGGTACAGGGGTCCTGAAACCATAAAGTAGGGACTAAAAAGACCTAGAGATGTCAAATCGAAATTCAGACAAAATTTTTGTTATTTGGCGATTCGGATGTATCCGAATTTCCAAATCACAATAGTAACGAATTTCAATGAATCCATAATAAATTGTAATAGAATAAATTAAGTTAAACTCGAGTGCATTTGTTATGATAAAACTACCTAGGTAAGGGACTTGCTTTACTTTCTCCACTCCATGGGCATTTAATCACAGCAGCATTGCAGGGGGAGAAGAAGTCAAAAGGAACATAGTTCCTTTATGGTTTCCTGGGTCACTGGGGAAGCTATCCCATTGGATGCTGCCACCCCATGTGACTCAGGCAAAGCCTTTTTAAGGCATTGGCTCCCAAGCTTAGTGCGCATTTAGCATGTGGTTAGTGTAAGGACAGGTCACAGATCTGACAGGGACAATGATTAGCGGTAGGGAAAGGATAGGGACATGCCATCTTACCTGGAGATCTCCCCATTTGGGTCTGGACATTCCACTCCTCAAGACATACACTGTTAGCACATCTGAGACCTGCTCTGCTACACATTGCTGTTACTTGCCATGAGGGTTTGTTGTGAATTACTGGGTTCTGCATGAATGCAAGTTCTGTTCTTTGCAACCAGAGTCCATGTAATTACTGCAGCCACACCACTGTGCACCTTCCCACACTTGGCAGAATATGTCCCTTCTTGCAGCTGGTGCAGAAGGAGGAGCAGGTACCATCATGGTCCTGCTAGGATCAGCTCTGGCCCTGGTGCCCAAGTTTAATGGCTCCAACATTCCCCAGGCTGAGTGAGAGGAGAGACTTGAAAGTGCTGTGCACCTGTATCAGGTTCCCGCCAGCTGATTGCGGAGCTGGTCATTAACTCCTTGAAGAATGACACCCACCGAGCGGTGATGGCACTACTAGAAGAAGATCTAGCTACCCTAGAACAGTGACACATCGAGAGAGCCTGTTTGGAGAGAACATGATCCTAGAGTTGAGATGCTGATTCTTTGTTCATAGACAACCAGAAGATGAGCGCCTCACTCATTTTGCAGAGGTACTACGAAACCTCTGGAAATGCCTGAAAAAGAGGGATGCATGCGGCTGTGCTGATATCACTGACTCAGATCACCTGTTGAGAGACCAGTTTGTGGTAGGATTAAAAGCTGGCCCAGTCGGGAAGGCACTACAAGAGGAAATCAGAGTGCAACCCGCCATCTCTTTCCCTGATGTAGTGGTAGAAGTGGGAGCAGGAATATGCAGAAGCAATTGTGGCAAAGAGATATGGCCCAGCATACATGAAAGAGGAGGACCTAGCACACTTAATGATGTCAGCCATGCACACAGAGCTAAGGGAACCCTGGATATGATTTTCCTGAAACAAAAATGGTCCTCACTCAAACAAGATTCAGTCCCCTCCTCCAAGGGTGAGAATCCATTACAGAGGGTCCCAGGGGAGGACCGCAAGTGCTGGCAGTGTGGCCTTTTTGGACATGTAAGCAAGAACTGCGGTTGACCTGAATTAAAAAATTCATGCTGGCTGCCATTAAACTATTGGCTCCCAGGGCAGAGGAACAGACCCCAGGACAGTCAACACAAGGTCCCAGCAAAACAGAGTCAATGGTCGTGCCAAGTCCAGTGGTGATTGCCCTCATTAATAGTCAAGTGGTCCCATGCATGATTGACACAGGTTCAGTGGTCAATGTCATGAAGTATGATTTCTACTCCCAGCAGTTTTGGACACAAGACCAACTGGACCCTTCCTGGCTATCCCTCGAAGAGGCCAACAATTTGCCAATCCTGGATGAAGGAGTCCCAGGGTGAGGATCCAGATTGATGATTAAGTGGTGGACTGAGTAGGCAGTAGTGGTGATTTGCGGCCCAGTAAGCTCAGCAGCGCCTTTTGTTCTGGGCATGAACATGTTAAAGGACTTGGACTCACCCCACTTAGTAGCCAAGTTTGAACAGTCTGGCCATCATGCACATGGCTGCAGTCTGCGGGGCTGCTGTGTGGCTCAACATGATACAGCCCTACAAGGCTTACCAGAAGGAGATGAGGAATCAGCCTGACCAAGTGGGAGTTGTCCACACAGCACCCAAGCAAAAATTACTCCTGGCATCATTCTGCCAGGAGCATGTAGCGCTCCTGTTCAGTAAAAGCTGCTGGTCTTATTCCAACATCCTGATTTTGACTGAGCTACATGCTTCCTTTCTGCCTGTCCACCTGCAAGGGGATCGATGTAGCCAGCCTCTAGGTGGAGACCAAACCTGTTTCAAGCTAGCCAAACCTTTGATTGTGTGTAACATGTGCTTCAAGCTCCCTGTTTGTCTGCCCTGTTCCTGTGTCTGCTAGTTTGGGGTCCCTTGTTGCCAACCTCAGATTGGATATTAACTATGCTCAGAACTCAGCCTGCTCTGCACCTATGCACTGTGCTCAATTCAAGTACCTGTTTGATGTGCTCAGTTTACACCTGCCCCAGTGTGGTAGTCAGGTACTATAGCATTATGTATAAAACCTGGGGGTCGAGTACCATAGGCCCGCTTGCCTTATAGGAAAGGGGGCAACTATAGGCAAAGAACACCAAAGCCAGCTATAGTGCCTGACCACCTATGCTAGGGGTAAGCGTGACACCCTCCAAGAGGTAGTCTGGTCTCTTCCCATTGTGGCTCACGACTTCAAGGGGTCACAGGGATGGTGGAACTCCTCAAGGAAGCTGTGATGCCAGGTGAGTGACAAGTTGCATGCACCTTGACTAAAGTTCACAAAGCAAAAGTCCTGGTACAGCTCATCAACCTGGGTACAACCCTAGTTTAATTTCCCAGTCATGCCACCCTAGCAGTCTTGTACTTAGTGCCCCATCACTGCACCTTGGAGGCTCAGCCCATAGTAGAGGCATTTGTGCTAAACTACAAGCACCCATGTCCTTGTTAGATGAGTCACAATATAAGTTACTGCTGGAATAACTGCACATTCCCTTTTGGCATTATCCTCTACTGTAGCAGGGACTGCTTCACCAACTACTTAAAAAAAGCATATTTTTGCTGCTAGCCCGAATAACTACAGCTATACAGAAGGCATTGATCACCTAATCCATACGGGGAGTGATACTGCCATATTTCCCCGGAGTTGTGCCAGGAGTTCAAGGACCTGCTCGGTAACATGTTAAAGAGCGGGGTAATTGGAGAGAGTCGTAGTACGTGGGCTGCTCCAGTGGTTCTGTTGCGAAAGAAAGATTGAAGTCTGTGGTTTTGCATTGACTACCATAAATTAAACACCTACACTCATTGGAATGATTACCAGTTACCCCAGGTAGGGGAGTCACTTATGGTGCTGGGTCAAACCTAATACTTCTCCACCCTTGACCTGGCAAGTGACTACTAACATGGCCCAGTGCAAGATCAAGATCATGAAAAGACTGCCTTTCTCACACCCCTAGGACTGTTTGAATTTACCCGTGTCCCCTTTAGCGGTCCCCTATGCAGGGGCCAGATCCCCAGGTGGAATCCATCAAACTTTACAGCAGAGAGGAATGGGTGCTGATTCAACAGAAGGATCCAGACCTTATGCAAATGCAGCTGTTCCTCATTTGGCAACGTAAGCTCTTCTCCCGCAAGTGACAGAGACTGTCTAACACAGCTCAAGCGGTTCTGAGGCAATGAGATTGATTCGGGACGCGGGACAATGTGCTGTATCACCAGGCACACATTCCTACTGAGCAGCGAGATATCCTACAAACTGTGGTCCCCCAGTCACACATCCTCCAAGTCTGCCGAGTACTACATACTGAGTGGACACTTTGAGGCTGAGCGAACTCTTGGTCAAAAGATACTTATTCTACACGCGATTGGTGAAATGGGTCCAGAAGGTCTGCCGGAAGTATGAGACTTATTCTGTACATAAGTCCCCGCCTGAAAGAACCACATCAATGACTATTACCACCTCAGACCCCCTAGAGTGGGGGTCAGCAACCAACCAGTAGATCTCAGACAGATGACTGGTAGATTGCAGTCAGGGCTTGCTGACTCTCCATTCCAGAGCATTAAACAGAGCGCAATGCAGAGGGACTACTTGAAAAGTTGGAGCTGTAGCAAAAGCTGCATAAGCTGATGCATCCTCTGTAGTTCCGGCTCCTGTCTCATGTGGAATGATACCAACTGCACTCCCTCTTATCCCCGCTAGCTGTCTCCAGAGTGGTGCCAGCAGCGGAAAGAAGAGATCTTCAGGTCAATGTGAAGCAATACACTGGGCATAATAGTATAGGGCTGCTTTCACACTAATGTGCTGCAGTTTACCCACATCACAGGTGCAGTGCAGTGTACCTGCAGCTTTCCTGCGGGTTTGCTGTACTTAGCCATAGACTTCAAATATATCCTGCGGGTTTGGTGCACTTTCTGAATGCAGGAGTTTGGTGAGCTTTCAGAAAGACTTTTTTACCACACCCACCCCAACCTTACCCCCTTTAGCTGCAGTATCCAGGGTAGAGTTGAGCGAACACCTGGATGTTCGGGTTCGGTGGGTTCAGCCGAACTTCGGGAAAAAGTCTGGGTTTGGTACCGAACTTGACCCGAACTTTACCCCGAACCCCTTTGAAGTCAACGGGGACCCACATTTTTCGGCACTAAAATGACTGTAAAAAAGTCCTGGAAACTGCTAGAGGACTGCAAAAGGAAGTAAAATGATTTTAGAACAATAATCTGTCCCTTACAGCAACAGCAGGAACCTGACCCTATAGGAGTTGGCGATGATTTTAGAACAATAATCTGTCCCTTACAGCAACAGCAGGAACCTGACCCTATAGAACTAGAAGATGATTTTAGAACAATAATCTGTCCCTCTAAGCAGTAGACTCTACCTAGTCCAGTCAGATCATTCTGTAATGCAGGATGAGGTCTGCAATCTGTCCCTAAAAGCAGTAGTAGTAATCTCTACCTAGTCCACAATCAGATCGTTCTGTAATGCAGGATGAGATCTGCAATCTGTCCCTAAAAGCAGTAGTAGTAGTAATCTCTACTTAGTCTACAATCAGATCATTCTGTAATGCAGGATGAGATGTTATTATATCTGCAATCTGTCCCTCACAGCACCGGCAGCATCCTCTCCCTACACTACGCAGAGAGCATGTGACATGCAGCACTAAGTGACTCCAGCTTATAAAGAGGCTGGGTCACATGATACACTGGCCAATCACAGCCATGCCATTAGCAGGCATGGCTGTGATGGCTTCTAAGGGCAAACCAGTGAAACGCTTGTTGATTGGCTGCCCTGCAGCTATTCAACAGGCATGATCAAATACCCGAACCCAAACTTTTTTTCAAATGTCCGGGTTTGGGTCCGGGTCACGGACACCCCAAAGTTTGGTACGGATCCGAACAGTTCGGGTTCGTTCAACTCTAGCCAGGGATTTACACATGTTGCGGTGTTATATGCCCTGTCATGGTTGCGGTGGTAGTCCCCACCAAGGATCAAACAGCCCCAACCATGGCTAAACTGTTTTGGGAGCATGTGGTCCAACCCTGCACTTGCCCCAGCGGCCCAAACTTCGGGTCAATGATTGTGTCCAAGCTGTGCTACCTGTTGTACCAGGAAGTCACTCATCATCCCCTATCATCCTCAGTGTAATGTAGCTTGTGAGCAGTTGAACCGCAGCCTGCTGGGAATGCTAAGGGTTCTTGAACAAGGGCACTGAGACAAATGGCACCAACATGTGGGGGTTGTTCACACGCCCTTCTTTCCGATGCTCGGGTGCTATGGCCAGCTACCCGTGGATCTCCTACTGGGCTTTCCTGAAGATGTGACATCGCAAACACATAGCACCTGGGTGCAAGAGTACTGGGATAGGTTACAGAAAGCCAAGCAGGTGGTGCTAGATAGACACAAGAACTTGGCCATGGACTCTGTCCTAGAGGATTTGCCGTTGTGACCAGGAAACCGGGTGTTGGTGAAAAATACCAAGAACGAGTGAGGCAGTAGTCTGGAGCCCAAGGGGAATTGTACTCCCTATTGAGTTGCACAACAACCTTTGGTCAGACTGTGGCCCAGGTGAAGGGGGTATGGAAGGTACTATTGATCCCCATCCACCAGAATCACAGCTAGAACAGGATCACCTACAACCTGACTCCCTGGAGGACACTGTTGCCCATTAGCCTTTGCGGTCTAACCGTGGCCAGCTTCCTGCAGGATACTCTGATAATGTTGTTTGAACCTGTACCTATTATATTTTAATTATGTTCATTATATTTTTCTTGTTTCTCCTTAAAGAGGTTGTTAAGTCTCAAGGTTTCTCACCGTAAGGCATTCTATGCATTAAGGTGAAAAACCATCTGTGCTGCAGCTTCCCCCCAGAGCCCTCCTAATACTTACCTGAACCCGATCATTCCTGCTTTGAGGATGAGCCCAACAGCTACAGCCGCTGTCTCTATCCTCATTGGATAGATTGATAGCAGCGGGAGCCAATGTCAAACAAATCCAGGGACATGGGGGGCGGGGGCCGAACCTTGCTGACTGTGTCAATGGACACAGCAGTAGGACTTGGGAGTGTGCCCCCATGGGTGCCACCATGGAAATCAGCTCTCTGTGGGGGAACTCACCGAAGAGGATGAGCCAGGAGCGCCGCAAGGGTACCCCAGAAAAGAAAGATCGGGCCGTTCTGTGGAAAACACTTGTCATAGCAGGTGCATATGACATGTTTGTTATTTTTTAAAAAAAAACAACCTTTACAATCACTTTAATGTGTCGTGATGCCAAGGACAGCATCTGTCAAAGAGTGGGGAAGTGTAGGCAGATGCAGTCTACTTTGTCCACTGCCTGCAGGTGGTGCTCAACTGCAGTGGCATTGCAGGGGAGTTGAGAGGAACATGGCTCCTCTATGGTTACCTGGGTCACTGCTGAGGAAGCCATCCGATTGGATGCTGCCTGCCCATGTGACTCTAGCAGCCATCTTGGTTCAGCCAGAGCTTTTAAGGCCCTGGCTCCCAGGCTTGGTGCGCATTTCACGTGTGGATACCGTATGGACAAGTCACCCGTCTGACAGAAACAGTGGTCAGCATCAGGGAGAAGTTCTAGTCAATAAGGGAAAGGATAGGGACACGCCATCCTATCTGGAGACACCCCATTTGGGTCCGAACCAGCCAGACTGCATTCTGCCCCGCAAGACAGACGCTGATAGCATATCTGAGACACATTGCTGTTACTTGCTGTGAGTCGGATGCCCTCCCGCCAGGTTTTTTGTGAATTCCTGGATTCTGCATGAATACAAGTTCTGTTCTTTACAACCAGAGTCAGTGTAATTACTGCTGCTGAACCCCAATGCATCTCCCCCCAATTGGTGGCAGTCAGCAGGATAAGTCCCTTCTTGCAGCGGGTGCGGAAAGAGGAGCAGGCACCATCATGGCACCGCTAGGATCAACTCTGGCCCTGGTACACAACTTTAATGGTGCCAACATTCCCCAGGCTGAGTGGGAGGAGGGACTTAAAAGCTCTGCACCTCCCCACACACTACTCTAACAGTAAAGAATCCCTTTTGCAGTTTAACATTAAACCTCATATGGCTGCATGACTTCTACAGGGACCTTAGATTAAACAGTTTATTGTTGTTGCTACCATCTCATTTAGACAAATGTATACATTGTGATCATATTTGGAATTTCATAGGTTACCTTTTTAAATAACAAAGTATCAGTTTCTATTGCTCTCAATTTCTAGTGCTATAACTGGAAAGGGAGATCAATCACTTGCTTGTGCTACTTTTTTTATCCCTGAATGAATTGCAGAATAAATTCTGTGAAACAGAATCTGTCTCAAGCATGAGACAAAATGAGTCGAGGCTTCTTCACACCTGACCAGTTTAGTTCAGCGGTACACCACATGATAACAACATGTGAGAACTGGTCTATTTTGTTATATGGTTCAGTTCATAGCTACTTTTGCTCTGACTGTGTTCTTCCAAACTCTTGCATGCAGTGATTTTTGATGCACTTTACATGCAATGCAATGATAAACATTTTCCTGAGACACATTTAATTAAAGTATATCTAAAGCCTAAACTTGTGTTTTATTACTATAGTTTTGGCTAGAGTGGGGAAGGATTAAGGTTATGTTCACACTATTCCCACACCGAAGTTGCACGACATCTGATCCGACTTTACCCTGCAACTTCATGTACAACTTCCATGCAACTGCAATGAATGGGATCCGACTTTGAGTCTGGTATATACCAGAGGTGCAGATCCCCCCATGCCCCAAGCACCCACCCCCCCATGTTGAGGGCATGTGGCCTGGTATGGTCCAGGAGAGAAGAGCACTCGTTAATCCCCCCTTTTTCCTGACCTGCCAGGCTGCATGCTCAGATAAGGGTCGAGTATGGATTTTGGAGGACCCCACAATGTTTTTTTTTGGTGTGGGGTTCCCCCTCAAGATCCATACCAGACTCAAAGGGCCTGGTATGGATTTAAGGGGGTGGGGGGGGGCATGCCATTTTTTTTTCATTGTTGGCTTCTGGTTCCCTCCTCAAGATCCTCAGAGCACGGATACGTTAAGATGATGATCTGACTTGGATGCTACTTACATTGAGATCAATGGGCTGAAATCATGCCCAAGTCAGACCAAAGTAGTGCAGGGAGCATTTTCAAAGTCAAACCCACACAAGTCGGACCAGTTAAGATGGATCTCAAAGGGAACCATTGGTTTTGACATGTCATGAGACTTGTGATCTGGAAGTCAAATGGCATGTCGGACCAGTGTGGACCGACCCTAAGTTGGAGAAATTCTTTCACTTACTGTCCGGTAAAAAAGTTATTCACATGACAGGAATTGAAGGGAAATCTTTCTAACAGCAAGAACATCTGTTAACTTTTTATTATTATCTGTTTTCCTGTTGCAGATTTTTCCTCATTGCCTGTATGATAAATCCTTGTCCCCAGAACAGAAAGTGAAGGGGAAATCTCTCTAACAGAGTCACGATTTGCAGTAACACATAACAGGAGTTCTAACTTCTTCCCTCTTCCCATCCAAAACTAAATAGATACACTTTACATTTACATTAAAGCCTCTTTCACATGAGCATACTTAACCACTACAGATCCACGTTATAGGCAAAAGACGGCTACAACGCAGACCTGAATTGCCGGGGGGACGTCCGCCCCTTCCTTTCGTGCCCACCGCATGCTGCATGAGCACACTCAATATCCGCCAACAACCTGTGATTGCCGAATACAGAGACAGAACGGGGACATAACAGAGATCTACTGATCCCTGTCACTGGGATCAGTGAGATCTGTTATGCCCCTGCCAGCCCAGCCCCCACACAATGAGGGAACACATTTAAGCCTTTGATCACCCCCTACAGGTTAACCCCTTCCCTGCCAGTGACATTTATACAGTAATCAGTGGCTATTTTTAGCTCTGATCGCTGTATAAATGTTAATGGTCCCAAAAAAGTGTCAAAAATGTCCGATCTGTCTGCCGCAATATCTCAGTCCCGATAAAAATCACAGATCACCGCCATTACCAGTAAAAAATAAATAAATAAATAAAAACGCCATAAATCAATTCCCATAGTTTGTAGATGCTATAACTTATGCACAAACCAATCAATATACACCGATTGTGATTATTTTTTTACCAAAAATATGTAGAAGAATACATTTTGGCCTAAACCAGTGGTTCTCAACTCCGGTCCTCGGGACCCACCAACAGGCTAGATTTTAAGTATTACCTTGGGGAGCTGCAGACTAGAATACTGCAATCACTGAGCAGCAAATTATATCACCTGTGATGCATTTCAGTTATCCTGAAAACCTGGCCTGTTAGTGGGTCCCAAGGACAGGAGTTGAGAACCACTGGCCTAAACTGATGAATACATTTTTTTTTTTTGGATATGTATTATAGCAAAAAGTAAAAAAAAATGTTCTTCAAAATTGTTGCTCTTTGTTTGTTTATAGCGCAAAAAATAAAAAGGTGATCAAATACCACCAAAAGAAAGCTCTATTTGTGGGGAAAAAATGCTAAAATTTTGTTTGGGTACAACGTTGCACGACCGCGCAATTGTAATTCAAAATGCGACAGAGCTGAAAGCTGAAAATTGGTTTGTGCAGGAGGGTGGGTTTAAGTACCCAATAAGCAAGTGGTTAAGTGTACAGCATGTAAGGTCCATGTTTTCATGGCCATGTTTGCAGATGTTAGGTGTTCCTTCTGCATGCAGGCAGTCCCATTAATGTCATTTGGGACAGGGCACTGCTCTCAGTTTGACATCCACATCGGTGCGAATGCGCGTCACTGACTGCAGACAGTGTGAGTTCAGAGACACAAACACACACTCACACTAACATGGATTTTAATTTGGGAGCAGCTGCTGATTCACAGTTAATCTGAATGGGACTGCCTTCATGCGGATGCATCCCCGTGAGGGCAAACAGGACCCTTGCAAAGGTGTACACTTAAGTACGCCTGTGTGAAAAAAGTCGAAATAATCAGTCTGCCCAAAAGTGATTTTTAGTTGTACCTGGAGACTGATGAACTGAGCCAAGGATACTTCATCACCAAGATCTCCTTTCTATACTGCCCAGAGTTTTAAGTGTATACATTCACTCTTGCATATGCCAACCTCCTCTGATGCATTTTGCATTACATTAAAATAAATATAATGTCCAGCAGAGAGAATAGGATCTTCTTACTATGCAAAGAAAAATGTATTAGATCCAGTTCAAGCAGTTCATCACAATCATTCCACACCGATAATAGCAATCACAAAAAAATGCATATCTAAGAATACAGTTATTATACCTGTTACCTAACATTTCTGGGACACTAGCATGCCCTGGTAGCTGCTAGTGACAGTAAGAGCTAATTCCAAAATACAATGTTCCCCCTGCACAGGGCATCATATAAGGAGTCGTCAATTTACAGATCACAGATGCAAAGGAGTTTAAGGCTTTTATATGTGGCACTGTTCAAGATGTAATTTATTTACTCAAGTTCCAGTGGGAGGAAGGCTATGTGTGCTATGAGATAAAGAACAGATTGATTACGCACAAGAGTACTTCTTCACTGTATCTCCTGAAAAGTACAACACATCTTAAGAGAAAATATTTCAAAAGAACAACTTTTATAATATATATATATATATATATATATATATATATATATATATATACAGTATCTCACAAAAGTGAGTACACCCCTCACATTTTTGTAAATATTTTATATCTTTTCATGTGACAACACTGAAGGAATGACACTTTGCTACAATGTAAAGTAGTGAGTGTACAGCTTGTATAACAGTGTAAATTTGCTGTCCCCTCAAAACAAATCAACACACAGCCATTAATGTCTAAACCACTGGCAACAAAAGTGAGTACACCTAAGTGAAAATGTCCAAATTGGGCCTAAAGTGTCAATATTTTGTGCGACCACCATTATTTTCCAGCACTGCCTTAACCCTCTTGGGCATGGAGTTCATCAGAGCTTCACAGGTTGCCACTGGAGTCCTCTTCCACTCCTTCATGACGCCATAGTTACATAATTACATAGTCAGTGAGGTTGAAAAAAGACACAAGTCCATCAAGTCCAACCTATGGGTGTTTTTTATGTCAGTATTACATTGTATATCCCCCAATGTTGTGGTCCCTTAGGTGTGCAAATTTTTGAATTTATCTATACTCCCAGCAGAAACTACTGCCAGCAGAAACTACTGCTTGTGGAAGAGAATCCCACATCCTCACTGCTCTTACCTTAAAGAAATCTCTACGCATTTTCTTCTATTTCTAGTGAATGGCCGCGTGTCTTTGTGTATTCCCTTGCGCTGAATAGTTTTGTTCCTATTGTGGGGTCACCAGTACAGTAGTTGTACATTGAGATCATATCCCCTCTCAAGCGTCTCTTCTACAGAGAGAATAAGTTCAGTGCTTGTAATCTTTCCTCACAACTAAGGTCCTCCAATCCCTTAATTAGCTTTGTTGCCCTTCTCTGAACCCTTTCCAATACCAGGACATCCTTCCTGAGGACTGGTGCCCAGAATTGGACGGCATATTCCAGGTGTGGCCTCACCAGAGACTTGTATAGTGGGAGAATTATTGATTTATCCCTGGAGTTGATCCCTTTCTTGATGCATGCCAGTACTTTGCTAGCTTTGCTTGCAGCAGCTTGGCATTGCATGCCACTGCTGAGCCTGTTCTCCACTAGGACCCCTAGGTCTTTTTCCATCCTAGATTCCCCCAGAGGCTCTCCCCCTAGTGGGTAGTTTGCTTTCTTGTTCTTGGTACCCAAATGCATTATCTTACATTTTTTTTACGTTAAATCTCATCTGCCACTTGTCTGCCCACCCCATTAATTTATTCAGATCTTCTTGCAAGGTTTCTACATCCTGTGCAGAGTTTATTGCTCTGCTTAGCTTGGTATCATTCGCAAATATTGAGATTAAGCTGTTCACCCCGCCCTCCAAGTCATTTATGAATACATTGAATAGGATTGGTCCCAGGACAGAACCTTGGGGAACTCCACTTTCTACACCAGACCATTCTGAGTACTCCCCATTTATCACCACCCTCTGGACTCGCCCTTGTAGCCAATTTACAATCCAGGTGCTCACCCTTTGATCCATGTTGAGGGACCTTAGTTTGTACAGTAAACATTTATGGGGAACTGTATCAAATGCTTTTGCAAAATCCAGATACACCATGTCTACAGGCCTTCCCTTATCTAGATAGCAGCTCACCTCCTCATAGAAGGTTAATAGATTGGTTTGGCAAGAAAGATCCTTCATGAACCCATGCTGATTATCACTAATGATACCGTTCTTGTTACAATAATCTTGTATGTAATCCCTTATTATTCCCTCCAAGAGCTTGCCAATTATTGATGTTAAGCTAACTGGTCTGTAGTTCCCAGGGATATATCTTGGTGCTTTTTTATATATTGGAACTACATTTGCTTTCTTCCAATCAGCTGCTATCATACCAGTCAGAAAACTGCTCTTAAAGATTAGGTACAAGGGTCTGGCAATAACTTGGCTAAGTTCCTTAAGGACCCTCAGGTGTAAGCCATCTGGTCCCGGTGACTTATTAGTGTTCAGTTTTTCAAGCCTATTCCTGATTTTATCCTCAGTTTGCCATGAGGGTACTTCCCGTGACGTGCTGTGAGGATCAGCATTGTAGTTCTTTATAATTGAGCCCCCCTGTTTCCTTCGTGAATACTGAGGAGAAAAATGAGTTTAACACCTTTGCCATTTCTCCATCCTCTGCAACCAGATTACCTTCATCATTCTTTATGGGGCCAATATGATCTGACCTTGCTCTCTTACTGTTTATATACTTCATGGAGCTGGTGAATGTTTAAGACCAATAGGGTCTAGATCTGGAGACATCCTTGGTTTGTCCATCACCTTTACCCTCAGATTTTTTAGCAAGGCAGTGGTCATCTTGGAGGTGTGTTTGGGGTCGTTATCACATTGGAATACTGCCCTGTGGCCCAGTCTCCAAAGGGAGGGGATCGTGCCCTGCGTCAGTATGTCGCAGTTGGCATTTATGGTTCCCTCAATGAACTGTAGCTCCCCAGTGCTGGCAGCATTTATTCAGCCCCAGACCATGACACACTCACCATCATGCTTGACTGTAGGCAAGACATACTTGTCTTTGTACTACTCACCTGGTTGCCGCCACACACTCTTGACACCATCTGAACCAAATAAGTTTATCTTGGTCTCATCAGATCACAGGACATGGTTCCAGTAATCCATGCCCTTAGTCTGCTTGTCTTCAGCAACTTGTTTGCAGATTTTCTTATGCATCATCTTTAGAAGAGGCTTCCTTCTGGGACGACAGCCATGCAGACCAATTTGATGCAGTATACGGCGTATGGTCTGAGCACTGATAGGCTGCCCCCCACCCCTTCAACCTCTGCAGCAGTGCTGGCAGCACTCATACATTTATTTCCCAAAGACAACCTCTGGATATGACGCTGAGCATGTGCACTCAACTGACTTGGTCAACCATGGTGAGGCCTGTTCTGAGTGGAACCTGTCCTGTTAAACCGCTGTATGGTCTTGGCCACCGTGCTGAAGCTCAGTTTCAGGGTCTTGGTAATCTTCTTATAGCCTAGGCCATCTTTATGTAAAGCAAGAATTCTTTTTTTCAGATCATCAGAGAGTTCTTTGCCATGAGGTGCCATGTTGAACTTCCAGTGACCAGCATGAGAGAGTGAGAGAGATAACACCAAATTTAACACACCGGCTTCCCATTCACAACGGAGACCTTGTAACACTAATGAGTCACATGGCACCGGAGAGGGAAAATGGCTAACTGGGCCCAATTTGGACATTTTCACTTAGGGGTGTACTCACTTTTGTTGCCAGCGGTTTAGACATTAATGGCTGTGAGTTATTTTGAGGGGACAGCAAATTTACACTGTTATACAAGCTGTACACTCACCACTTTACATTGTAGCAAAGTGTCATTTCTTCGGTGTTGTCATATGAAAATATATAATAAAAAATGTACAAAAATGTGAAGGTGTACTCACTTTTGTGAGATACTGTATATATATATATATATATATATATATATATATATATTTGTATACATCAATCAGCCATAATGTTATGACCACTGACAGGTAAAGGGAATGTCTCATTACAATGGCATTTGAAAATTGGTGGGATATATTAAGCAGCAAGTGAACATGTTCTCCATGAAGCTGATGTGGTGAAAGCAGAAAAAAAGGGCATCGCAGTTTGTTGTATATGGGGCTGTGAAGCCCATGGTGACCCATGTCCACAGCCAAAAGCTTCTACAATGGTTACATGAACATCAGAACTGGACTACGGAGCAATAGAAGAAGTCTGATATTTAGGGATGGGCTGAAAACCCCCCGGTTCGGTTCCTACCAGAACTTGCAAATGGGCAAAAAATTTGTGCGAATGCTGTTAAAATCAATGTGACTTGAACATGAAAAATCAAAAGAAGTGCTCATTTTAAAGTCTTATATGCAAGTTATTGCCATAAAAAGTGTATGGGGACCCGGCTCCTGCCTTAGGGGACATGTATCAATGCAAAAAAAAGCTTTTAAATCGATCATTTTTTCAGGAGCAGTGATTTTAATAATGCTTAAAGTGAAACAATAAAAATGAAATATTCCATTAAATGTCGTGCCTGGGGGTCCCCTTAGTCTGCCTGTAAAAGGGCGCACCTCTGTGATGTCTAGAACATAGCCAGAGCAATATGACATTTCCAAGAAAAATTGTCATTTATTATAGTGGCTGTAATGTATTGCCGATTCCCGGCAATATACATAAAATCACTGAAAAAGCATAGCGTTGCCCACCCCCCCCCCCCAGTCCATACCAGGCCCTTCAGGTCTGGTATGTATTTTAAGGGGAACCTCGCCCAAAAAAAATTGCATAGGGGTCCCAGCCAAAGTCCATACCAGGCCCTTCCGGTCTGGTATGGATTTTAAGGGGAACCCCACACCAAAATTAAAAAAAAAAATGTTGTGGGGGTCCCCCCAAAGTCCATACCAGGCCCTTCAGGTCTGGTATGGATTTAAAGGGGAACCCAGCGCCAAATTATAAAAAAATGGCGTGGGGTCTCCCCAAAATCCAACCACCGGCAAGGGCTGTGGGGAGGAGGCCCTTCTCCCTATCAACATGGGGACAAGGTGCTTTGGGGATGACCTCAAAGCATCCTCCCCATGTTGAGGGCATGTGGCCTGGTATGGTTCAGAGGGGGGCTCGCTCATCCCCACCCCCTCCTGCCATGCCAGGGCTGCGTGCTCAGATAAGGGTTTGGTTTGGATTTTGGGGTGGACCCCATGCGATTTTTAAAAAAATTTGGCATGGGGTTCCCCTCAAAGTCATACCAGACCTGAAGGGCCTGGTTTGGATTTTGGGGGACCCCCACATAATTTTTTTTTTACATTTTGGTGCGGGGTTCCCCTTAAAATCCATACCAAACCTGAAGGGCCTGGCATGGACTTTGGGGGGACCCCTAGGTATTTTTTTTTATTTTGGCGGGGTTCCCCTTAAAATACATACAAGACCTGAAGGGTCTGTTACGGACTTTAGAGGGGAACCCTACGCCATTTTTTTTTTTTTGGTGCGGGCCCTGCTGTTGTAAATTATTTTAAAAATTGTGATGACATGCCCCAGTCAAACAGATGCAGAAAAATTGGGCCTTGGGTGTTGGCGGTGCCAGAACACTGTAACCCCTTGCAGTTACTCTTGTTGGGTGCAGAAATGGGCACTGCTGTTGTAAATTAGTTTAAAAATTGTGATGACATGCCCCAGTCAAACAGGTGCTGAAAAATTGGGCCTTGGGTGTTGGCGGTGTCAGAACACTATAAACCCTTGAAGTTACTCTTGTTGGGTGCAGGAACGGGCCCTGCTGTTGTAAATTAGTTTAAAAATTGTGATGACATGCCCCAGTCAAACAGGTGCTGAAAAATTGGGCCTTGGGTGTTGGCGGTGCCATAACTCTGTAACCCCTTGCAGTTACTCTTGTTGGGTGCAGGAACGGGCCCTGCTGTTGTAAATTAGCTTAAAAATTGTGATGACATGCCCCAGTCAAACAGGTGCTGAAAAATTGGGCCTTGGGTGTTGGCGATGCCAGAACACTGTAACTCCTTGCAGTTACTCTTGTTGGGTGTAGGAACGGGGAAAATTGTTATGGCATGCCCCTTTAAACCAGGTGCTGAAAAATTGGGCCTTGGGTGTTGGTGGTGCCCTAAATATAAAATATCATTCTGTATTACGGACAGGAGGAATAGGAGCAGTGATCATCTTAAAGGGATCCCAGATCCCTAGCAAATTTAATCAGTTGAATCAGCATCAGGGGTTGGATAGTTGCTGATCCAGTACTAGTGTTGAGTGAACCTGGGCTGTAACGTTCGGTTCCGTACCGAACTTTGAGGTGTCAGGGACCCGGACCCGAACACGGACATTTCAAAAAACGTTCAGGTTCTGGGTTCTGGTAGTTGATCACGCATGTTGAATAGCTGCAGGGCAGCCAATCAACAAGCATTTCACTGGTTTGCCCTTAGAAGCCATCACAGCCATGCCTACTAATGGCATGGCTGTGATTGGCCAGTGCATCATGTGACCCAGCCTCTATATAAGCTGGAGTCACTTGATGCTGCAGTCACATGCTCTCTGCCAGCGTTTTTGTGAGGGACAGATTGCAGACATTTTAACATCTGATCCTGCATCCTGAGATTACTACTACTGTTGCTCTGAGGGACAGATTGCAGAAATTTGAGAATTGAGATTTCACATACTGCTGCTTTGAGTGACAGATTGCATATTAAACTCTGCATAACACAACGATCGCTACAATCGTGCACAACGATCAGATTGTGGGAGTAATTTGAGATTTCACATACTGCTGCTTTGAGTGACAGATTGCAGATCAAACCCTGCATTACACAACAATCTGACTGCACTAGGTAAAGGCTTCTGCTTAGAGGGACAGATTATTGTTCAAAAATCATTGCCTACTCTCTAGGGCCAGGTTCCAGCTGTCGCCATAAGTGACACATTATTGTTCAAAAATCATCTGCTAGTTCTAAAGGGAGAGCTTCCAGCTGTTGCTGTAAGTGACACATTATTGTTCAAAAATCATCTCCTAGTTCTAAAGGGAGAGGTTCTAGCTGTTGCTGTAAGTGACACATTATTGTTCAAAAATAATCTCCTAGTTATAAAGGGAGAGCTTCCAGCTGTTGCTGTAAGTGACACATTATTGTTCAAAAATCATCTCCTAGTTCCAAAGGGAGAGCTTCCAGCTGTTGGTGTGAGCGGTGCATTTCTTGCACCAAAATAAAAAGTCTGGCTACGTTGGTGTTTTCCAAAAAAAAAAAGGTATTAATTGGTATTAATGTGGCGAGTGTGGTTGTCGACCTTCGAGAGGGAAACCTTGATCCTCTACTAAAAACTTGTTATTACACAGTGAATGTCGTTGTCGACCTTCGAGAGGGAAATATTGATCCTCTAATAAAAACTTGTTATTACACAGTGAATGTCGTTGTCGATCTTGGAGAGGGAAATCTTGATCCTCTACTAAAAACTTGTTATTACACAGTGAATGTCGTTGTCGACCTTCGAGAGGGAAATCTTGATCGTCTACTAAAAACTTGTTATTACACAGTGAATACCGCTGTCGACCTTGGACCGGGATCTCT
>BLSH010263430.1:122562-139813 GCA_018402905.1 Glandirana rugosa
TTATTTGTAGGGCACTTGCCCTAGTTTGAAGATGATTTTAGAACAGTTATATGGCTTCTACCGTTAATTAATACTTTTCAGACACAGTTTGAAGATGATCCACATTCACCTCCATTTTTGCTTTTTTTATGTTTTTATTTTTTAAAAAATATTTAAAGTTATTTCCCTGTCCCCATTTTTTTGTAGGGCACTTGCCCTACCCTTACCCCCATTTTACTTCCTTTTGCAGCCCTCTAGGGCTTTCCAGGACTTTGTTACAGCCATTTTTGTGCCTAAAAGTTCGAGTCCCCATTGATTTCAATGGGGTTCGTTGTCCGTGCGATCGTTCGGGTTCCGTCCGGACCCGGACCCGGACTTTGTCCCGAAGTTCGGACGGACCAGCAGAACCCGAACTTCCAGAGGTTCGCTCAACTCTACTCATATTTACACTAAAATGCAAAAGAAAAAAAAAAAATCTGAAAAAAATGAGAGGCCAAAAAAAAAAAACGGGCCCTTTAAGACCGTTGGGTGGAAGTGACTTCTGACGTCATTTCCGCCCCGCCATGTTATGGAGCCGAGTGAGCGGCTTCAGCCGCTCAGTCGGATCCCGGACACTGGGGGGAGAGGATCGGATCATCTCCGCCGCTGCTGGCGGGTCCGGTAAGCTGCGGAGTTGACCGGAAAGCGGCGGGCACCTCTCCCGCCGCTGATAAAAGTGATCTTGCGGCAAATCCGCCGCTAAGACCACTTTTATCTTACAGGGAATCGCCTGCTGAAAAAAACTGTATCTGAATGGTGCCTGCAGCTGCAGGCACCATTCAGATATCATCACTCAAACCCAAGGATGTCATATGACGTCCGGCGGTACGGAAGTGGTTAAGGGCCAAAGTTTGTCGCCATTTCACGAGCGGTTGCAATTTTAAAGCATGACATGTTGACATTTACTTGGCGTAACATTATATTTCACAATATATAAAAAAATTGTGCTAACTTTACTGTTGTCTTATTTTTTAATTCAAAAAATGTATATTTTCTCCAAAAAAATAGAGCTTTTAAGGCCGCTGTGCAAATATTGAGTGACATAAAGTATTGCAACGACCGTCATTTTATTCTCTAGGATGTTCGAAAAAAATATATATATAATTTTTGGGGGTTCTAAGTAATTTTCTAGCAAAAGAAAATTACTTTAACTTGTAAACACCAAATCTCAGAAAGAGGCGCAGTGCTTAAGTGGTTTAAACAATATTTTAGAACAATTTAAAAGTAACACAGCAGTTACCGTTTATTTAATACCAACACTTTGTCTCTAATGAAAGGTGGCAAGTAGAGTTGAGTGGATGCAAGGAATTTTGAAATGCTAGCATTCAGGTAAAGGGATCGCGAGTGGGTAGGGGGGTACTTCCTCTTTCTCTCCAGTGTTTGGGAGATGGACAGCTGTAAGCTTCCATGGGACCATGGTGTGGAAATGCTTGGGGACGGTGGCGGACATGGTGGCATTGCTGTCACATCGTCTGTTTGCTGCGTGGCAGGTGACACTGGCACTGTAGAGGTGGAGGAAGAGGCCGAGGCAGCAGCAGAAGAGGAAGCAGGAGGAGGCCAAGATCTTTCTTGGATTTTGAGGTGCTTATTCCCCTGCAGCTCGTGCTTTGCATGTAGATGCCTGGTCATGCAGGTTGTGCTCAGGTTTAGAAATTCATGCCTCGCTTCAGGCTCTGATTGCACAGTGTGCAAACCACTCATGTCTTGTCGTCAGCACATTATCTGAAGAACTGCCACACCAGGGAACTCCTTTGAGCTGCCTTTGGAGTGCTAGGTCCCTGTGTGCGGTGTGTAGTAGCAGGCGTACTGACCAGGGGACAGTCGCTCTGCTTTTGCAACCTGCTTCCACTTTTGCTGTGATGGTGCCTCTGTGCTACCACCACCTCTTCCTCCAAACTGCACACCTCACTTGCATGACCTTCATTCCATGTGGGGTCAAGGACCTCATCATCCTCCACATCATCTTCCACTCAATCTTCACCACTACCCTCCTTGTCAGTCTGCACACTGTGAAAGCCACAGCAGTTGGCACCTGTGTTTCGTCATCATCAGAGACGTGCTGCGGTGGTGTTTCCATGTCCTCATCCTGAAACAGAAGTGGTTGGGCATCGGTGCACTCAATGTCTTCCACTTCTGGGGCAGGGCTATGTGGATGGCCCATGGAAAGCACACAAGCAAAGACTTTAAAAAGCATAAGAGACTGCTGCATGCCTTGGGGCTCAGACTGCTTGGCTGATTTACAAGGGGCTGAGGTGAAAGACAGATGGCCATGGGATTCAGGTGCCAACTCTGAGCTTTCAGCAAGGGACCGGGTGGGAGACAATGTGAAGGAACTGGAGGCATTGTCAGCCACCCAATCTACTATCGCCTGTACTTGTTCTGGCCTCACCATTCGTTGAGCGGCATTCAAGCCTGCCATATAACATTGAAGGTTCTGTCGGCTACTCACACCTGAGGAAGGTGTTTCACCTGTACGTGTAGCTGGCACAGATCGACCACATCCTCTCCTTGCAACAGGAGCTTCACCAACACCACCAACACCAGCAGCACCAGACCACATCCCTTATTTGATGCTCTCCTCATTCTGGACGCAAATGTACTATTTAGCACAAATTTCAATTATTTGTCAAACCAGCAATGTAGACGCACTTTTTAATTTTGTGCAAGAAATGCACAGCAATGTGCAAATGTACTATGTAGCACTATTTATTAATAATAAAAAAATAAATAAATAAATTATTATTCTGTTTTTTTTCAAACCAGCAATGTAGATGCACTTTTTATTTTTGTGCAAGAAATGCACTGCTCACACCAGCAGAAGGAACATCTCCCTACACCAGTATGAGATTATTTTAGAACGATAATCTGCCTCTCACAGCAGCACCAGGAACCTCTCCCTACAACAGTATGAGATGATTTTAGAAGGCTAATCTGTCCCTCACAACAGCAGCAGGAACCTCTCCCTACACCAGTATGAGATGATTTTAGAACGCTAATCTGTCTCTCACAGCAGCAGCAGGAACCTCTCCCTACACCAGTATGAGATGATTTTAGAACGCTAATCTGTCCCTCACAGCACCGCCAGGAACCTCTCCCTACTACAGTATGAGATTATTTTAGAACGATAATCTGTCCCTCACAGCACCGCCAGGAACCTCTCCCTATTCCAGTATGAGATGATTTTAGTACACTAATCTGTCCCTCACAGCACCGCCAGGAACCTCTCCCTACTCCAGTATGGGATGATTTTAGAACGATAATCTGTCCCTCACAGCACCGCCAGGAACCTCTCCCTACTCCAGTATGAGATGATTTTAGAACGATAATCTGTCTCTCACAGCAGCACCAGGAACCTCTCCCTACTCCAGTATGAGATGATTTTAGAATGATAATCCGTCCCTCACACCAGCAGCAGGAACCTCTCCCTATACCAGTATGAAATGCTTTTAGAACGGTAATCTGTCCCTCACACCAGCAGCAGGATTCTCTCCCTATACCAGTATGAGATGATTTTATGACGCTAATCTGTCCCTCACACCAGCAGCAGGAACCTCTCCCTACACCAGTATGAGATAATTTTAGAACGCTAATCTGTCCCTCACAGCAGCAGCAGGAACCTCTTCCTACACCAGTATGAGATGATTTTAGAAGCTAATCTGTCCTTCACAGCAAAGTCAGGAACCTCTCCCTACTCCAGTATGAGATCATTTTAGAACAATAATCTGTTCCTCACAGCACCGCCAGGAACCTTTCCCTACTCCAGTATGAGATGATTTTAGAACAATAACCTGTCCCTCACAGCACCGCCAGGAACCTCTCCCTACTCCAGTATGAGATGATTTTAGAACGATAATCTGTCCCGTACAGCACAGCCAGGAACCTCTCCCTACTCCAGTATGACATGATTTTAGAACGATAATCTGTCCCTCACAGCACCGCCAGGAACCTCTCCCTACTCCAGTATGAGATAATTTTAGAACGCTAATCTGTCCCTCACAGCAGCAGCAGGAACCTCTTCCTACACCAGTATGAGATGATTTTAGAAGCTAATCTGTCCTTCACAGCACAGCCAGGAACCTCTCCCTACTCCAGTATGAGATAATTTTAGAACAATAATCTGTTCCTCACAGCACCGCCAGGAACCTTTCCCTACTCCATTATGAGCTGATTTTAGAACGATAACCTGTCCCTCACAGCACCGCCAGGAACCTCTCCCTACTCCAGTATGAGATGATTTTAGAACGATAATCAGTCCCTCACACCAGCAGCAGGAACCTATCCCTATACCAGTATGAGATGATTTTATGACGCTAATCTGTCCCTCACACCAGCAGCAGAAATTTCTCTCCCTATACCAGTATGAGATGATTTTATGACGCTAATCTGTCCCTCACACCAGCAGCAGGAACCTTTCCCCACACCAGTATGAGACAATTTTAGAACACTATTCTGTCCCTCACAGCAGCAGCAGGAAGATCTCCCTACTCCAGTATGAGATGATTTTAGAATGATAATTTGTCCTTCACAGCAGCAGCAGGAACCTCTCCATATACTAGTATGAGATGATTTTATAACGGTAATCTGTCCCTCACAGCAGCAGCAGGAACCTCCCCCTTTACTAGTATGAGATGATTTTATAACGGTAATCTGTCCCTCACAGCAGCGGCAGGAACCTCTCCCTATACTAGTATGAGATGATTTTATAATGCTAATCTATCCCTCACTTAGCGGCAGGAACCTCTCCCTATACCAGTATAAGATGATTTTATGACGCTAATCTATTCCTCACAGCGGCGGCAGGAACCTCTCCCTATACCAGTATGAGATGATTTTATAACGGTAATCTATACCTCACAGCGGCGGCAGCATCCTCTCCTTACACTAGCCTGAGAGCATGTGACATGCAGCGCTATGTGACTCCAGCTCATATCGAGGCTGGGTAACATGATGTACTGGTCAATCACAGCCATGCCATTAGTAGTCATGGCTGTGATGGCTTCTAAGGGCAATCAAGTGAAATTCTTGTTGATTGGCTGCCCTGCAGCTATTCAAAAAGTGCGAAAACATACCCGAACCCCAACCCAGACTTTTTCTCAAATGTCCGGGTTCGGAACGTGGACACCCTAAAGTCTGGTATGGACCTGAACTTTACAGTCCGGGCCCAGGGCCGTGGCTATTACGTGCGCCGGCGCCGTGATGACGTCGGATGCCATTGCGTCTGCGTCTGATGTCTTTGCACTTTCACCGCGGCGTCGGACGCAGCTGCGGTGGGGAATCAGCAGGACGGGAAGCTTTTGCCTCCCACACGACCGTATAGGTGACTGGTGAGCACATACAGGTGGGTGAGCAGACACCCTGATTGCTACAATGAGCTTGAATGCTCAACGATGCCCTGACTTGGACCCCTCCCATTTAGGGAGGGGCCTTCCCTACTTATACCAAGCCTTTTTGCTATGGGGGTTTGTTGCCTCCATCACCCTCACCACGTTCCCATTGCGGATTGTTCTCTTGCAGCACAGGGGTAAGCAACCTTACATTCAGTCACGTTGGTGATATTTTTTCTTATTAGGGGGGATTCTCTTTCCCCCTTGATTTGAACTTTTTGTTCAAACAATTGTATTTTATTATTAATTCGATATTACCCTTTGATTGCAGTCTACTCTTACCTACAATGTGCATGGTGTGAGCTCATTATTGGGGTTGCAAACTACCTAGTAAGTAGGCGCTCTACTTTATATACATTTTTGAGGCTTGTTGGACCTCATTGAAGTGTACCAATCAGTGCTAGTTTTCCTGTAGGTGTCCAGTGGGGGATCCTTCCTGTCCCTTCTCAATTGATTCTCGTGGGGGACGGAGGGTATGTGCGTGGGGGGCTGCTCTCTGGGGACCACCCTAAGGCTCCATCTGGCACCCTGGCATTCTGCTGTATCACTTTGAACTCTTTTCTGGTCTCGTTGAGACCTCTGCAGTTCCGGACATTGTGAAGTCATCCTGGTCTGCTTTTACTCGACTACAGTCCATTTTGTTACATATCAATGTATTGGGACCTTCTCTGTATGTATGTATGTGTATGCCATTACAATTACTGTGATAAAAATAGTACATTTTGATACTATGAAATTGTATAACTTGCCATATATTTATGCATGTTGTTATCTTTCAGAACCACGTTATACAGTGTCTTCCCTGAGGAAGAAGTAGAAAGGAAATTTTTGAACTTCGAAACATGTTGGATATGGAGCCAAGCCTTGTATATCAGGACACACTATATGTCTGATGGTTTGATAGCTCTCACGATGATATAATATGTCATAGTTCAGTATGTGCGTATTGTCAATGTACAATGTTCATTGTCTAGACCTAAGGGTATACTTTTTCAATTTTGGATTAAATAAATGACATAACTTTTACTACTGTGTCATACCTTTCTGGGGTAGTGGTGCTGTATCAAATTCCCTGTGGGCATATCCATTTGAAACATTACAGTCCGGGTTCACTCAACTCTAGTGGCAAGTATTAAACAAAATTCAGCACTCTCCAAATGTTCATAAATCGAGTTGAGCGGACACCTGGATGTTCAGGTTCGTCTGGTTCGGCCGAACTTCGCTGAAAAGTTCGGGTTCGGTACTGAACTTGACCCAAACTTTTTCCCCGGACCCCGAACTCCATTGAAGTCAATGGTGACCCGAACTTTTCGACACACAAATGGCTGTAAAAAAGTCCTGGAAAGGGCTGCAAAAGGAAGCAAAATGGTGGTAAGGAGTAGTACAAGTGCCCTACAAACAAATGTGGATAGGGAAATGGCTTAAAATCACAAAAACAATAAAATGGGAGGAGGTGGCTGTGGAATAAGAGCCTAAAGGTTGACTAGGCCGTGACAGTGGCAGTGTAGGTGGAAGTGGCGGTGGTGGAGGAAGAGGAGGAGGTAGCCAACACTGTTATTTTGTTTGTTTGTTTTTTTTTCTAATTGAGACTAGAGTTGATCGAACCCCTGGATGGTGGGGTTCGGTGGGTTCCACCTTTATCCCGAACCCTGAACCCAATTGAATTCAATGGAGACCCGAACTTTTCGGCACAAAAATGACTGTAAAAAAGTCCTGAAAAGTGCTAGAGGGCTGCAAAATGATTTTAGAATAATAATCTGTCCCTTACAGCAACAGCAGGAACCTGACCCTATAGGAGTAGGCAATGATTTTAGAACAATAATCTGTCCCTTACAGCAACAGCAGGAACCTGACCCTATAGAACTAGAAGATGATTTTAGAAAAATAATCTGTCCCTCTAAGCAGTAGGCTCTACCTAGTCCAGTCAGATCGTTCTGTAATGCAGGATGAGATCTGCAATCTGTCCATCACAGCACCGGCAGCATCCTCTCCCTACACTAGCCTGAGAGCATGTGACATGCAGCACTAAGTGACTCCAGCTTATAAAGTGGCTGGGTCACATGATGCACTGGCCAATCACAGCCATGCCATTAGTAGGCATTGCTGTGATGGCTTCTAAGGGCAAACCAGTGAAACGCTTGTTGATTGGCTGCCCTGCAGCTTTTCAACATGCGTGATCAAATACCCAAACCCAGAACTCAAACCCAAGCTTTTTTTCAAATGTCCGGGTCCGGGTCACGGACACCCCAAAGTTCGGTACGAACCCAAACTTTACAGTTCGTGTTCACTCAACTCTAATTGACACATATTAAAAAAAAACAAGTATACCAATGGCTGTGTGAGGCCGGTCTAAATGTCTATTCTGTGCAAGGTACAGACAAGTCTTGTGGGATCCATGCCTAAACACACGTTCAGACAATACACTGGCTGCAGGGCAGGCCAGCACCTCCAAGGCATAAAGGACAAGCTCAGGCCATGTGCCCAATTTGGAGACCCAGAAGTTGAATGGGACAGACCCAGCAGTCAGTACTTGTAACTGTGTGCACACATACTGTTCCACCATGTTGCTGAAATGCTGCCCCCTGCTAAGACGTTGCCTATCAGCTGGTGGTGCTGTTTGTTGTGGCGGGCTGCTGACAAAGCTTTTCCACATTTCGGCCATGCTAAACCTGCCTTCTGAGGTGCTGGCAGTGCCACAGCTGCGTTGGCGACCTCTTCCTCCTCCTCCGCCTTCGCCTTGTGCTTCCACAGAGCCCCCTGTATCATTTGGGAATGCCCTCAGCAGCACGTCTACCAGCGTGCGCTTGTAGTCACGCATCTTCCAATCACACTCCAGTGAGGGAATAAAGGACGGCATGTTGTCCTTGTAATAGGGATCCAGCAGGATGGCCACCCAGTAATCGCCACAAGTTAAAATGTGGGCAACTCGGCTGTCGTTGAGCAGGCACTGCAGCATGTAGTCGCTCATGTCTGCCAGGCTGCCCAGAGGCAAAGACAAGCTGTCCTCTGTGGGAGGTGTATCATCTGTGTCCTCCGTATCCCCCCAGCCATGCTCCAGTGATGCCCACGAGCTGCGTTGGGTGCCACCCTGCTGTGAACATGGTTCCTCCTCCTCATCATCATCATCTTCCTCGTCCTCCTCATCCTCCAGAACCGTGCCCTGGCTTCAAATTTTTTTACATGGCCTATGCTGGTGCAGGAACCCACCCTCCGAGCCACTTGTGAATGACAGGCCTGATAACCGTGGAAATGACCCCTCTTCCTCCTCCTCTTCCTCCTGTGCCACATCCTCTTCCATCATCGCCCAAAGTGTTTTTTCAAGGAGACATAGAAGTGGGATAGTAACGCTGAGAACAGCGTCATCGGCACTGGCCATGTTGGTGGAGTACTCAAAACACCGCAATATGGTACACAGGTCTCGCATGGAGGCCCATTCGTTGGTGGTAAAGTGGTGCTGTTCCGCAGAGTGACTGACCCGTGCGTGCTCCAGCTGAAACTCCACTATTGCCTGCTGCTGCTCGCACAGTCTCTCCAGCATGTTCCACCTTGTGGGCACGTCGCATAGGAGGCGGTGAGCGGGAAGGCCGAAGTTCTGCTGCAGCGCAGACAGGCGAGCAGAAGCAGGGTGAGAACACTGAAAGCGCGCACAGACGGCCCGCACTTTCTGCAGCAGCTCTGACATATCCAGGTAGTTTTTTAGAGATTTCTGCACCACCAAATTCAGCACATGCGCCAGGCAAGGGATGTGCGTCAAACCGGCTATGCCCAGAGCTGCTACGAGATTTTGCCCATTATCGCACACCACCAGGCTGGGCTTGAGGCTCAGTGGCAACAACCACTCATTGGTCTGTTGTTCAATGCCCCTCCACAGCTGCTGCGCAGTGTGGGGTTTATCCCCCAAACATATCAGTTTTAAAACAGCCTGCTGTCGTTTCCCCCTGGATGTGCTGAAGTTGGTGGTGAAGGTATTACGCTGAGCGGATGAGGAGGTGGTAGAGGAGGAGGAGGAGGAAGCGCAGTAGGAGGAGGAGGCAACAGGAGGCAAAGAGAAATGCCCTGCAATCCTCGGTGGCAGAAGGACATGCGCCAAACAGCTAGCCACCTCAGGCCCACCCACCACAACATTTGCCCAGTGTGCAGTTAGTGAGATATAGCATCTCTGCCCGTACTTACTGGTCCACGTATCAGTGGTTATGTGGACCTTGCCACAGATGGCGTTGCTCAGTGCACACTTGATCTCGTCCTCGACTTGTTTGTGCAGGGAAGGGATGACTCGCCTGGAAAAGTAGTGGCGACTGTGGGACAGACACCTCCATCAGGTTTTTAAAACTGTCCGTGTCCACCAGACGGAATGACAGCATTTCAAAAGCCAGAAATTTTGAAATGCTGGCATTCAGGGCCAGGGATCGCGGGTGGGTAGGGGGGTACTTCCTCTTTTTCTCCAGTGTTTGAGAGATGGAGAGCTGTAAGCTTCCATGGGACCGTGTGGAAATGCTTGGGGACGGTGGCGGACATGGTGGCGTTGCTGTCACATCGTCTGTGTGCTGGGTGGCAGGTGACACTGGCACTGTAGAGGTGGAGGAAGAGGCCGAGGCAGCAGCAGAAGAGGAAGCAGGAGGAGGCCGAGACCTTTCTTGCATTTTGAGGTACTTATTCTACTGCAGCATGTGCTTTGCATTTAGATGCCTGGTCATGGAGGTTGTGCTCAGGTTTAGAACATTTGTGCCTCGCTTCATTCTCTCATTGCGCAGTGTGCAAACCACTTGTGTCTTGTAGTCAGCACATTGTCTGAAGAACTACCACACCGGGGAACGACTTTAAGGTGCCTTTGGTGTGCTAGATCCCTGAGTGCGGTGGGTAATAGCAGGCATACTGTCTAGGGGACGCTCGCTCCGCTTTTGCAACCTGCTTCCTCTTTTGCTGTGCTGGTGCCTCTGTGCGACCATCACCTCTTCCTCCAAACTGCACACGTCACTCGCATGACCTTCATTCCATGTGGGGTCTAGGAACTCATAATCCTCCATATCATCTTCCACCCACCCTTCACCACTGCCCTCCTTGTCAGTCTGCACACTGAGGAAAGCCACAGCAGTTGGCACCTCTGTTTCGTCATCATCAGAGACGTGCTGCAGTAGTGTTTCCATGTCCTCATCCTGCAACAGAAGTGGTTGGGTATCGGTGCACTCAATGTCTTCCACTTCTGGGGCAGGTCTATGTGGATGGCCCATGGAAAGCACACTAGCAGAGTCATCAAAAAGCATAAGAGACTGCTGCATGACTTGGGGCTCAGACTGCTTGGCTGATTTATAAGGGGCTGAGGTGAAAGACAGATGGCCATGGGGTTCAGGTGCCAACTCTGAGCTTTCATCAAGGGACCGGGTGGGAGACAATGTGAAGGAACTGGAGGCATTGTCAGCCACCCAATCTACTATCGCCTGTACTTGTTCTGGCCTCACCATTCGTTAAGCGCCATTCGGGCCTACCATATAATGGTGAAGGTTCTGTCGGCTACCTGAGGAAGCTGTTTCACTTGTGCGTGTAGCTGGCACAGATCGACCACATCCTATCCTTGCAACAGGAGCTTCAGAAACACCACCAACACCAGCAGCACCACGACCACGTCCCTTATTTGTTGCTCTCCTCATTCTGGACACAAATGTACTATGTAGTACCATTTATTAATGCTAAAAAAAAAAAAAGAATAATAAATTATTATTTTTTTTAAAAAAAAAAAGAAAATTGTAGATGCACTTTTTATTTTTGTGCAAGAAATGCACCGCTCACACCAGCAGCAGGAACCTCTCCCTAGACCAGTATGAGATGATTTTAGAACGATAATCTGTCTTTCACAGCACCGACAGGAACCTGTCCCTACTGCAGTATGAGATGATTTTAGAACAATAATCTTCCCCTCACAGCACCGACAGGAACCTCTCCCTAATGCAGTAGGAGATGGTTTTATAACGATAAACTCTCCCTCAGAGCACCAACAGGAACCTCTCCCTAATGCAGTAGTATATAGTTTTAGAACGATAAACTCTCCCTCACAGCACTAACAGGAACCTCGCCCTAATGCAGTAGGAGCTGGTTTTATAATGATAAACTCTCTCTCAGAGCACCAACAGGAACCTCTCTGTTAGAAAAAGACTGTGCTAAGGGTTAATGGCATGTTGTTGTGTTTTCCTCTAATTCCTGGATGAGCAGCTCTATTTAACCACTTAAGCACCGGAAGGATTTCCAGCTTTAGGACCGGAGCCCTTTTTGCGATTCGGCGCTGCGTCGTTTTAACTGACAATTGCGCGGTCATGCGACGTTGTACCCAAACGAAATTTGCGTCCTTTTTTCCCCACAAATAGAGCTTTCTTTTGGTGGTATTTGATCCCCTCTGCGTCATTTCTGATCGCCGCTATAAACAAAAGAAGAGCGACAATTTTGCAAAAAAACCCAAATTTCTTACTTTTTGCTAAAATACAAATCCAAAAAAAAAATATAAAAAAACATTTTTTTTCACCGTTTTTGGCCGATTTATATTCTTCCTCATATTTGCGATAAAAAAAAATTGCAATTGGTGTTTATTGATTGGTTTGCGCAAAAGTGGTCGCGTTTACGGATGATGAGAATTCATTTTTGGGGTTTTTATTTTTTTTTTATTTTTTACTAATAATGGCGGCGATCTGCGATTTTTAGCGGTACTGCGATATTTCAGCGGACATGTCGCACCATTTTGACACTTTTTTGGGACCATTGGCATGTATACAGCGATCAGTGCTATAAAAATGCACTGATTACTGTGTAAATGCCATTGGCAGTGAAGGGGTTAACCTGCAGGGGGCGCTCTAAGGGTTAACTATGTTCCCTGGGCGTGTTCTAACTGTGGGGGGACTGCCCTAACAGGGGAAGGGAAGTGGTCACAGCCTTCATGTACAGGAAGGCTGTGATCACAGCCCTTCCCCCTCACACAGAGCGGAGGTCCGTGTTTACATACACGGACCTCCGCTCATTCGCTCCGGGGGGGCCATCGCGGGTGGCCGGCGGCAATCGAAGCCGCCGCACCCGCTCCCCGGCCCTCCCCGGACACAGTGAGCGAGCGGGCGCGCCTCCGGCGGCGCGCGCACGCTCACTAGGCTCGATCACGCGGCCGCCGTCGTATGACGGCGATCCGCGTTACAGAGCCATCTTGCCGCCGTCAATTGCCGATTGACGGTCGGCAAGTGGTTAAACTTCCTGTTCCTGTCAGCAAGTGCTGTCCATTCTACAGCGTTTAGTGTGAGTTCCTTGCTTCCTGACTATCTGATACCTGTTCCTGTGACCCGGCCTGCTTTAACCATGCTCTGAACTCTGCCTGCACCGACCCCGGCTTCTACGACCACTCTACTGCCTGCTCCCTTGTACCTTGCTGCCTGAATGTTACCGACCCAGCCTGCACCCGACCATTCGTCTACCTGAACCCTTGTACTGCACCGCCCGCCAGTTACTGACCCGGACTGCCTCACGACCCTTCTGCCTGCACGAGCTCCAGCGGACATCTACCTTGCATCAGTGACTGTCCAGCCCTCATGCCCCCCCGTCCTCCTGAGTTCCCTGTCTGCACTACCAGGGACTCACGAACCGGGGTCGCAAGAGAGGTACCCCCTGCATAAGCCAGACTCCATCACCAGGTACGTGACACTCTCCCTAATGCAGTAGTAGATGGTTTTATAACGATAAACTCTCCCTCAGAGCACCAACAGGAACCTCTCCCTAATGCAGTAGGAGATGGTTTTAGAGCGATAAACTCTCCCTCAGAGCACCAACAGGAACCTCTCCCTAATGCAGTAGGAGATGGTTTTATAATGATAAACTCTCCCTCAGAGCACCAACAGGAACCTCTCCTTAATGCAGTAGTAAATGGTTTTAGAATGATAAACTCTCTCTCAGAGCACCAACAGGAACCTCTCCAGAATGCAGTAGGAGATGGTTTTAGAACGATAAACTCTCCCTCAGAGCACCAACAGGAACCTCTCCCTAATGCAGTAGGAGGTGGTTTTAGAACGATAAACTCTCCCTCAGAGCACCAACGGGAACCTCTCCCTAATGCAGTAGGAGATGGTTTTAGAATGATAAACTCTCTCTCAGAGCACCAACAGGAACCTCTCCCTAATGCAGTAGTAGATGGTTTTAGAATGATAAACTCTCCCTCAGAGCACCAACAGGAACCTCTCCCTAATGCAGTAGGAGATGGTTTTAGAACGATAAACTCTCCCTCAGAGCACCAACAGGAACCTCTCCATAATGCAGTAGTAGATGGTTTTAGAATGATAATCTCTTCCTCAGAGCACCAACAGGAACCTCTCCCTAAAGCAGTAGTAGATGGTTTTAGAATGATAATCTCTCCCTCAGAGCACCAACAGGAATCTCTCCCTAATATAGTTGTGTGAACACCTGGATGTTTGGGTTCGGCCGGACTTCGCGGAAACGTTCGGGTTCGGTCCCGAACGTTATCTGAACCTTATCCCGGACACCGAACCCCATTGAAGTCAATGGGGACCCGAACTTTTCAACACAAAAATGACTGTAAAAAAGTACTGGAAAGTGCTAGAGGGCTGCAAAAGGAAGAAAAATTGGAGATGTTATTAGATCTGCAATCTGTCCCTCAAAGTAGTAGTAATCTCTACCTTGTCCAGTATCAGATCGTTCTGTAATCAGATCGTTCTGTAATGCAGGTTGCAGGATGAGATGTTATAGATCTACAATCTGTCCCTCAAAGCAGTAGTAATAATCTCTACCTAGTGATTATCACTGCAATCTGTCCCTCACAGCAGTAGTAGTAATCTCTACCTAGGTATTAGATCTGCAATCTGTCCCTCACAATCTGTCCCTCACAGCGCCGGCAGCATCCTCTCCCTACACTACCCAGAGAGCATGTGACATGCAGCACTGTGACTCCATCCTCATATAGAGGCTGGGTCACATGATGCACTGGCCAATCACAGCTATACCATTAGTAGGCATGGCTGTGATGGCTAGGGAAAACCAGTGAAACGCTTGTTGATTGGCTGCCCTGCAGCTTTTCAACATGTGTGATAAAATACCAGAACCCCGAACCCGAACGTTTTTCTAAAACGTTCGGGTTCGGTACACGGACACCCGAAAATTCGGTACAGACCCGAACTTTACAGTTCGGGTTCGCTCAACTCTACTCCCTAATGCAGTAGTATATGGTTTTAGAACGATAAACTCTCCCTCACAGCACTAACAGGAACCTCTCCCTAATGCAGTAGGAGATGGTTTTATAACGATAAACTCTCCCTCAGAGCACCAACTAGAACCTCTCCCTAATGCAGTAGTAGATGGTTTTAGAACGATAAACTCTCCCTCACAGCACTAACAGGAACCTCTCCCTAATGCTGTAGGAGTTGGTTATATAATGATAAACTCTCCCTCAGAGCACCAACAGGAACCTCTCCCTAATGCAGTAGGAGATGGTTTTAGAACGAAAAACTCCCTCAGAGCACCAACAGGAACCTCTCCCTAATGCAGTTAGAGATGGTTTTATAACGATAAACTGTCCCTCAGAGCACCAACAGGAACCTCTCATTAATGCAGTAGTAAATGGTTTTAGAATGATAAACTCTCCCTCAGAGCACCAACAGGAACCTCTCCTTAATGCAGTAGGAGATGGTTTTAGAACGATAAACTCTCCCTCAGAGCACCAACAGGAACCTCTCCCTAATGCAGTAGTAGATGGTTTTAGAGCGATAAACTCTCTCTCAGAGCACCAACAGGACCCTCTCCCTAGTGCAGTAGTAGATGGTTTTAGAACGATAAACTCTCCCTCAGAGCACCAACTAGAACCTCTCCCTAATGCAGTAGTAGATGGTTTTAGAACGATAAACTCTCCCTCAGAGCACCAACAGGAACCTCTCACTAATGCAGTAGTAAATGGTTTTAGAACGATAAACTCTCCCTCAGAGCACCAACAGGAACCTCTCCTTAATGCAGTAGGAGATGGTTTTAGAACGATAAGCTCTCCCTCAGAGCACCAACAGGAACCTCTCCCTAATGCAGTAGTAGATGGTTTTATAACGATAAACTCTCCCTAATGCAGTAGGAGATTGTTTTAGAACGATAAACTCTCCCTTAGAGCACCAGCAGGACCCTCTCCCTAATGCAGTAGTAGATGGTTTTAGAACGATAAACTCTCCCTCAGAGCACCAACTAGAACCTCTCCCTAATGCAGTAGTAGATGGTTTTAGAACGATAAACTCTTCCTCAGAGCACCAACAGGAACCTCTCCCTAATGCAGTAGGAGATGGTTTTAGAACGATAAACTCTCCCTCAGAGCACCAACAGGAACCTCTCCATAATGCAGTAGTAGATGGTTTTAGAATGATAATCTCTCCCTCAGAGCACCAACAGGAACCTCTCCCTAAAGCAGTAGTAGATGGTTTTAGAATGATAATCTCTCCCTCAGAGCACCAACAGGAATCTCTCCCTAATATAGTTGTGTGAACACCTAGATGTTTGGGTTCAGCCGGACTTCGAGGAAACGTTCGGGTTCGGTCCCGAACGTTATCTGAACCTTATCCCGGACACCGAACCCCATTGAAGTCAATGGGGACCCGAACTTTTCAACACAAAAATGACTGTAAAAAAGTACTGGAAAGTGCTAGAGGGCTGCAAAAGGAAGAAAAATTGGAGATGTTATTAGATCTGCAATCTGTCCCTCAAAGTAGTAGTAATCTCTACCTTGTCCAGTATCAGATCGTTCTGTAATCAGATCGTTCTGTAATGCAGGTTGCAGGATGAGATGTTATAAATCTACAATCTGTCCCTCAAAGCAGTAGTAATAATCTCTACCTAGTGATTATCACTGCAATCTGTCCCTCACAGCAGTAGTAGTAATCTCTACCTAGGTATTAGATCTGCAATCTGTCCCTCACAATCTGTCCCTCACAGCGCCGGCAGCATCCTCTCCCTACACTACCCAGAGAGCATGTGACATGCAGCACTGTGACTCCATCCTCATATAGAGGCTGGGTCACATGATGCACTGGCCAATCACAGCTATACCATTAGTAGGCATGGCTGTGATGGTTAGGGAAAACCAGTGAAACGCTTGTTGATTGGTTGCCCTGCAGCTTTTCAACATGTGTGATAAAATACCAGAACCCCGAACCCGAACGTTTTTCTCAAACGTTCGGGTTCGGTACACGGACACCCGAAAATTCGGTACAGACCCGAACTTTACAGTTCGGGTTCGCTCAACTTTACTCCCTAATGCAGTAGTATATGGTTTTAGAACGATAAACTCTCCCTCACAGCACTAACAGGAACCTCTCCCTAATGCAGTAGGAGATGGTTTTATAACGATAAACTCTCCCTCAGAGCACCAACAGGAACCTCTCCCTAATGCAGTAGGAGATGGTTTTGGAACGATAAACTCTCCCTCAGAGCACCAACAGGAATCTCTCCCTAATGCAGTAGTAGATGGTTTTAGAACAATAAACTCTCCCTCAGAGCACCAACAGGAACCTCTCCCTAATGCAGTAGTAGATGGTTTTAGAACGATAAACTCTCTCTCAGAGCACCAACAGGACCCTCTCCCTAATGCAGTAGTAGATGGTTTTAGAACGATAAACTCTCCCTCAGAGCACCAACTAGAACCTCTCCCTAATGCAGTAGTAGATGGTTTTAGAACGATAAACTCTCCCTCACAGCACTAACAGGAACCTCTCCCTAATGCAGTAGGAGATGGTTTTATAATGATAAACTCTCCCTCAGAGCACCAACAGGAACCTCTCCTTAATGCAGTAGTAAATGATTTTAGAATGATAAACTCTCTCTCAGAGCACCAGCAGGAACCTCTC
>BLSH010263430.1:142491-157868 GCA_018402905.1 Glandirana rugosa
TCCCTCTCCAAGGACAACCACGAGACTCTCTCTCAAATAGTAAGATTTTAGTAAATGATGACGTAATTGGTGAACGGCTGGCGGCTAGCCGTAGACTGCCGCCGTTTCACCGAGCAAGGGCGTTTTGCGGCAGTATGCTGCCGCCGACGCCCTTGCTCAAATCACTCGCGCGCGCGCGGCGGCCTCCGCGCGGGCGCACGAGTGACACAAGCCCTTCCCGGTCCCTCGCCCACGCCGCCGAAGCTAACGGCGGCCGATGGGCGCTACCGGGGGGCCTCGCTTACTCGCCTCCAGGCACATACATTTGTGCCTGGAGGCGAGACACACTCCCCCTTCCCGACACTAGTGTCGGAAGGACATGCACTCGCGCTCACTAAACTCGTTCCCGCAGCCGCCGTCGTATGACGGCGTTTTGCGGGAACGAGCCACTTTGCCGCCGTCAGATGCCGATCGGCGGTCGGCAAGTGGTTAATGCAGTAGTAAATGATTTTAGAATGATAAACTCTCTCTCAGAGCACCAACAGGAACCTCTCCCTAATGCAGTAGTAGATGGTTTTATAACGATAAACTCTCCCTCAGAGCACCAACAGGAACCTCTGCCTAATGCAGTAGTAGATGGTTTTAAAACGATAAACTCTCCCTCAGAGCACAAACAGGAACCTCTCCCTAATGCAGTAGGAGATGGTTTTAGAATGATAAACTCTCCCTCAGAGCACCAACAGGAACCTCTCCCTAATGCAGTAGTAGATGGCTTTAGAATGATAAACTCTCCCACAGAGCACCAACAGGAACCTCTCCCTAAAGCAGTATTAGATGGTTTTAGAATGATAATCTCTCCCTCAGAGCACCAACAGGAACCTCTCCCTAATGCAGTAGTAGATGGTTTTATAACGATAAACCCTCCCTCAGAGCACCAACAGGAACCTCTCCCTAATGCAGTAGTAGATGGTTTTAGAATGATAATCTCTCCCTCAGAGCTTCAACAGGAACCTCTCCCTAATAGAGTTGAGTGAACACCTGGATGTTTGGGTTCGGCCGGACTTCGCGGAAACGTTCGTGTTCGGTGCCGAACGTTATCCGAACCTTACCCCGGACCCCGAACCCCATTGAAGTCAATGGGGACCCAAACTTTTCGACACAAAAATGAATGTAAAAAAGTACTGGAAAGTGCTAGAGGGCTGCAAAAGGAAGAAAAATGGGAGATGTTATTAGATCTGCAATCTGTCCCTCAAAGCAGTAGTAATCTCTACCTAGTCCAGTATCAGATCATTCTGTAATCAGATCGTTCTGTAATGCAGGTTGCAGGATGAGATGTTATAGATCTACAATCTGTCCCTCAAAGCAGTAGTAATAATCTCTACCTAGTTATTAGATCTGCAATCTGTCCCTCACAATCTGTCCCTCACAGCGCCGGCAGCATCCTCTCCCTACACTACCCAGAGAGCATGTGACATGCAGCACTGTGACTCCATCCTCATATAGAGGCTGGGTCACATGATTCACTGGCCAATCACAGCCATACCATTAGTAGGCATGGCTGTGATGGCTTCTAGGGAAAACCAGTGAAACGCTTGTTGATTGGCTGCCCTGCAGCTATTCAACATGTGTGATAAAATACCAGAACCCCGAACCCGAACGTTTTTCTCAAATGTTCGGGTTCGGTACACAGACACCCGAAAGTTCAGTACAGACCCGACCTTTACAGTTCGGGTTCGCTCAACTCTACTCCCTAATGCAGTAGTAGATGGTTTTAGAATGATAATCTCTCCCTCAGAGCACCAACAGGAACCTCTCCCTAATGCAGTAGTAGATGGTTTTAGAATGATAATCTCTCCCTCAGAGCACCAACAGGAATGTCTCCCTAATGCACTATAAGATGGTTCTGAACGCTAATGTCTCCCTCACAGCACAGACAGATATGTCTCCCTAATGCACTATAAGATGGTTCTGAACGCTAATGTCTCCCTCACATGACCGCAATGAAGGTCTCCCTAATGCAGTCTGAGATGGTTGTGACCGGCATGAAGCTCTCCCTACTCTAGTCGGAGACGATCTGACACGCGGCGCCACGTGACTCCAGCCTCACATAGAGGCTGGGTCACAAAATGCACTGGCCAATCACAGCCATGCCATTAGCAGGCATGGCTGTGATGGCTTCTAAGGGCAAACTAATGAAAAGCTTGTTGATTGGCTGCCCAGCAGCTATAGAAAAGGCGCCAAAAATACCCAAATACCGAACCCGATCCCAGACTTTTTTTTTTCAATGTCCGGGATCGGGTTCGGGGCACGGACACCCCAAAGTCCGGTCCCAAACTTTACAGTCCGGGTTCGCTCAACTCTATTCATTAACAAAACCTTTTCAAAGAGAAGTGTATGGAATTTTTCACCTACAAAGACTTTTCCCTACAGGGGCTCAATGAAGAGTGCAGTTGGAGACACTATCTGACATACTGTATGCCTTCATAGACACTGTTGACATTCCCATATTTCATTATATGTCATGTAACCATATTATTTATTTAACCAGTTGCCGACCACCACCTGTGGATTGACGGCGGCAACTTGGCTTGATATCGCAAACCGCCGTCACTTGACGGCGGCTTCGAGATCGCAGATCGTGGGTGCGCTTGCACGCTCACTGTGCTACAGGGGAGCCAGGGAGCGGATAGGACGGACTCATTGTCCGCCGGCTACCCGCGATCGCTCCCCACAGTGACAGAACGGAGGTCCATGTATGTAAACAACAGATCTCCTTTCTGACGGGGGAAGGAATGTGATTGTAGGCTCCCTGTGTATGGGAGCCACAATCACTCTCCTCCCCCACATAGCCCAGCCCCCACACAGTTAGTAACACATACCAGGGAATACAGTTAACCCCTAGAGCACTCCCTAGTGTTAACCCCTTCCCTGCCAGTGACATTTATACAGTAATCAGGAAATTTTCATAGCACTGATCGCTGTATAAATGCCAATGGGACCAAAAAAGTGTCAAAATTGTCCAACCTGTCCACCACAACATCGCTGTCCCGCTAAAAATTGCAGATTGCCGCCATTACTAGTAAAAAGTAAAAAAAAATAAAAACCCCATAAATTAATTATCATTGTGCGTAAACGCAGCAACTTTTGCGCAAACCAATCAATACACGCCAATTGCAATTTTTTTTACCAAAAATATGAGAAAGAATATATGTCGGCCAAAACCGATGAATAAATTTGTTTTTTTATATTTTTTTGGATATGTATTTTAGCAAAAAGTAAGAAATATTGTTTGTTTTGCAAAATTGTCGCTTTTCTTTTGTTTATAGCGGTGTTCAGAAATGACGCAGAGGTGATCAAATGCCACCAAAAGGAAGCTCTATTTGTGGGGAAAAAAGGATGTCAATCTCGTTTGTGTACAATGTTGCACGACCGCGCAGTTGTCAGTTAAAGCGACGCAGTGCCGAATCACAAAATGTGCTCTGGTCCTAAAGGGGGAAATCCTTCCGGGGCTGAAGTGGTTTAATTCTCTCTCCATTATCTTCTCCTCTTTCATTGTAAGATCTTTTCATTTGTAGGTTTATTGACACCCCCCCCCCCCGTGTCCGTTCAGCTTTCCTCCTTTCTATGTGCAGGCTATGCTCTTTGTTCGCTCTACCCTTAATTCAATTTAGTGAGCTCAGCTCTCTTTCGCTTTGCTTATTGTCTCTGCTTTTAACTGAATATAGTGCCCATGGTTCTATTCCCCACATCACTTCATCCTCATGTCCTTGTTTACCATCCTATCCCCCTCTTCAACCATATTTCTTCTTCCCTGCGCCTATTATAATATGGTTGTTCAGCTCACTTTTGCAGAAACAAACTTCTAAATGTATCTGCTAAAACAGAAATATCAGTTTTGGATGGACTGGTCCTTTAAAGTGCATGCATTCCTGTTGGTAGTATATTTCCGTAGTGAATGTTAGAGAATTCTAAAGCACTGGCTTTATCAATGACATATGCCAAGTGAATTAGGCACCAATGGAGATGGATGTACAGTCTGCCATCATCCATTTAAAGGACACCTGACTAACTAAGGCAGTTGAGGAATTCACTCAATACATTGTGTGAACATTAATTTCAATCATGTGAAAATCAAACTCTTCTGTATCTATCTGCTTATGACATGATTTATCAAAGAAGTGACAATTCAGATCATTTATTGAGTGAAGATTCTTAGCGCCTTTAGTAAATAAGCCTCTATGGGGTTAGTTTACTAAAAGCAAATAGGCTGTTCACTTTGCAAGGTAAGTTGCAATTTGCAATGGAATTTTCCCCAGAACTTAATAAATGTAGTGAAACTCTGATGACTTCCATTATCCATCATATAGTCATGGGCAAGTGCTACTTTTGTTATAGTCCTTGCATGTGTTTGGGTATTCTTTGCAAAGTGAAGTTTTACCACATTCACTAAGCTCTGCAGAAAATTCCCTTGCAAAGTGAACAGCCTATTTGCCTTTAGTAAATCAACTCCTATATCTCTAGAAGCTTTTATTAGCTTTGTGTTGAATGGGGGAAGTGTCTGTGCTAGAGCAGAAAGACAGGGGCGGAGAGCTCCTAGACAAGCATGTGAACGGAGTTGTAATCATATAGTGCTCCGTCTTCCAAATGAGGATTTCAGCACCATGGACCTTACATCCCTTCAGCACTGGACTACGGAGAGAAATCCAAGAACAAGTTGTGAATAAGCATCATAGCACACTGCAGCCGGGGTGACACATGCATAGAGGAATAGCTAGCAAAGTGTGCTTGGATTGCATGCTTCTCTGTATCACTGCATGCAGCACAAAGCCTACCTGTTTGCAAGCTGGGGGGAGTGTAGGAAGCACTCAGTGGGCTCTCTGTAATCCCCCCTCCCAGAATGATGTCACAGGCATTTTCCTAGACATTGGAGGAACTGGTTCTATAAAAGACTCACACCAGCTGCCTCTGCCTTGACTTGCTCACTGCTGGAAGGAAGGAACTTAGCTTGAAGTTCATCTTTCCTATCACCTTCTATTTAAATCTTCCTTCACATTAATATTGGTGTTTGAGCTTTACATAGAGACAATTATGTCTTCAACTTGAGTTCAGATTGTAGTTCTTTATAGCATGTACTTTGCATTCCTCTACTGAAACTTGGAGAGAATCATACAGTTCCCAGTCTGTCTGGCTGCATTGAAAGCTTCTGGGGACACAAAGATGACTTCCATTCCAGCAAATGTGACAGGTGAAGAAGGGGTGGGCATGTTTGCTCCTCTTGGGGAAGGATTGCTATGGCCAAAGAACATCACCCAGACTAATGTGACTGCCCCAGTTACTCACAGGTTTGTGCAACCGCCTTGGCGCATAGTACTTTGGTCTCTGGCTTATGGATCTATGGTGGCTGTTGCTGTGTTTGGCAATATCATAGTCATGTGGATCATACTGGCTCACAAAAGAATGAGGACTGTCACCAACTACTTTCTGGTCAGCCTGGCCTTCTCAGATGCTTCCATGGCAGCTTTCAACACCCTGGTGAATTTCATATATGCCCTGCACAATGAATGGTATTTTGGGGAGGCTTACTGTAGATTCCACAACTTCTTTCCTATTACAGCCATCTTTGCCAGCATCTACTCAATGTCTGCAATAGCTGTGGACAGGTAAGTTACACTACCTTAAGGGAAGGGGGAGCAGATCTCATTTAGAGGACCACTATCACAAAAATATTGTAGATTAATGCATATTATTAATACTTGTAATGATAGGATTTTTTATGTCATGTGCTTTTTTAAAATATTTTTCTCTACATTTACCTGCAGACCAAGCTGACCAGCAAATATTACAGGGGTTGGAGCAAACTGAGGCTGCAGGTGTGCTTGAGCAGGTGGATTAGCAGTTTTATTTATTCTTTTTTTAGAAGATTTGAACCCTGTGATGAATAGGTGATTGTTATAAAGACACCTGACATAGTTGGTTCCAACACCTGTCACTTTGCTGGACAACTTGGTCTCCATGTATATTTGCAGAAAAATATAAATGAAAGAATGTGCAATAATAAATAATTTTATATACAGAGACATGTATTAAATAACTCCTTATAGTTTTTCAGCATTTTTATTAAGTTAAGTCACCCATAATGTGAAATAAAGTAGTGTTCTTTTCCATTCAGAAGCAGTTTTTTGATTCTCTAGTTGTAGCTGAGCTAAATGTGCCAGCAAGCCACTTTATTCTACTGTACTGTATATCATGCTCACAGTTCATAACTTGTATTACCTCTTAAGCTGGTCATACATGAATAGATTTCTCTCATTCTGTCTGTGGGCTGAACTAAAGAAATCTGAGAGATTCCTTCCATGCTAAACAGTACAGATGGACAAATCTTCCACTGACGCTATTGTATTCTGACATGGCTGTCAAAAAATCCAAATCTTATTGGATACAGGTGCTGTTTGACCAACAATTTTCCACCTAGTTTCCTCAATTTTTCAATCAAAGGATGTGGTAGTGACAGGGCCACCCATTGATAGAATTTGGACCAGTTCTGAAATTTGCTCAGTATATAGCCAGCTTTAAACTATCTTAGAGTAAAGTATATGTTACAGTATAAAATGTATGTTTTTCCAAGTATACACTTATAATCAGGACCTTTTGTCAAAGAGTTCAATAATTCATAATTATTTAATAGAATTAAAAATATACCTGTTGATAGTATTCTGGAAACACACAGGTGTTATCAAGCTCCATGGGTACTTATAAAATATCTGACTTGCATTGGGAAGGTTTTATTCACTATGAACACTACTGGGCTTTTTTTTAAAGCACCATCATAAGTAATAATGCTGCAAACACATTTAATTTAAAATAGGCAATACATTCCCAGTAATGGAAGCTGTGTACTTATTTAATACATTGGGCTATTTTGCATTACATAGTGATTGTTACCTTTTTACAAGCATGCATGGGTTACATTTCAAAGCTCTTGTTTTGTGGTGTTTTATTAATATTAAGCAGTGTAGCAGACATACATTCAATGGTTGTGGAATGGCTTGTCCTGGTAGTGATTGCATACCACCCTTAACCTGAACCTTTGGCTAAAGCAAGAGATGGGATCGATATAAAAAGTGTTCCAAGCTTGATGTCTGATTACTATGCATTAAACTGTGTGTACAAATAGCACTACATGCTAGCTGCAAGCAGATCAGCAAATCCCCTGTGTTAATCCACTTGTCCAGGGCAAGCAATTTCCACTAAGACATGAGATCTTGTAGGTTTTTTTTATAACAACTACATATTCAATTTTATCATTTACAACATCATTGCTCTTGTTGCTGGTTGTATGAATGGAATACACAAGGTAGATTAATATGTGATTTGACCACTATTTTTGTAACACTATGAAGAAACTGCTTGATTTGGAAGTCATGTGCAAATGCATGTTTACAATATATATATATATTACATTGGCATCTTTTTATGTTAAACAATAAATACTGTATGTAATAATAGTTACTTACTTTAAATCTGGAGAAACCCTTTCCCCAATAGGAGGTTCAACTTCCGCATATGGAAAGGCTTCTCCACAGTAAGAGCTGTGAAAATGTGGAATAGACTCCCTCAGGATCCAGTTATGACCAGCTCAATAGATTGTTTTAAAAAAGACCTGGATGCATTCTTAAATGTACTAAATATAACATGATATTAACATTTAAAGGGAATTTAAAAGTAATGTTGTTTCAAGGAATTTCTGTTCCCCTTTTCAGGGTCCAGGAAGGAATTTATCTCTCCCCCACTAGCAAATTGAACCATACCTAATAGGTTATTTTTGCCTTCCCATGGTTCAACTGTGGGTATATAGGATTCTGGATATGGAGGTTTTCTATTTGATTGTTTTATTTATTTATTTTTCCATTGGTTGAACTAGATATAGTTGTGTCTTCACCAATTGTGTATAATATTATGTGTTTTTAATTGAACTTAAAGTATATGTAAAACCAGTGACTAAAATCTCATATAAGCTTCTATATTTTTTACTTGCCTCAAACCAAATCACCTAGTATAATTTGTGTCTGCGCTCTCCTCCTTCTGCTATCTGCATGAGTCACTTATGATCATTAATGCTGACACCATGAAAACCCAGGGGATGGTTCCACCCCTCCTCTAGCACACAACAGGTGATTTACAGCCTCAGCTGTATATGTTTCCCTATGAAACCATGTAGAAGGGGGGGTGTCCTTCCACCCCACTCAGGTCTCAGATTACACTCAACTTCCTGCTCTATGCTATGCAGTGTGTGATGTCAGATCCCTGCTCCCTGCATTCTGGAGCTGAGAAATAGCTTGTTATCTGTGTACTTTGCAGGGTTGTAGAGGAGAGACAACTGCAGGTAAACAGGTACAATTTAGGGAGAAGGATTTACTTAATCTCTGTGCATCTTCTAAAGATAGTAGGAATAAGAATATGTAAGGGTTTACAACCACTTTAAGGTGTTAATGTAATTTCACATCTGCAGATATTATTAAAAAAACTGGTGATCCTGCCATGGAGGTCTTTGTGCAGGCACTTAAGTGGTAATAGTGCTCAGTCACCATGTCTTGATTATGTTGTCACCCAGTCACACACGCTTTCAATGGAATATATGATGTGATACAAATGACATGGGTGTATACATATTGGATGAATGGAACTTATTGTGAGTCCAGTTGTGACTTTGCAACAAAGTAACCATAGCAAAAATAAATGTAAATACAACTGTTAAAAGGAAACAATAGAACATGAAATTGTGTTTAATTTTGCATCTGTTTTTTCTGGATGGTACATCTGACTTCAAATTCAAGTAACTCAGTAGTGGGACTGCTTCATTTACTGACCAATCAAACTATGCACAGACACATTGAAGGAATGATAATGTAATTTCAGGGCTGTGCATATAACCTACAGTAGCTAACAGTTTCAGTGCATCCAGAATTTGGTCCAGTTGAGGTCTGCATTCTAAAACATAAGCTTGTATCTTGTATGTACATTAAAAAATAGTATTACTAATTATAGAAAAGGGATGTCTTTTTGCTTCCACAATCTTGCCAAACATAGTCTGGCTGCTATGAAAACATGTGTAAGAAAAGCATGAAATTCATAAGGCCAGTATTGAATTCCTTCTCCTTTATTCCAAAATCTCCAGCACAGTCTGGACTGAATGGGAAACATTGCTTCCAGTCTCTGGGGGGGGGGGGGGGGGGCTACCAAAGATCATTTGTGCAGATTTGCACTGTTATACACATGTGGAAGTTATAAAATTGAATATTTCCACTGTTGGGTGGAGAGTATGAAATTAAGTTCCTCCTCCCATACTTCCATACTTGGCAATTTGAAAAGGTGGTGTGCATTAGTCAGATGTAATCCCTTTTTTTCAACTTGAAGGTCATTGTAAAAATGTGTTACTTCCTTAATAGGAGACTACTTGTTGTAATTTGTGTACTGAATAGGACATGTCTAATATATGGAGGTATCTGAAAAAGCCAGATGTTACAAATGGTGTTCATCAAAGGGTTTGAATTTGTTGAAGGGATTGAGAATATTGAGGTCCCGTATTGTGGTGAAAATTACCAGTTTGCAGTTTTTAAGATTCAACTCCCCAGACTTAAAAGAGAAATTTGTTTGGTAATGTCTGCATGATGTTTCTTAGATTGGTTGCATAGTTAGTTCCATACCCCCAGAGCTCAGAATAGTAGTTTAGTGTTGAATGGAAAACGGTATGTTCATTATTTTTCCACAGTTTGTTTAGATTAGGCTTCCATCAGTTTTTAGTTTGTAGCTATGTGCTATTTAGCTATATTAGGAACTCCCATCCTTGCACAAAGTTTAGAAATATTTAAAATACTGTTACTAAAATGTATTGTTTTTTTTTTGTTTCCCCAAATGTAGTTTATAGTGCCTTGCAGAGTATGTATATAGGATGGTAAAATGGGATAGGTAATGAACATAAATAGGATATGTGGGAGAAAAACATTTTTGTCAATGTGACAGTTTGTGTCCTGACATGGAAGAATGTGCAATCTGCAACTGTCTATATAGTCTTGACACTTTCAGTGATAATGTGGACAGTGCAATGGACTAGTTCTTCTGTCTTGCAGCACCAGGGTCCTCAGTTCTCCTTGTGCTTGTATGGGTTTCCTCTGGGTGCTTTGGTTTCCTCATACACTCCAAAGGACATACTGGAAGGTTGATTGGCTCCTGTTTAAATTGGCCCTAGTATGTGTACAGTATACAGAGGCGGCTCTCTAATTAGGCAAATTAGGCGGTCGCCTAAGGCCTCGCTCTCACAGGGGCCTCGCGGCCGCCTAATTTGCCTAGTGCATGTAGCGGGTGCCACGGATCCCCATCCTGCTTACTCTCTCTGCCTGCAAATGACAGGAGCGGGTCAGAGGAGGAGAGACTGTGCTGCCGCCCGCTGTTATCAGCAATGAGAAGAATGCTCTCTGTGTTTGCAGCTGCCCACTCCTCCTCCCTCCTCCTGTCAGGGGAGGAGAGCAGAACAGCGTGAGATCGGAGCGGCTGTGTCTCTGTGTGGAGAGAGAGCAGCTGTGGGTTCTTCTCTCCCCCCTCCCTCTCCTCCTCATGCTGCTCTTCTCAGGAGTGGCGCTTGCCAGCACAGCTATGTTTCTACCCCTCCTTCATATTGGCCACGGTCAGAGATACAGTAAAAAAGGACTGAGCAGAGAAGGGGATTGTGGGACATGTAGTCCCAAGGGCTGGCGGCCCCATTGAAACCCTAAGGAAGGAAACTGCAGCCCATTGCATGCTCAGCAGAATGGGAGGGAGAGAGAGAGAGAGAGCCAGGAGCCCAGGAAAGCTTTTACGGGAGTGCACACAGGACTCCAGAGGTAAAGGACAGAACACTATCAGAGAGAGAATGAACCCAGCTGTCCTGCGCCTCCAGAGTGAAAGCCGCAAAGCCTAGCACCATCCCTGGTGAAGAAAGGAATGGAGTCATTGCCAGAATACAGATCTGGGCGCTACCCAGCGGAGTCGCCATGGGCAGCCCAGAGTGGGCTGGCTCCTGATCAGAGGAACCATTGTTGCTGTCTCGCAGGGTCTGGTGAGAGGGCCAGTCGGCCATTATCTACTGCCATCCATAGTAACTGCAGTCTCTGTCCATCTCCTGTAGTATGCCCGCAGTCGCTGACCTTCTCCTGTACTATGCCTGCAGTCTCTGACCATCTCCTGTAGTATGCCCGCAGTCTCTGACCAGTTCCTGTAGTATGCCTGCAGTCTCTGACCAGCTCCTGTAGTATGCCTGCAGTCTCTGACCATCTCCTGTAGTATGCCCGCAGTCTCTGACCAGCTCCTGTACAATGTCTGCAGTCTCTGACCATCTCCTGTAGTGTGTCCATAGTCTCTGACCGCCTCTTGCAGTATGCCCGCAGTCTCTGACCAGCTCTTGTAGTATGCCCGCAGTCTCTGACCGTCTCCTGTACCATGTTTGCAGTCTCTTACCATCTCCTGTAGTATGCCTGCAGTCTCTGTCCACCTTCTGTAGTATGTCCGCAGTCTCTGACCAGCTCCTGTAGTATTCCCGTAGTCTCTGACTGTCTCCTGTACTATATCTGCAGTCTCTGTCCATCTCCTGTAGTATGCCCGCAGTCACTGACCATCTCCTGTACTAAGCCTGCAGTCTGTGACCAACTCCTGTAGTATGCCCACAGTCTGACCAGCTCCTGTAGTATATCTGCAGTTTCTGACCCTCTCCTGTAGTATGCCTGCAGTCTCTAACCAGCTCCTGCAGTATGCCCGCAGTCTCTGACCAGCTCCTGTAGTATGTCTGCAGTTTCTGCTCCTCTCCTGTAGTATGTCTGCAGTCTCTGACCATCTCTTGTAGTATGTCTGCAGTTTCTGACCCTCTCCTGTAGTATGTCTGCAGTCTCCGACCATCTCCTGTAGTATGCCCGCAGTCTCTGACCAGCTCCTGTAGTATGCCCGCAGTCTCTGACCAGCTCCTGTAGTATGTCTGCAGTTTCTACTCCTCTCCTGCAGTATGTCTGCAGTTTCTGCTCCTCTCCTGTATTATGTTTGCAGTCTCTGACCCTCTCCTGTATCATGTCTGCAGTCTCTGACCCTCTCCTGTATCATGTCTGCAGTCTCTGACCCTCTCCTGTATCATGTCTGCAGTCTCTGACCATCTCCTGTAGTATGTCTGCAGTTTCTGACCCTCTCCTTTAGTAGGTGTATTAATGTGCCTCTTTACTATCTCAATTATTTAGGATTGCTCCACTGCTCAGTAAATGGTAATGATGAGCAGTAACCTGTAGCAACCAATCAGTGAACAGTAGTGATCTGCTGTAATCTCTAGCAACCAATCAGTGAGTGGCATTGATGTGCTGTAATTCCTAGCAACCAATCAGTGAGCGGTATTGATGTGCTGTAACCCATAGAAACCAATCGAAGAGCAGGAATTATGTGCTTCCTTATGTCTAGCAACTAGTCAGTGAGTAGTAAGGATTGGTTGTAACCTCTGGCAACCAATTGCAATTGGGCCTCATGTCTAAGCTTTGCATAAGGCCTCACAAAGCCTAGAGCCGCCTCTGAAAGTGTATATGTGTATGCATGTGAGGTAGGGACTGATGTAAATGTACAATATATACATAAAGCACTGTGTAAATTGTGGCCATTATATAAACACCGGTGCTAGGCGAGGGTAGACAAATATTTCAGTGCAGAAGAGGGCTCATTTGAGAATGTGGATATACAATATTTGTTTTAGTTATGGTGTCTAGTTGTATATCTAATTTTAGATTTTAGATTTATATATCTTACTAAGGCAAATTTATCCAAAATCCATAAGTATATTTTGCAGAGTTGGTAAGGATTTCAGAGAGTTCAGTAATGATATTAGTACATCAATGACATAAAGTCCAATTCTGTGTTCTGTATTACCAGCTGGTTTGCCAGGGGGGATGTTATGATTAGATCTCTGCTATTGGTTCCATAACTAGTGCAAAAATCAGAAGTTACAGGCAGTGGTGGGACAAGGTAATTCATTGCCCAGGGCGAAGATGGCAAAATGCCCCCCCCCCCCCCGGAAGGGGACGGGGCTAATTGAAGCATGTGCAGTGCACCAAAACATATGTAATGGTTGTGGAGTGCAGCAGTATTATACACACACACACAGCCGATTAGATTGCTTTGATGATGGTTTGGTTTACAGTCAATAATGAGTAATGGCAATAATGGATGCCCAAAGGTGATTTCTGAAGACTATAAATTGAGCTCTAGAACTAGCTGAAGCTGACCTTGGTTTCTGTCAAATGGTCCTGCTGGAAATCATCCTTTGATCTGCAGGCTGCAGCGCTGATCAATGTATTCTAATCAGTGAAGGAGTCCTGCTGTCAGAGTATAGCAATAGCATGGGGGGGGAGGGAATTTCTGCATTCACCTTGTTTCTGTGCATGCCGGAATCTATTCGTTTTTCTTCTAGCCGGCTGAACAAAAAAAAACCTAATAGTGTATACCCAGCTTTAGATAATGTGTCAGGAAAAACATTTGTCATTCTTAGTACTCATGAACATGAACAGTAAAGATGAGCATACACTTTACAATCTGATTGTACAATTTCTGCACAATCTCGTTTCCATTTACCAAAACTTTGTAATATGAGGACAAACCTAAGCAATTCATTATCCAATTAGTAGTATCCAATCAGGCTGGCCCTTGTACTACATAGTTGGTGGTAAATCCAAAAGATATTGTACAATCAGATTGTATAGTGAATGGTAAGCTGGCCATAGATGGGTCAGTTTTTTGATCAGTTAGTGCTTGATTGAAAAAAACTGAGCAGATCCCCTCATCCACATGAGTGAGGTGGATGGAGAAATCCTCTCCACTGAGACATTGTATTGTGATAGTGGTCAGAATGCGCTGATTAGTTCTGCTCATCAAAAGAAAAATTTCCAACAAGCCGGTTTTAGCCCGGGTTCCCACTTGTGTGATGACAGTCATCGCATGTGATTCACACCCGCACTGCAGGTGCTGATCACATGTGATGTCTGTGCAATGCGAGTTCAGCCATACAGTTGTATGGCTGAACTCACATTGGATCAGCACTAAAAAAGGTGCAGGGACTTTTATTTCTGCACTGGAATCGGATCGCATGGGTGTTCTCACCCATGTGATCCAATTCCTGTCCAAATCCACTGTTCGCACTGCGATCTGTGAACCGATCGGGAATGTCATTAACTTTGTAATGACACCCGAAGCGGTTCGTAGAAGGCAGTGTGAATGCGACGTGAATGTTGTAATGCGCCGGTTCCTGCATTGCACCAGTCTGAACCTGGGCTAAGAGAAGTTGATCATATTAAATTGACTTCCCTTTAGCAGGAATGGCCAGAGATGGATTGAAACTCATCCGGTCCTTTGTGAACCAGCTGAATTTCCATCCATATATGGCCAGCTTTAGTAGCTCCCATGTAAAATCCCTGTTGCTTTCTGATGCCTGGGGAGCTGGGAGATCACTAAGCCTCCATGTATAGGAGTTGTTTAGGGCCATGCATATGTGGCACAGACATGTGTCCTGTGCAGGGCTCTCTTGTGCATTGTGTGAATTCCCATGCCAGTGTTCTATTCATTCTATTGGAACCCAAACCTGCATGTCATATTAGGATACAGAAGCTGTGTCCATGCAGCCTCATGTCCCAGTAGAAATGAATGTGGTTCTGGCACAGGGATGCACACAATGCCTATGCATCCCCATGCTGATAAATGACAGCCTTGCATGGGAGCTGCATGTGAAAGAATAGTTGTCTCTGATATCAACCCTGAAAGAGAAGGTTACCTGTTAGCTGAGTAGTGGCAGCCTCAGCAGCACAGACACAGATGAGACAAACAGACAACACTCACTTTGCAGAAGGTCTGGAGAGGAGAGGACCCCAGGAAAAGGGCACAGGAGGGGTCACTACACAAAGGAGTCACCTCCACATAGTTCACAGCAGGGAGGGAAAAAACAGGAGGCTAGGGGGCAGAGCTGGTGATGTCACACAGACATAGGGACACTGATAGTAGGAGTGAGAGAAATGAATGGAGAGGGGAGGGAGAAGCCGCTGTCAATCCAGGCAAGCAGAGGAGCAGGAAAGTTGTATGCATCTAGAATCAATCAGGATTGATATGCTTTCCCAACCTCATGTGCCCCACCCACCCCACTCTACTGTTGCTCAGGGACTAGTACACTGCACTGTGCAGACAGGGATCGGGTACTACGATCCAATCTAGCCTACATGCAGGGACAAAGCCGCTGGCTGTCTACTCTGCTAGATCCGGCACTCAGCACCACATTCTGAGCTGGGCGTAGTTACACCCTGCAGACAGCGCCTTCTTCCCCCAGCTAAATCATTCCGCCCAGGGCGACCGGGGGG
>BLSH010263430.1:157878-169027 GCA_018402905.1 Glandirana rugosa
CAAATTATCCGACTCGTGACACTTTGTGGAAGAGATGCGGAGAGAAATCTACACCTTTTTCATAAATCGTCCTATGTAAGCCCACCCCTAGTACCGGCCCTGGTTACAGGTTACCCCACAGCCTGGTGCTGTTGGAAACCAGAAAGCGTGTGTAAAGCATACCTGATGTCAATACGCTTGAACTGGGGGATACATAAAGTGCATTTATGACTGGACTTCTTAAACCTGGGGGGATAAATCTCTGCTTTCAGCATGCTTTCCCCAATGTATCCTGCTAAATACTTTTTCCACATCTAAAGAGAGGCGTAGAGAAGGTGTTTCACAGTGCTCAGCCTATTAAACCAGATTCACTAATCTCCCATCATGTCCCATCAGGAGCCTGTGGATCTTTAATAAATCCTACATGATGTGCTTGGACTAGCTGGGGAATAATGTCCAACAGCCTATTTGCAAAGAGCTTGATATATCTTCATGTTAGTTTTTAATAGCAAAATCAGTCAGTAATGTGCAGGGTCTGTTGGGGATTTATCAGGATTGGGAAATGTAACTTTAAGTTCTTCTAAAGATTCCTGTGGGGCTTTTCCTAATTTGGCTGCTTAATTCAAAACCTTGTGCAGTGGCAATGACAGAACATCTATATAGGTTTAATAATATTCGTTGATAAACCCATCCAGGTGAGAGGTCTGGTGAAAAGGGAGTTTCCTAATTACCAGTTTTATTTAATCTGTAGAAAATGGCTCTGATAAAGTATCCAGCTGTAAAGGGGGAATTTTGACAGATTCTGCATAAAATTTTGAATGTTTTATAGTGATGACTGTGTATTTTTTGAGAAGTCCTTTAAAGGAGAAGTACAGTCAAAGCTTGTTTGGCTGTACTTCTCCTGTGGATCACAGGAGTGCAGTTCGTTTTGCACTCCTGTGACCCGTTTTCAGCAGACAGCGGGCTGAAGTCACAGAGCCGGTCCAGGCTAGGGAAAGATCGCAACACAGGAGTTGGGATCCTCCCACATGCCTGGACCAGCACCCGCATTAGCCTCTCAGCGAGCTGCTGAGAGTCTGAGCCGACCGCTACTATCCCCTACACAGCCCTGCACTCCAGTGAGCGAGGAGGGGGCAGAGCGGAGAGTGGTGACTTACAGTCACCAGCTCTCTGCTCAGGGAGCTGTGAGAACCGAGCAATCTGCAGTGTTAGATCGCACCGTTCTCAGTGTTAGAGCTGGCAGGGAACCAATGCTCCAACCACCTAGGTAAGTATAAATCTGAAAAATAAAACAAACATACTTCTCTTTTAAATTGTATAGTGTAGAATAAAATTTGCTAAATTGATTGGCTAAATCATGTAAATGAATCAGTTTTTATCTTGCAATAATGAAATTCTTGTTTTCCCAATCTTGTGGATAAGTGTTTTGCAAAACGTGTCCCCTCTATTATACAGACTTATTGGTTGATAAAGCATGTATAAGTTTGTGACAGATATCATTCAGTTCCTTCTCATGCTTTATATTATACTTCTGTTTATTCTGGTACTCAAGGTTACAGGTTTTGTCTGTAAAGTCCTCCATTTCTTATCTGTTTTTCTGTTTCTTATGAGCACCCAACATAATCAAAATCCTTCTGATATATGCTTTGTAGATATTCCACACAAAAGTGTGGTCTGGGTTAGAGCTGGTTTGAAATAAAAACTTCAAATAATTCTAAAGGCTGAAGGAACTTCTTTCATACTGTGAAAGAGGTTCTGTGCATTCTGTGTGCAGCTTCCCCCCCAGCCATCCACCCCCATGCTTACCTGGGCCCACTCTCGATCCAATGATGTGTACAAAAACAGCACCTCTCTTGGCTCCCTCCTTCCCCCATTGGCTTTTGCTGCTGTCAATCACAACCGGTGAGAAGGAAACAGGGCCGGGCCGAGCCACCCTCTGTGTATCTATGGACACACAGAGATGGTTCAGAAGGCTTGCTATGGTGAGCACTAAGCGGGAGAGGAGTCAGGAGAGCTGGCAGGGGAACTAAGCAGAGGAGGATTGGGGCTGCTCTGTGCAAAACCATTGGAATTTACAATCACTTCAAAGCCCCGTACACACAGGGGTTGATTTACTAAATGTAAATCCACTCTGCACTACAAGTGCACTGCAAGTCACTGTTGATCTGAGGGGAAGATCTGAAATGAGGGGAAGCTCTGCTGATTTTATCAACCAATCATTCGCAAGCCAAAATGCTTTTTTTAATTTTCCTTTCATGTCCCCCTCAGATCTACAGCGATTGCACTTCCAAGTGCATTTGCAGTGCACTTCCAAGTGCATTTGCAGTGCATGTCCAAGTGCATTTGCAGTGCACTTCCAAGTGCACTTGCAGTGCACTTGTAGTGCAGAGTGGATTTGCCTTTAGTAAATCAACCCCTGTGTGTTGGAAGACAACGGCCAGTTAAAATAGTAACGGCCGACATTCTGCCTGTGTGCATGTCGGTCTGTCTGTGGGGTTGCATGAAAAAAAACTAATAGTGTGTACCCAGCTTAAGATTAGTTCCAATCTGCTCCATGTAGGAAAGGAAGAAGTGTTCAATCTCCAGATAGCAAAATGTTCGGAATTTACATTTAGAAAAAATCTCAGTGGATATAGTCTCATGGTCGGAACATATTATCAAGACACTTTAAAGATAGATTTTGGGATGATAAGGTGACCTTGCTGATGTTGGTTGCTATTATTCATTAAACTGGTGATTTTTTTTCATACGTATTAGATGCGTAAACATTCACTATGGTGATATAGTTATTGTTAACTGAAGCAGATAATATATCTACCACTAGGGTCAGAATCTATAGAGTGCAGTTGATAAGAAACTGTGTTTTTGATTGCTATAATCACACCTTTTCCTGTGTTCTCCACATGAGCAAAGAAATCACAGAAGAAGCTGTGATGTCTACAGTGTGGGACTTTAGCTTTGCTAAAAATGGGTTTCTTGTACACATGGGGGGGATTTACTAAAACTGTAACGTTTAAAATCTGGTGCAGCTCTGCACAGAAACCAATGAGCTTCCAGGTTTCATTGTCAAAGCTTATTTGAACAAGCTCTAAAATTTTAGAAGCATGCATAGCTGTACCAGATTCGGAGTACTCCAGTGCATCTTCTCCATAGTGCATTGCATATGTGGGTGGTAGCATCTTTCCAGGGCATAGGCTACTTGTAAGTAGTGATAAACAGAACTGGGTAGGTTTGGCAGGGGTTCGGCAAACTTCAAAAAAGTTTGGCAAACTCGAACCTCATTGAAGTCAATGGGAACTGAATCTGTGAAATCAAAAAATCAAAAGTGCCAAATGTTTTCTGAACTACTAGGCAAGCACCCCCCCCCCCCATGCATACCACACCCTTTGAGTCTGGTATAGATTTTAAGCAGGTACTTCACATGCAATAACCTGAAATCCAAAGCATGTACCTACTTTTTCTGGCACTGTGTATGATATGTTTTATGATTGAGCCGAGAAGTCCGCCCGCCGAATTGGCCTTGATATGACAAGAGCAACCTTAACACTGAAGCATACGCTTAGGATCGGCTGACCCCTCAACATCATTGATTTGCGACCATACATTAAAAGCAACCAATGTAACCTAGAAACAGGAAAAGAAGAAGAAACGAGGAAGGAGGAGAGAGAAAGAAGAAGGAAGTTAGGTGGTTGAAAGGAGAAAGAAGAAACAGGCATCTGGGAGGTGTTATCTGGTAAAACATAGGGCCGTATCAAGTGGGCAAGTTGAGATATGATCGCCAGGGGTCCCATACCATATAAAATTTGGCCGAGGAGTCAAGGGGGATATTGGCATATTTTTCCTGGGTCATTATCCAAGTGATCTTTTTCTTAGCTGCGTTGAAGGAAACAGAAGGTTTTTTCCAGGCCTTTGCCCCCCAAAACAATAAAGTGGGTACATTTATATAAAGACTTTGGGAGTCCAGCTGGTCTAAGATTTAATAACGCCACTTCCGGGCTTTGTGGTATAGGCTGGCCTGTAACCTTCCGTAGCAAAGAGAAGATTCTATTCCAAAAGCCCCTGATCTTGGGACATTCCCACCAGATGTGAAAGTATGAACCCTGAATGTGGCAGCCTCTAAAGCATAATAGAGAAGAGTTTGGGAATATGGATGCAAGTCAGGTGGGGACCAGGTACCAGCGAGAGATCACTTTCACGCTTGCTTCCATCAGTGTAATATTTACTAAGTCCTTGAAGGATTTCAGAAAGAGGGCAAACCACCTGTCCGCTCCCCAACTCAAGCCCAGGTCCCCCTCCCAACTCTTGGCATATGGGGGTTTCTCAGGGTGTTCAACCAGTGACGCATATATTATAGAGACACCTCCTTTTTGAGAGCACCACCTCTCATAAGGGGTAACTCCTCCTGAAGCCCATGTGGATCTCCAAATCCATGCTATAAAGTGGTGAATTTGTTGAAATCGGAACCTTTCAGATGGGGGCAGATGGGGCCAGAAGAGGAGAGAAAAGTACCTATTCTGTAGAGGCCTTTGTTGGTCCACCATCTGAATGCTTGGATATCCTGGCCTGGAGAGAAACGGGGATTAGGCCTTTTGGAGGTTGACTGATAGAAGAAACCCTTCCTGACCCGAGCCCCTATCCCACAGTGATCTGAGAACTGAGATCCACAGCCCTGTGAATTTGGTCGGGACCTTGTCTGCCAGGAATGAATCCCACTTGATCCCTGTGTATATGCTGCCCTATAAAAGCTGACAATCTATTAGACAGGATTTTGGTTAGGATTTTTAGGTCGTTGTTAATTAAAGAGATGGGCCTATAATTACCGACCTCGGAGGGGTCCTTGCCCTATTTCGGGATAACCAAAATATTGGCCGAGTTGAGATCCTCATTAATTAACGTACCCCCATGCAGAGAGTTAAAAAAGTTCGCTAAATGAGGGGCTAGGATAGACCCAAATTGTTTATAACAACCTGTTGACAACCCATCTGGACCAGGAGCGGAACCCCTTTTGAGATGCTTAATTACCTCTAAAATTTCTATTTCCGAAATTGGTGCTTCTAAGGAGTTACTATGATCTTTGTCCAGAGTGGGAAGGGGAACGCTATCAAGAAAATTGGACGGGAAGGTGGAGGGATCTGAGATCTCCGACTTATACAGTTTGGCGTAAAAATCTTTGAAAGTGGCAAAGATCCTATGGGGGTTTTGAGTGAGGGTCCCCGAAGGGTTTCTCACATTTGGGAAGGTAAAAGATTTACATTTTGGGGATAATCTGGCAGCTAGACTGGGGCCTGCTTGATCTTTCCGAAGGTAAAATTAGGCGTTTGACCAATGCACCTGGTTTTCAACCTGGGTGGTTAAGCTTGGCTCGAGACTGGGGGGAAGGGTTTTTTTATGCGTCCTAGCAAGCTTGTGAAAGTCCTGCTCTAACTTAATTAATTCGCTCTTCCTCTCCTTTTTAAGTTTAGCAGAAAGGTGAATAATCTTACCTCGAATAACTGCTTTGTGGGCAGCCCAAAGAGTCATAAAAGAAACCTCCTTACCTGAGTTAAGACTAAAGTATTCTTTAAGGTAATCCCCTAGCAAAGTGCAGTGGACCGGGTTGTTCAAAATGGCCTCTTTCAGTCTCCATAGTGGTCGTGGCCCTGCGTCCACCTGAGACTTGAGGTAGAGAACCAACATCGAATGATCTGAAAGAGGGCAATCCCTTATGAAGGATTTAGCCACCAAAGGGATAGAGGGGGCCTCCAGAAAAATATGATCAATCCTGGCCAGGGACTTGTGTGGGGCGGAGTAGTGGATATAGTCTTTCATGTTAGGATTGATTTCCCTCCATATATCTACTAGGCCTAAAGAATTGAGAAGTTTAGCAAACTTCATACTCCTTTTGGGGGTTGTAGGAGGCGAGATCGGACCGGCCCCAACTTGTACAACATGAGGTCAAGGGCGGTGTTGGATTCCACCCCCCCATAATCACAGTACCCTCAAAATGGGGGGAGAGGGAGCCCAGCATGGTTCGAAAGAATTGTACCTGTCCCGTATTTGGAGTATAATAGGAGACAATTGTGAAAGTGTGACCCCTAAGGTCTCCAGTCAAGAGAATATATCTGCCCTCTGGATCCCAAATTTCATTACGGGTTTGGAACCCGAGGCCTTTTGCAAAAGATTCCTACCCCTCTCGTCTTATGCGTGGCAATCACCAGGAAGAATTGAGGAAAGCCTGCATGGACAAAGCTAGGATTGAATTGAATGGGGAAATGGGTTTCTTGAAGAAGAAGGACCTCCAGGTGCTGTGAGTGAGCAGCCTGGAAGTACTTCTTACGCTTTATGGGGGAATTGAGGTCCTGAACAGTATGAAAAGCTACGTTTAAGATTCCTGAAGGATGGGGGTGGAGTCATGTTGGGATTCAAGGGAGGTACTTGCGCCACTGACGATCAACTCACCCGACCCTAACGGAGCTGTATTGAAGGAGATACGACTCTCACCGGGGAAGATCTGAAACTCATCCTGCCCATTGGCGGGGAACCGCTCTGGTGCCTGGAGAAGAACCAAAAAAAGAGACAAAGAATAGAGAGAGAGAGAAAGAAGGACAGAGAAGAAGAGAAATGGAGAAGAGGGGGAGGGGCCCAAAACCGCCAATCCCCTCTGAGATCGGGGGATGGGAGCTTTGAAAACCAGCCCCCATGTCCCGAAATCGACTTTTTAACATCTGCCTAATCGGCAGCATCCCATCTGTTCCTGGGCGGACCATACGGTCGAGCCCAAGAGCAGAGGGAGGAGCATGCTTACTACCCCGGGAACATCCCCGTAACAGAAACACACCCATATTACCAAGGTGCCCCCCCGGACCACCCAAATGAAGGAGCTCCAGGTGGGGGGGAGGAGAGGCAGGCCCAGAAGGGGCCCAACCCATCTCAGAACTATTGCCAGCAACCCAACAAGAAGTAGGAGTCAAACCAGAAGACATTCCTGGAAACATATGATGAAGGAGATACCCAAAAGATGAAGGCCTCCGGGGTGGCCCCCCAAAAAGGATGTCCAGTCCCTTCCGTCCCGGATCCTAACCTCCCCCAGTAACCCACCACAACAATGGGACCAAGCAGGGTGGACCCGGGACCGAAGTGAGCAGCAAAAGGATCCCCCCGGAGGGCCCAAAATGGGTCTCATGAACTTAAGTAACCTGAAAATTCAATGTTACCAAAGGGAACACACATCTCTGTAACGGAATCATTGACAGTAGCCATGTTACTCAAAAGAAGTCAGTTGAAAGCATTTGCAGCTTTCAAAAGGTCTTTCCAGCCTAAGATAAGAACCCTGAGGTGTCATTGGGAGGTCAAGGGGGGTGGGAGTCTTTGGACCTCTTGGATTGCTGGTTCTTCCACACCTGGGGGATTGGACTCTGAGGTGAGGGGCGCTTAGAGGAGCCAACTGATTTGGAGAGAAGGGAGGAACCGGGTTCCAGAGAGATAAGATTCAGCTTAACCAGCAAGTGTTCCCCTGCGATCAAAGAGGAAAAGCCGTACCTCTTTCCTTTGAAGGAGAAGGTAAGGCAGAAGGGAAAGGACCACCAGTACTTGATGGATTTTTGTGTTAAGACCTCCAGCAAGGGTCTCAGGGTCCTCCTCTTTTGAATAGTGGCCGGGGAAATGTCAGCAAAAATTTGAACAGAGTGGCCTTGGAAGGACAGCTGCGGCATGTTCCTGGTAAGCTTCATAATCTCCTCCTTGACTACAAAAAAATGAGGTTTGACTACAATATCTGTAGGCAGCCCGTCAGAGCAAGGTTCCTGGAGGGCTCTATGGGCCCTGTCAAGCTCCAGCCTATGGTCAGGAATGTCAGGGATAATTGCTTTGATGAAAGACTGAACTGTCCCTGGAACATCCGAGATGGATTCCGGCATCCCCCTGATTCAAAAATTGTATTTGCGGAAACGGTTCTCAAGTTCCTCTATCTTAGAGAGGGCTGTCTCTAGTTGGTCTTGGAGGTCCTGGATGCGGGAAGTATTCTGATTCGCTCTCGCTATTGTTTGGTCTGTCTTTTGTTCAATGGCGTCAATCCTGGAGCCCAAGTTTTGAAGGTCCGATTGAATAGTGGAGGTAATTTGAGAGGCCGTTTAGGCCAAGCCTTTAGATAACATCTTGGAGAAGGTTTCCATCATAAATTTCAGGTCCGAGTGCAGTTTTGGTGAGGGGGGCCCCAAGTCACCCGGGTCGCCTGGATTAGGGATTCGGTCCCCATTCGGGGAGGCGAACATTTCATCCAGGGTCCTTTCCAGAAGAGATACTGTGGATGCGGTGGACAGGGCCTGGGGGTTGTTTAAGTCAGGAAGCAGAGGAGCCTGTGCAGGGAGGATTTGTGAACCCCCTTCCGCCCCAGCCTCCATGTCCTCAGGCTTATCCTTGGGATCTGGCTGTGATCCGGGGGGCACAGAATTTGGACTAGGGGCCTGAGTAGTGAGGACCGGATGCTTTGAGATGTCTCTTTTCACCGCTGCGGCATACATGGAGAGCGGTCTCTGCTTGCGGGCACCTTAAAATAAAAGAAAGGGGAAGAGAGACACTGACCCGATTGTTTGCAATGGAGAACGAGAGGCCTTAATATTGGAGCTGAATGAGGCAAGAACTGCAATGGTATCAAAAGCCAATGATCAGAGTTCAAATTCCACCCAAATGCATAGTGTAAATAATAAGCAGGAGATCTTCAGAGCCTCAGCCCTGGTGCGGATGAGAATGTTCTGAGTGCTCTTGAGCCTAGGACATGGCAGGAATTGCTGGCCTGAGAAGGGGGGGGGATCTGTAGAGGGGAGAAGGGGTTCCTTCGTTGGACACCAGCGGGGGGAGACATCCAGGGCCGGGTCTACATTAAAGTCTGCTATGGTGGTCTGGAGGACCTGGCCGCGGCCTCAGTTGCTCACCCGACCCCCCTGTGAGAGTGAAGGCGTTCAGGGAACCTGTCTTAATTGCAGAACCCCTAGAGGGATGCTGAAGGAGGCTCTCTCTCAGACCTGGGGGTGATGAGTGTCTCTGTCCCTCGGTCTCCAGATACCTGACTCTGCGGCTCCACCTCGTGAGTAGGCCACAGCCGTGGCCTCGCCTAATGGCCGTGACCGAATTGGGCTGTGCTGGGGCACTGAGAAGCTTGCAAAGCCCCCGATGGATGTCCTGGTGTCTCCAGCTGCCATGGGCCCCGGATGGTGAGGTTTCTGTCCGGGTGGCTGCTCGGTTCGGGCTGTGAGGACAGGGCAATACGAAGCTCCGGGGCTAAGCCACCATCATGGAGATCCTGCCCATGCGCTCTCCCTTCATGAGCCTTTCAACACAAATGTTTCAATTATAATTACATATAACTCAGCTGAAAATTACCTTATGTTTTCTGGATGCAGAATACAAATATACCCTCCATAGTACAAGATTCCCATTTTTGTACTCTTTTGGAACATGTACATATGATTTGCTTCCACATTTTTGAGATAATTTATGTCAGGCTTCTTCCATTCCATAGCTCATATCGAAGTTGCTTTCCAGGTAAGCTGTTTTGGAAACAGCAGGCTGTCACAATTGATTCTCCCCCAGATGTTGTTGGCATATTTGCATAAAAAAGACTGCTTCTTCCACTTTTACATAATACGTGGTTCATGGGAATGCAGGTCACAATACTCCCTTCTTTAGAAATACCTTAAACTTTATATATAATAAAAAACACAGATACCATTTTGGATGGCAAAATTTATGGCTGCGGCACGTTTATTGGTGTAAATACATATTCTCTACTAAACAACAACTTCATATTAAATATCCTTCAATAATAATTAAACTTCAACTTTGTTAATCTACAAAATACAGCTTTGCTCAGCCATAAACGACTCGAGCATAAAATATCATGAATCAAATCAGTCTCCCCTTTCAATAAAAAGGGTGACAAACCACAAAAAAAGGGCCTTGCGACAAGGGGAGGGGGGTGGGGGAGCTTGTTGCACTGTCACAGGTCCACTGGCAAAATTACCACACAGCAGGCTTCTTATATACTGACATAAACTAAAGAGAACTGCGCAACCCCAAAGTTTGATTCAATAAATGTAAAAATAGCATAAGTGAATGGTGTGCAAATATATAACTGGTGCACAAACATAATACATATGATAGCAACAATCTTAGAGTGCAATCATTTACAACTGCAAAGTGCACATGAACAGTCCCAAAATATAAGAAATAAAAAATATTGACATTGATAAATAAAAAATTAAAATAAGAAAATCCGTAAATAAAAACAAAGTCCAATGTGATTTCAGAGAATATCCTTCACCAGTGAAATCCAATAAAAAATTAGCAAACTAATTAGTGCCAAAGTCAATTCAAATTAGTTCCATAGGATTGATAGAAGAACTTCCTTCACCAAATAAGTAAAAACACCAAACGTGGTATGAACTAGGTACTCTTACCAGAGTGCCATTGTTTACCCATATAGTAGCCGGCGTTTTCAAAAGATTTTTACTTTACGCTCGCCACATAAACGCATGCAGATACTACGACACCTTAAACGCCTGCACGCAGACATTGCACTGCTCCAGGAGACACATCTTGGCCCCAATGACGCTCCCAGATTATGTAAACTTTGGGTGGGATCCGCTCACTGCTCCCCAGCCAAGGGCCGCAAGGCCGGCGTAGCCATTCTCATTAACAAAGAATGAGGATGGTACTGCGCAGCCTATACCAGTGTGTAAGTAAAAGAACCTTGCCCCTAGTGGTTCTAGGATGTATTGCCACACTATTTCACTGTTAGTAGTTAAATAGGTAAAAACGAAGTGTACAATGCACCTTGCTGATTATGCCTGGGCGATACTAGACAGGTGTATACATACTCAGGATGATAAAACAAGCATATAATATATATATATATAATAATACCGAGATAAAAAGTAGTAAATGCAAAATTCAATAAAATCTGAATGACTGTGATATTGTGATAAGATAAATAAATAAATTGTAGCAAGATGGTGAATAAAAATCAAAAAATATCAAGTGGAAAATCAAATATAGTCCTTTATAATAGAGTGGTAAAAGTGACAAATGAGTGACTTGTGCTCCAAAGTTCATAAAACGATTCGTGCTCCAAAATATGGTGTGGGAAGCCTCTTTGTGCAGGAGGGTGGTTAATCACCCCAAAAAGGATTCCATT
>BLSH010263430.1:232099-258434 GCA_018402905.1 Glandirana rugosa
CCAGCCGCCTTCCACCCCCCCCCCCCCAATCCCTGGAACATGGGGAGGGGGAGGCCTCCCCCATATAGGAAGATTTACTCCCTGTACAGTGGGGAGCATCGCTAACAGGAGAGTTTGAACCTGTGTGGATGGCCAGATGAATCCGGCAAGGTGAGGGAAAAAGAAAAATGTCTGCCTTTCAGCATCAGTATAACCGGCTGAGCAGTGAGGAAGAAAAGGAGAATGAGGCCTGGTGGGAGGTGTTTGACTTTATAGTGTAACCGGATCCTGGAACTGGGCGTGTGGGCGGAGCCAGCCCATGCGTATATGCTGTCGTGCTTGTGTCAGGAAAGAAAAATGGTTCTCTTTTTCCAAATTTTTTTTTTTTTTTTATTTATAGTGCGAAAAATAAAAACTGCAGGGGTGATCAAATACCATCAAAAGAAAGCTCTATTTGTGGGAACAAAATGATAAAAAGTTTGTTTGGGTACAACGTCGCACGACCGCGCAATTCTCATTCAAATCACAACAGCACTGAAAGCTGAAAATTGGTCTGGGCAGGAAGTGTTCTAAGTGCCTGGTATTGAAGTGGTTAAGGGTTCATGCACACTGGGCTTAAAAAAAACGCTGCTTCTACAGGAATTTTGTGTTTTGCCTGTAGAAGTTGCTCAATGTTATTCTATGTGTCCATGCACATTAGGATGTTTAGAGGCATATTTTAGGCTTCGCCTTTAGAGGCAGGAAAAAAGAACCCTTTTTGTTTGCATTTTTGGTTGGAGTTTTCTGGCAGAAAAAACACTAAACACTCCTAAAGGCGCATAAATATGTGTACAAAACACTCTATATGAGCGTTTTTTCTCTGTCGGGGAACTGGTGTTTTTTTAAGCCCAGTGTGCATGGAACCTAAAGATTATCTGTTGTGGTCATTAATATTCATTTAGTGATAGTGTGGACACATCAATGTTTGGGTTCAATATTATAATTTATAATAAGTGCCAGTATAGTAATACATTAAAATATTTACAAACTCACATTACCAATAACTAAATAAATATAAATGTCCATGGTAAATAGGCTGCTTATATGTCAAGGGTATATATATTTTACATTTCTAAATATGAACATTGGCCATTTATTTATGTTTATTAGAGTTTCTTTATTAGGGGTATTTATAATTTGCACACAAATTGCTGCATGCATAAGTATTTTTATTTTATTTGTTTTCATTTTCTTGCCACCCAGAGCATCAGCAGTTTAAGAGAAAGGAGGAGAAGCTTTTCCCCTTCCAAACCCTCATTGATATCTGTTCAAATATATGGGCAATGGTGTCACATTAATGCTTTCTCTTCAGCACATAATACCATGCCAAGAATGGAAATTTCCTCAATACTCAAATGGTGTTTGAACAGTTAGAAAGGTAAAACTATACTCTTTCTTTCTCTTACCTTCTGACACAACACAGAACATCCTCTGACTTTGCTGGAACCTGTAAGGTAAATCTTAGCTAAACATATATATTAAAAATAAATTATAGAATAAAATGATTTTTCAATGTGGTGTCTATTTGGGACCCATAGGTGGTACCCACTCCTAGGCACCAGGGGTGCCGAAAAGTCAGGTTTCCGATTGGTATTGAGCATCAGTGCTTTTGGAGGGGGTACTCTCATTTTTGAGAACCCCTGTCAAAGCAACCTCCATGTATCAACAAAATAGCAGGGGCTACATGCTTTCGGCTCCCTTGCTATGCACATACCAGCACACACGCTCTGGATGTGGTAAAGTGGTTGCAAAGGCAAAAGATTTTTAACTTTAATGCATTCTCTGATTTAAGGTAAAAACCTTACAATATGAAGCCACCCCTTTAAACCCAAGTCCTGTATCAATTCAGCACTGTGCCTGGCTTTAGTTCTTTTCTCCTCTCTTCACTCTCGCACAAGCTTCACTGAGAGCAGCGGGAGCCATTGGCTCCTGCTTCTGTCTGTCAAATCAAGTGAGTAGGGGTCGGGGGAAAGGGTGAGCTGCGCTGTGTGTCTATGGATGCACACAGTCCAGCTCGGGATTGAGTCCGCACGTCTGCCCCTTTCTCACTCCTTATGGGACTCAGTGGCATCTCCTGCTGCTGTCAATCAAATCCTGTGAGGAGGTAGCCGAATCACGCTGTGTGTATCAATAGATGCATGTTGCATGTTAGGATGCTCCTAAGATGACTTTCCAGAAAAAGACTTGCAAAATACAGGGTTAACCCCTGTAAAGGAAGCTTTACCCTGCATAGATGTATACAGTCAAGTCCATAAATATTGGGACATCGACACAATTCTAATCTTTTTGGCTCTATACACCACCACAATGGATTTGAAATGAAACAAACAAGATGTGCTTTAACTGCAGATTTTCAGCCTTAATTTGAGGGTATTTACATCCAAATTAGGTGAACAGTGTAGGAATTACAACAGTTTGTATGTGCCTCCCACTTTTTAAGGGACCAAAAGTAATGGGACAATTGGCTGCTCAGCTGTTCCATGGCCAGGTGTGTGTTATTCCCTCATTATCCCATTTACAAGGAGCAGATAAAAGGTCCAGAGTCCATTTCAAGTGTGCTATTTGCATTTGGAATCTGTTGCTGTCAACTCTCAATATGAGATCCAAAGAGCTGTCACTATCAGTGAAGCAAGCCATCATTAGGCTGAAAAAACAAAACAAACCCATCAGAGAGATAGCAAAAACATTAGGTATGGCCAAATCAACAGTTTGGAACATCCTTAAAAAGAAAAAACGCAGTGAGCTCAGCAACACCAAAAGACCCGGAAGACCACGGAAAACAACTGTGGTGGATGACCGAAGAATTCTTTCCCTTGTGAAGAAAACACCCTTCACAACAGTTGGCCTGATCAAGAACACTCTCCAGGAGGTAGGTGTATGTTTGTGAAAGTCAACAATCAAGAGAAGACTTCACCAGAGTGAATACAGAGGGTTCACCACAAGAAGAAAACCATTGGTGAGCCTCAAAAACAGGAAGACCAGATTAGAGTTTGCCAAACAATATCTAAAAAACCCTTCACAGTTCTGGAACAACATCCTATGGACAGATGAGACCAAGATCAACTTGTACCAGAGTAATGGGAAGAGAAGAGTATGGAGAAGGAAAGGAACTGCTCGTGATCCAAAGCATACCACCTCATCAGTGAAGCATGGTGGTGGTAGTGTCATGGCATGGGCATGTATGGCTGCCAATGGAATTGGTTCTCTTGTATTTATTGATGATGTGACTGCTGACAAAAGCAGCAGGATGAATTCTGAAGTGTTTCGGGCAATATTATCTGCTCATATTCAGTCAAATGCTTCAGAACTCATTGGACGGCACTTCACAGTGCAGATGGACAATGACTCGAAGCATACTGCAAAAGCAACCAAAGAGTTTTTTTAAGGGAAAGAAGTGGAATGTTATGCAATGGCCAAGTCAGTCACCTGACCTGAATCCGATTAAGCATGCATTTCACTTGCTGAAGACAAAACTGAAGGGAAAATGTCCCAAGAACAAGCAGGAACTGAAGACAGTTGCAGTAGAGGCCTGGCAGAGCATCACCAGGGATGAAACCCAGCGTCTGGTGATGTCTGTGCATTCCAGACTTCAGGCTGTAATTGACTGCAAAGGATTTGCAACCAAGTATTAAAAAGTGAAAGTTTGATTTATGATTGTTAATTTGTCCCATTACGTTTGGTCCCTTAAAAAGTGGGAGGCAAATATACAAGCAGTTGTAATTCCTACACCGTTCACCTGATTTGGATGTAAATACCCTCAAATTAAAGCTGAAAGTCTGCAGTTAAAGCACATCTTGTTCATTTCATTTCAAATCCATTGTGGTGGTGTATAGAGCCAAGAATATTAGAATTGTGTCTATGTCCCAATATTTATGGACCCAACTGTATTTTTCCCCCCATTGTTTTTATCAGTGGGAGTAAAATAGGTCCGATTGCTGGTGTCACTGGAAATAAAACATCATCAGTGCAAGTGGGAGCAAAATAAATGCCATTTTTTTGTGTCAGTGGGAGTAAAATAAGCCCCATTGTCATGACAGTGGGAGCAAAATAAACTCCACTGTTGGTGCCAATTGAGGCTTTGGTGACAGAGGGAATGTATTAAGTCCTGTTGATGGTGTTAATGGGAGTAAAATAAGTCACATTGTTGATGTCATTGAGCTAAAATACATCCCATTGTTGGTGTCAGTGGGAGTAAAGTAAATCACATTGTTGGTGTCAGTGGGAGTAAAATAAGCCCCATGGTTTTGACAGTGGAAGTAAAATAAGTTCCATTGTTGGTTGAAAAAAATGAGCCCCATCATTAGTGCCAGTGGGAATAAAATAAGCCCCAGCATTGCTGTTAATGGGCGTAAAATAAGTTACATTGATGTTGTCATTGAGACAAGATCCATTGTTGGTAATATAAGCCCATTCAGTAAAATAAATTTTATTGTTGGTGTCAGTGAGTGTAAAATAAGCCCAATCACTGGTATCCATGTGAGTAAAATAAGCCCCATCATTGGCGTCAGTTTGAATAAAATAAGTCCTATTGTTGCAGGCAGTGGGAGTAAAATAAATCTCAACTTATTGGTGTAAGTGGGAGTAAAATAGGCCCCATGTCTTGGGTGCATGCTAGTGTAAAATAAGCCTCATATTGTTTGTCTCAGTGAGACTAAAAATGATTCTATCATTACACTGGTATTCATTGTTTACCTACCCAATCACATGCTGGAACTATCCTTTTTCTGCTATAAATGATATCACATTTTCTGAAAGTGCTAGAACACTCTGCATTTTGTTGTCACTCTGCTGCCACCCTGCTCAGCCACAAAAGAAAGCCCATGATGGGATAACTACAGCTTACTGACTGCTGTTTGGAAAGCTCTGATTTAGCTCATTGATTAAATCTTATTGATCAAAAAATTAGTTTGATGACAATTTGTTTTCCAACGTTAATTAAAAAAAAAAAATAGGAACAAAATGTATTGAAAATTAAAAAATGTACATATGCTGTTAATTAATCTTTGAATGATCAATCTAAATCTGCTGGCAACTTTTAGTTACAAATAATTGCATATACAGTATTTGTAGGTACCCTGCCTTAACGTATAATTTTAGGTTACACCTAGCTAGACTTAAAATGCCCCCTCCCCCTTCATAACACCTACACCGACAACCTGTAAGAAAAGGTGTATGTGCTCCAGTTCAGTCATGTGTGTCAGTCAGCGGCGGCTGCAGGGAACAGGAGGGAGCGCCAACACTGGATAGGCCATAGCAGGGTATAAGTGATGTCATTACTCCAGGCTTTACTAGCCATAGTCAAGCAGTTTCTCCTCTCCCCTGCAGCTGACACTGGCTGACACTGGGGATCATGTGATGGGACTGGAGTGGGCTGAAATAGATAAGTATATATATCTTTTTTACACAAGTTAGACAGCATAAGTTCTGAGAGGGGGAGGGAAAATGTTTAGGACTAATTAGGTTTATCTTAGAATTCTACTTTAAGCAGTAGCGCCTCTTGCTTAATTCTGCCCCAAATGCATGGAACCATAAAAGAGGTTTCCTTTTCCTGAGTCTTGCCCAGAGGGAGTATGTGCAAGAAGAGATTAAGATGCAAGCTTTTTCCTTACTGAGATCACATCCACAGAAAAATTTGCTGATGCAGCAACTGGAATAGAAAGAGAGATCCATTGCATCCTGAAGTACCTGAATTGGCCATACAAGGGAATAGATTCAAAAACCATGAACACCAGAAATTCAGATTCACCCAGCTTATGCTATCCAAGGCAAAGTGTGCATCAGCAACACAGACTAAAGATAAAAATCTAGTAGAGATTCTAGCTATTTCCTACACTACTAAAGAAAAACTTTTGTATTTCTGTCTAGAGAGTTCCTCTCCTTTTTTAGTTAACCACTTGCCTATTGCGCACTTTTACACCCTTTCTGCCCAGAACAATTTTCAGCTTTCAACGCTGTGACACTTTGAATGACAATTGCGCGTTTATGCTACACTGTACCCATATGAATTATTTTTAATTTTTTTCACATAGATAGAGATTTCTTTTGGAGGTATTTAATCACCACTTTTTTTTATATTTTGCTGAACACAAAAAAGGCCAAAATCTTGAAAAAAAAAGTTTTTCATAGTTTATATAGCTTTTGCAAACAGGTAATTTTTCTCCTGATGTGCACTAATGGGCACTAATAGGCTGCACTGATGGGCACTGATGAGGTGGCACTGAGGGACACTGATAGGCTGCACTGATGGGCACTGATGAGGAGGCACTGGTGGACACTGATAGGCACTTACAGGTGGCACTGATAGGCACTGATAATCAGTGTAGATGCCCCTTTCACAAGAGCAAGCAGCGTGAGTAAAGGAATCCTGATAACCAACTTGTGTTTACATCATGATCAGCTGTCATTGGACACAGCTGATCATGTGGTAAAGGTCTGCTGTGATTGGCCCTTTACCCCGATCTGTGATCAGCTGTGTCCTGAGGACACAGCGATCACAAAGTGCACCAGCCAAGCGCCGCAGGGGGGGGGGGGGCGCAGCAGTGCGATCATGAGGGGATGTCCACGGATGCTCTCCTGGCAATGTAAGCCCACGCTGTATCGCTGTATTTGTCTTTCGGCTATAGAGTGATGGGAAGGGGTGAAACATTGTCAGCAGGACAGAAAATGTTTTGTCTGGACATACATTTTAGAGTACAGAAGTTGCTATTAATAATTCATGCTGCTTTTAGGGTATCTTGTTTCCCTAACCCATGACTTTCTCATTATTTCTCAACAATAAAAGTACAAAATTTACTGAATATCTTGTTTTACCTTTTTCAGACTAAGGTTCCCACCCTGAGAACAGAAGTGCTACGCTTCATACAGAGGACATTACAAAATGTATACAAAGCCATTTGGGGGTCATGCTACGTGACTCTAGGTGGACTAGTGCTACCTGTGGCCTGCGCATTGCTGCCAAGGGTGCTTTATCACGTCACAACTGTTCTTTTTTTTAACTTAAATAAAATGTAAACAGCTTGAAAATCCTAATTTCCTAATTTTATAGCATGACCATTGTTACATGTGTTAACCACAAACAGTTATTAGAATACAATATTTTTCCAGTAGTCCTTTTGATACAGCGTAAGCATATGTTCTCTTTTCTTTCACTGTTGGAGGGGGATGATGGTGAACATTATTTCAAATCTATTTATTGAGTATTATCCTAGATAGACTTTTTGCACAGCCAAATAGTACAGTTTTCCTAGGTAATTCTGTTAGGGGCTGCATTGTAAGCTGGGACAGGCACTTATGCTGTCATATATGTAACTATTGTGAGGTTAAATCCAATGCCACTTCTTTAATGTACTGTAATTCTCATGAGTAAATGGACTTAATATAGCTTGGAGAAGATATGTGTCAGGAATTTCCTTTAGTCTATAGACATCAGTACAATGATCTTAGAAAGGTGAAGGTGCTTCCAAAATGAGCTCTTAACTAGGCTTTCCACAGAGAACTATTTTTCCTCTAGCAATTACCACCAAAAAACGAGTCTTTGACAATGAATTCCACTTAGCTCATCATAGCTTTGAGACCAAGAGGAGCTCAGTGATAATGGAATGAATATATAAAACATTGCTGAGAATGTATATATGACTGTGTTAAATTTTGCAGTTGAAGTGATTAATTTACAAAAAAAATTAAATACAGTTGCTATTTTCGGTTTCATACACTATTCATTTCGGTTCTGTCTATCTAAATGTGGTATGATAAAAGAAAAACAGATTCAAACAAAGTTTTTCTTAGGGTTTTCTAAAAAAAAAGGAGAAAGAGCCAAAAGTTAAAACAAACAAATTGTATATTATTCTTGAATTTAAGTTATTAAACTCTTTCTCCATAACGACATAATGTGTATATATGGGGGACTGATTCTGGTTACAAAAAAAATCACATGTCCAAATACATTTTTGTTGGGTGTTTTTATAAATTCAGGGTAAGATAAGGGATCCAAAGGTCCCCACTTTTAAACACCTCATACAGGATACAAACAAACATGAAGCACATGAAAAACAACAAAAGTCTGTTATTTAGCACAAAGCTTCTACACTAAAACCACTAATACCCAGCAGGCCTCTGCAACCATCTGAAATGACAAGATATCATTTTTATATCATTTTTATAAATACTGCTACATGTATTCAATACATAGACTAAATAACAAGGCACACGCTTCCTTCAATATAAATTTGTTTTCCTTTTTAAACAAAAGGAGGATGCATCAATCCACACACTTATGGACACTAGAGTAAAATACCTTTATTAGGATTTTATCAAAGGCTGTGTGTTTTTTTACTCATGGGGGTGGCTAAAAACTGACTCCATAACCCTTGGAAATAATGGTGGTAAATTAGTATCGGTATTGTTGCAGCTGACCAAAAAATAAGTATCAATATCTCATTATGCATCAGAGTGTATGGAAAAATATATATTAGGGTATTACTTCAATATTTATTATATATTAATATTTATACTTAGATTAGCACTGCATAGAGACCCTCAGGCAGTGCATGTAAATTTGGAGGAGCACGTTGCATGCAGTAGAGCTGTGAGCAGGAGCTGCGAGGAGCACGCTGCATGCCGAAAGAGGCACGCTGCTGCAAATTGCGGGAGAATGAAGACACCTTGGTGGCCAACAAGGCGGCAGTGAGAGGACCGTTTGATCGATGATTGACTGGTGGAACAGCACGGGAGCGGCGTGAAAGCCAATGAGGCAGGGACGGATGCAGAAACACTGACAGGAGGAGCAGCGCGAGAGCGGGCGCTGGAGTTGGGACACACTGACAGATGAGCGTGGGGATAGGAAAGGAGGAGCAGCTGCCACCTGACAGGAGAAAGAGGGACACAGTGAAAAAAGTAGGAGCGGACATGCTGTGAGTGAGGGAGCTGGATACAATTATTTAATTACTGACCACTGAAAGTAACTTGGAGTACTGGGAGTATTTTTGTAGTAACTTGGAGTACTGGGAGTATTATTTTGAGTACTGGAAGTAATGTAGTAACTTAGCGTATTGGAAGTAATATTTGTAGTAACTTGGAGTACGGGGAGTAATATTTGTAGTAACTGAGAGTAATAGAAATTTCTGCGCTAGTGACCACCTCAAAATATTAAAATAAATATATGAAGTAAATATATAAAGAACTGGTTGCTGCAGTAAATAGGATACCACCTAAATACAATGTGCAGCACCTGAAACTACGGATACTGGAAGCCTGTGCTAGCATTTCTCCTGCAGTGTTGCTATCAGTGTGTGAAGAGTGTGAGAAGAGGGTTGCATTGACAATCCAACACAATGGGCAGCACATTTAACACATTTTATAAGTGGTCAGAAACTTGTAAATAACTCATGAAAGAATAAAGTTACGTTAAAACCAAGCACATCATTGTTTTTCTTGTGAAATTCCCAATAAGTTTGATGTGTCACATGACCCTCTTCCTATTGAAAAAACAAAAGTTGGATTCAAAATGGCCAACTTCAAAATGGCCACCATGGTCACCACCCATCTTGAAAAGTTTCAACCCTTACATATACTAATGTGCCACAAACAAGAAGTTAATATCACCAACCATTCCCATTTTATTGAGGTGTATCCATATAAATGGCCCACCCTGTATAATATATGTGTTTCACATTTTGAATTTAGTTACTGAAATAAATTTACTTTTTGATGATGTTCTAATTTTATGAGATTAACAAGTATATAAGTGATATATTGCATCTAAATAAAAATAAATGGTAATATCAAAGTTACATGCATCTAGTAAATACAACCTTATTGTGGATATAGGGATATTGAAAGTATGGAATAATCCCGAAAATAGATTATATATTAAATTCTAGATGGAAGTCCCAAGAAACCTAATAATCTTCAATATGTGCAAAAAACATTAAAATGGTGATTCTTCCTTCTCCTCTCTATACCAGCGCGTTTTCCATTAGACTCAATACTCCTGCCTTTCACTGCATGTTTTAATGTATTGTGAGGGTAGCAGCTCACCTCAAGGCTAGATCTATACTCCCATATAGATCAAGCACGCTTGTTAGCACGTCTCTCCTCCATGCTGATATCACTGAAGCTCTGCCCATGTGTGTTCTCCTAGGTTGCTCTTCTCCGATTTACTCCCATGTTAAATCATATATATATAAAGGAGTCTCTCATAGTGTAAAACCGCCATATATTTTATTGAAAATTAAATAGTAACACTCACTTTAGAGAGGATGCATCGCATACTAGCCTATTATGTATCACTTACCTACATTTGAAGCCCGCGCTGTCCCCACTCCAGGCCGCATCCATCACTGCCCCTCTTCCTTCCGTGGCCGCAGACTCTGGCTCTGTGACTGGCTGGAGCCATGTGACATCACTTCGGTTATGTTAGTGAAGAAATGGCACGGCGGCCTGTTTCCTTACTGCGCATGTGAGGATGACGTTGGCACATGCAGGTACAGTGTATATCTCCCCCTAAACCATGCAAGTTTAGGAGATATGAACGGAACCTACAGGTAAGCCTTGTTATAGGTTTACCTGTAAGTTAAAGTGGTTGTAAAGAGTTTATAACCACTTTAAGGTAAGGGATCAATCTAGTGACTGTTGTGACAGTGGGACCCTGCGCGACCTGGCAGATTGCGGGTTTATGACAGATTTTGGAGAGACAGGCACACTGATTGCACAGTTGTGTGGTGGGCTATTTAGTGGTGACCTGACTATGGCTCAGGGCCCCACCCAACAGACAGGAAGTCTGTGCAAGGGAGTCAGGTGGATTCCTTACCTCTACAGGAGTGAGAGAGGCTTCAAGGAGCAGCCAGAGTGTGCATGTCTGCAGGAGGCAGACTTAGTCTGTGACAGAGCAGCAGGGATTGTGAGCAAGCTAGGAGCGAGACTCTAAGGAATTCTTTTGGTCTGAGAAGCAGAACTAAGGCCTAGGCTGGAGGCCTGAAGCAGACATGTGGCAAGAGAATAAGCCAGGAGGCTGATGTTTTCTGATTGTGCAAGTCACAGTAAAGGTGGAACCCTCTGTGTGGGCTACTGATGTCTTTTGTCAGTTTTTCCATATTTTTAAATAAAAGTGGGTTACCATGCCCTTAAAAATACAGTTTTGGACTGACGCACTCATTGAAAACGCTCCTACGGCTTGAGTCTGATAACCCCAATCTTACACTGTATACACTGCAAAAACTCCCGGTCCGGCAGAGGCATGGGGGTTGAAGTCACCCAGCTCCTCCCGACGTGTTGCGTCACAATACATATGACTTCATCAGGGATGGTGACTGTACTGAGTAGTAACTTGGAGTACTGAGTAGTAACTTGGAGTGCTGATTATGGAGTACGTACTGATAATTTGCAACAAGAAGGGGGGTTTTGAGACTGAATGAGGCAAAAGACATGAAATAAATGTTTATTGGCCGGCTTCTGAACCTGACACCTAGTAGAATAAACATAACAACAACATATACATGTACACAGCATATGGGAGTTGACACATGACACTCTACAATAAATAAATTAAAAAATATATCACCAATCTCATACATATACACATAGCATGATTGCATGTCAGTTGCATACACACACAGACATAAAGCAGCACGATCCAAAATCAATTCTGAGGTTGGTAGGCTGCTCCAACTAGTGGAGTTATCCATTATGTCAGTAAGTAATGACCTTTATGGTAAGAATATGACTGTGTCCCAAGGGGCTCATGATCCACATATATGCAATGGGTAAAAATATATAAAAACTGCATCCCATGTAGTCCGACGAGTTTCATGGTTTTAACCAATCATCAGGAGTGGGTGTCTCAGTTTCACCTAAAGTGAACATAGTAAATAAATGGATCACGTATTAACCTTAGAGCAACAGGAAAAAGAATATGAATAAAAAACAGGGGGGAGAAAGAAAAACTCTCCAACCCTGTGACTTACTATGCATCAGAATGAGATCCATGCCGTGTAATGCGTCAGAATTGAGACCGCCCGGAAAGTCTGGCACGGAGCTGAGGTGGCTAAGACAGTGCACAGGAGCAAGCACACATCACAAAAAGCCTCCAATAGAAACAATCTCCTGAAGTGTTGGGTGATGGGAAAAATCCTCAATGTAATCTGTAGAAGTATGAGTTGATAACTCGTGTATAATAATAGTAATAATGTAAAGGTACAACCAAAACGTACCAGGAGAATGTGTAGATGAGGTATAGAAGTAAGAAAAAGGGTAAGAAATAGAGGGGAGCGGTGTGACAAAGAATGGAGTGAAGAGACTGGAAATGAACAAGAACAAGAGGATAAGTGATGCAAAACATAGCAGAGAAGGTGCCATGGTATTTGCCAAAAGTTTTGCAGCAGAGTCCATTTCACCTGCAAGATGCATGATGACCAACCACCAAGTGAGGAGCTGGCGATGTGGAGGTATATATATGTGCGTCCTGCAGGTCTGAGCACCGTCCACCATCAGCATCACATGGGCAAGACAGTGAGGGGGGAGGAGGAGGCGCCAGCAAGCGGGCAGTGAATGCCCGCATCGCTCTCCTCTATTTTTTAACCTCTTTCTTACTTCTACACCTCATCTACACATTCTCCTGGTATGTTTTGGTTGTACCTTTACATTATTAATATTATTATACACGAGTTATGAAACTCATACTTCTACAGATTACATTGAGGATTTTTCCCATCACCCAACACTTCAGGAGATTGTTTCTATTAGAGATTTTTTGTGATGTGTGCCTGCTCCTGTGCGCTGTCTTAGCCACCTCAGCTCCCGCGCCAGACTTGCCCGGTAGTCTCCATTCTGACACATTACACAGCATGGATCTCATTTTGATGTATAGTAAGTCACAGGGTTGGAGCGCTCCCCCCCCCCCCGTTTTTTTATATATATTCTTTTCCCTGTTGCTCTAAGGTTAATATGAGATCCATTTATTTACTATGTTCACTTTAGATGAAACTGAGGCACCCACTCCTGATGATTGGTTAAAACCATGAAACGCGTTAAGCTACATGGGATGCAGTTTCTATATATTTTTACTCATTACATATATGTGGATCATGAGCCCCTTGGGACACGGTCATGTTCTTACCATAAAGGTCTTTACTCTGACATAATGGATAACTCCACTAGATGGAGCAGGCTACCAACCTAGGAATTGATTTTGGATCATGCTGCTTTATGTCTGTGTGTGTATGCAACTGACATGTAATCATGCTATGTGTATATATATATATATATATATATATGAGATTGGTGATATATTTTTTTTCTATATTTATTGTAAAGTGTCATGTTTACAATTCTGATCAACTCCCATATGCTGTGTACATGTATATGCTATTGTTATGTTTATTCTACTAGGTGTCAGGTTCACAAGCCAGCCAATAAACATACACATTTATTTAATGTTTTTGTCTTTTGTCTCATTCAAAGTCTCAAAACCCCCCTTCTTGTTGCAATGAATAGGGATAGAGGATTGTATATACACTCATATACATTTAAAACAAACTTTCCATTTAAACTACTGATAATTTGTGTACTGAATAGTAACTTGGGTACTGGGTAGCGACTTGGAGTGCTGAGAGTGGCTTGGAGTAACTTGAAATAGTTGTAGCACTAGGAGTAACTTGTGGTAGTGTGTAGTACTGGGAGTAACCTTTTTTTTCATCCCCATTACAGCAGTGGGTAAAATGTCCAACAGGATTGGTGATGCCACCCAGTGCATATCTTGCTCCATGTATGCATTCCTTGAAGAGCCGTTCGAGGGTGAATACTACTGTGAGAGATGTAAGCTAGTTGTTTCTCTGGAAGCCCAGATCCTGGATCTAGGGAATCAAGTGGCAATACTGAGAAGCATCAAACAACCTGGAAAGGAGCTTGGACATTACCCAGCATGTGCTGGCAGGGGACAGTATAGAGAGGGGTGGAGATATGGAGGTGCAGGAGCCTGAGGTAGGTAGCTGGGTGACATTTAGAAGGAGGGGTAGAGGGAAGAGCCTTAGGGAGGCTAGTCCTGAGTTGGTACATATCAACAAAACAAGGCCAAGTTGCTCAGGGGTGGCATTGCCGGAGCAGGCCCCCTCCCCTAGCTGTCAGGGGAATGACTACTCCACTAAGGAGGGGACAAGAATACCGGCAAGGTTAGGCAGATACTGGTGGTAGGGGACTCAGTTATTAGAAGGACAGATAGGGCAATCTGTCACAAATACTGTGATCACCGAATGGTATTTACCAGGTGCTCAGGTTCAGCACATCACTTCCAATAACAAAGTTAGAGGAAGGTGGAGCATCCTAAAAAATGATATGAGGGACTTAGGGCTACATCGAAGAGAAGGACCTCCAAGGTGGTTTTCTTTGTGAGTTGCATCTCTTATAACAGTTAGAAATTGCAGCGAGGCAAGACAGGGTCAATATAATGGGGGACTTCAACTATCCAGATGTTGACTGGGAAGAAGGGACAGCTCACTCATGAAAGGCCCGTCATTTCTTAGATGTCTTACAAGACAACTTCATGACCCAATTGGTGCATTCCCCGACTAGAAAGAATGCATTGCTAAACCTATTAATTACAAATGACTCAAATCTGGAAAAAAGGTTGCAGATGTGGAAATACGAGACAAGTTGGGAACTAGCGATCACAGGATAATTCCATTCAGCATAAATCATAAGAAAAGGAGGCACAAGGGTTGTACAAGAACACTACACTTCAAAAGAGCCAACTTTTCTAAACTGCACTCAATACTACAAGATATTAAATGGGACCAAATCTTAGAAACATTGAACACCAAGGAAAAATGGGAGTGCATTAGGAACATCTTAAATAAAAGGTATCATCCAGTGCATTCTAATGGCTATAAATACAGAAGAACAAAGGTTAAACCTGGGTGGCTAAACCATAATGTAAAAAGTCATATTAAAGGTAAAAAATTACCTTTAAAAAATATAAAGCAGGAGGGTCATTGTCAGCATTCCAACACCACAAGGAATGCAATAAGAAGTGTATTAATGCAATCAGTGTGGCTGAAAAAGAATGTGAGAGACACATAGCATAGAATAGTAAAATAAAAACCCAAGAATTTTTTAAAATATATTAGTTGGTTACAGATGGCACGGAGAAGGCAACTGTACTAAATGCTTTCTACTCCTCAGTTTTTACACAGGAAAAGGAGGGGTACAACAACCACCCTTGTATTGTTAATAACATGTCACAGGATGTACTCTTGTAGCTAACAGAAGTTGGGATCCAGAAAAGACTGGAAAAGCTTAACACAAATCAATCACCAGGATTGGATGGCTTACACCTGAGAGTCCTCAAAGAACTCAGTGAGGTTATAGCCAGACTGTTATTCCTAATCTTTATGGACACCATACTGACAGGAATGGTACCCGATGATTGGTGAAAAGCCCACATGGTACCAATATTTAAAAGAGGGCAGAGATATATTCATGGAAACTACAGGCCTGTCAGTCTAACATCATAGTACATAAACTATTTGAGGGGATGATAAGGGACTATATCCAAGAATTTGTTGAACAAAACAGTATCATTATTAGTAATCATCATGAGTTTACGAAAGGTCATTCTTGCCAAATCAGTCTGTTAACATTCTACAAGGACGTGAGCTGTCATGTAGATAACGGTAGGCATGTGGATGTGGTGTATCTGGATTTTGCAAAAGCATTTGATACAGTCCCCTATAGACACTTCATCTACAAACTGATGTCTGTAGGTATAGACCATAGGTTTTTTTGGATAGAAAACTGGTTACATTTATTTATAAATGATATAGAGGTTGGTATAAATAACCCAATCTCAATGTTTGCTGATGACACAAAAATAAGCAAGGCAATAACAGCATAGCAGGATGTAGAAATTTTACAAGAAGACCTCAATAAATTAATGGGGTGGGCAACTACATGGCAAATGAGGTTTAATATTGAAAAATGTAGTAATGCACTTGGGGGCTGAAAATATAAACTTAAAGTTAATATGAAGTACTTGTGCGCTGCTATGGACCTCACAAACAACCAAAAGTATTAAAAATATACAAAATAAATACCAAAGAATATTGTATCACCCTAAAAATACACATGAAAAAGCTGCAACCATTAGCAAGTGACCTCAACACAAATAATGATGATAAAAAATGGTGCGCTAATTCAAGAAGCTATGCAGCAAAAATAGACAAATATGCATGAATGACTATCCTACATTAAAAAAAAAAATGCAGTTATGAAATAATATGCGATAATCAGTGAAACAGTGATGAAGTGCGCTAATGCAAGAAGCTATGCAACAAAAATAGACAAATATGCATTAATGTCTATCCCGAATTTTAAAAAAATGTAGTTATGTGATAATATGCGATAATTAGAGAAACAGTGATGAAGTGTGCTAATGCAAGAATCTATGCAGCAAACATAGACAAATATGCATGAATGACTATCCCTTATTAAAAAAAAAAGAAAAAAGCAGTAATATCCAATAATATGCGATAATATGTGAAACAGTGATGAAGTGCACTAGTTCAAGGAGCTAAACAGCAAAAATAGACAAATACTGTATGCATGGAAGACTATCCCTAATTTAAAAAAAAACACAAAATACAATATTATGTGAAAATATGCAATAATATGTGAAACAGTGATAAAGTGCTTGGATCAAAATCCAATCAAAGATCTGATTTTACATAAAAAATAAGTCCCAAATAATAAAGTTCATGTGCATCAAAAAGTTATGAGATGTGAAGATCAAGTGCTCACAAAACAATTCTTGAAAGTTGTGAACACAATTGCTCCCACCATCTAAGTATCCACCAGGGGTGTGCCCTAGCAGCTCACCTTAAATAAAGACCACAACAGGTATAGTGGCGCATTGGTATACAGATCCTTTACAGCAGTTCACGTTCCATTCTCCTCTCCTGCATCGAAATCCACAGCTGGTCTATTTTTGCTGCATAGCTTCTTGAATTAGCGCACTAATTTTTATTATTATAAACTTAAAGTTACTCACAAGGGGGAGAACCTCTGGGGGAATCCAGGATGGAGAAAGACCTGGGAGTCCTAGTAGAAGACAGTGCAATAGCATGCAATGTCAAGAAGTAGCAAGCAAAGCTAGCAGACTATTAGCATTCATAATAAGGGATTTACTCCAGAGATAAAATTATCATCCTGCCACTTTAATAACCTTGGGTTCACAAACATCTTGAGTATTCCCTCCTGTTCTGGTCGCCAATCCTCAGGAAGGATGTGCTGAAACTGGAGTGAGTCCAGAGAAGGGCAACAAATTAATAAGGATCTCAATTACGAGGAACGACTACAAGCATTATATTTATTCTTCCTGGAGAAGAGACAAGGAGAAACTTGAGAGGAGGTATGATAGTATACAAATATCTCAATGGTGATCCCAGCATAGGAAGAAAACTATTCTGTCTGAGGTAGTGCAGAAAGACATGGGGACACTCCATGAGATTGGTGGAGAAGTGGTCACTCTTAGGATGATAAGAATGGGGAACACTTTTCTGCAATCGGTGGTGTCAGCAGGAAGTATTGATATTTTTAAAACTCTTGGAATTGCATCTTAGTGAACACAATTTACAGGGATATGGGAAATGATTATCGACATGAGCACACATACACCAAGTACACAGGTTGGACTGGATGGACCAGTGTCTTTATTCAACCTTCAACTAATTATGAAACTATGAATATTCTGCAAGAGAAATTAAAGGTAAAACACCAGAACCAACCTATTTTCACTGAATTCCCTGCAGGCTAGCAGTTACCACTTTGGATGATTGTGATGGGAGATATAAGGGGAACTGTATACAGCATTCTCATATATAAACATTAATCGCCCCCTCCGCTCTCCATGTCCCCTCCATTATGCTGTGCTGTGATCAACAAAAATAACTCAAGTTAGGAGTCCACACCCTCCCCCCAAAACAAACCATGTGTTTCCAAAATAAATTAAAAAGTGCTCCATAAAAAAAGACCCAACATGTTTTACACAATAAATCAAGAGTGTCATCAGGGGTGTATATTTATAAATAAAAAAAGCAACTTAAAAAGAAATAATAAAATATAAAAATATAAAAGCATCAGCCCACATGGTGAAAATGACAATCTGACTCTTATCTATAACCTAATTTTTAAGATGACCACTACATCAGTCACTCTGTGTGTTGCTTACACCCAAGCGGTTTCATGACATCATGACTTTTGCACGTGCGTGCTGTGCATTTCATCTAGAGGACAGGCATCAGAAGGCAAGGCAACAATGACACCACCATGGATGGAATGGCTGCACTAGCGCTCTGCACAGTAGAAGCATGCAATTTGAAGTGCCTAGACCATTTACCTGGTCATGCCTTGAACTTCACAGTGGTTTATACCCAATGTGCTAATTGTAATTCCTACACATGCTTAAATCCTCATGTACTTGGTAGGACCCATATTATCATTGCATATAGCTAGGTCGTTCATTAACCTACATTGGAAAACATCATGTACATGTTATTAGCATAGTTAACAATACATACATTACAACTGCACAGCTAACATGCATTATAAAGAGCTCTTACTGCTGCATTCTATATTGCCATTCATTTTTCAACTTTTACAACAGTCTATACATATAAAATCACCAGGCCAAATGCTCAAGACTGAATCAATCACCCACAAAAGGTAAGTATGTGAAGCCCTCATTAAACCCGTGAGGGGAATGTGAATTTAGATGAAATATCCACCGGGATGCCTCAGCAGGCATTTATCCAGATCTACCTTTCTCTGACCAAGGGGGAGTTGTTCAGTAATATAATTGCAAACACTTTGATTTACCACAGTGCTTTTGCCAAGTGTGTTTGGCAATAGGTCTATCCGTTTTTAATGTGATGTCATTAACATGCTCCAGAACACAACTTCTGAATTGGCATATTGTCATGCTCCCATATAACAATGGGCAAGAACATCTGGCAGTGTATATCACCTGTTAGAGCTGCAATTGAAGAATGGTTTTAACTTGATTAATTCTCCATTCTTGGGGTTAATAAATTTAACTGTGGGTATGTAATTATACGCTTTGCAATGCCAACATGGAAAACTCCCCAAGAGTTTTCGTGGTAGTGAAGTTGGAGTAACATGTGGCACTAGCTTGTTGTTTAAATTACTTTGAGGTTTCTTCCCCTCCTATAAGTAATTATAGGATTTTTAGGGAGTACCTCAGACATATCTTTGTCATCATGTAACACATTCCAGTACCTCTTGATGATATTAAAAAGCTGGCCAGATTGTTTGGAATATGTGATCTGCATCCCTGCGTGAGTGTCATTTCTCATCGGCCTTGGGGCCAGTAGTGATTCTCTTGAAATGTTCCTCACCTTTTCATTCTTGAATTCTTGAGATCCTGTGAATTATAGTCTCTCTTCTTAAATTGTTCGACTAAATGTAGACTCAGTTTGAAAAGCTGCCTCTGTTAAGCAATTCCTTTTTCCTCGCATAAATTGTCCTGTTGAAACGCCCCTCTTGAATGATGTTGGGTGGTGGCTCTCCCAGTGCGGAAAACTATTGATAGAGGTCAACTATGGTTGTGCTAATAATGCCATCTTTATTTCTAACAATTTTGGGGGCCAAAAAATTGATACAGTCATACTGGATCTCAAGAGTGAAGAATATGCCTATGTAGTTCATGTTACCATAACAAATTTCTTGTGCTTCTTCAATTTACTAGATTCTTTATGTATCTCAACTTGTTTCAAATTGTTCCTCTATTTTTTTTTAATCAGCGTGATCTTTGATTATTATTTCATTAGGTTGCTTCTTTTTCTACATGTATGCACCATTGATTTAATGAGAAAAAACATGTTGGGTCTTTTTTTTGGGCAGCACTTTTTGAATTTATTTTGGGAACACATGGTTTATTTTTGGGGGGAGGCTGTGGACTCCTAGATGGAGTTATTTTTGGTAGTTTTCATAGCATAGCATTAAGGAGGGGATGCGGAGAGCTGGGAGGAGCCATTGATGTTTAACTTTGGCTCACTGTATGCAATTCCCCTGATATCTCCCATCACAATTAACCACAATGGCAATTGCTAGTCTGCAGGGAGTATTGGAGTAATACCCTAATATTTATATTTTTCTTCCACTCTGGGGCATACAGAAATACAGATTCTTAGTCTTCTGATCCTATGTATGCTATAACTAGACCCTCTTCTGCAACATACTTTGCTGTAGTACTGCAGTTTGTTTATTTCTCAGTCAGCTGGAACAACACTGATTCACCACAATTATTTACAAGGATTATGGAGTCATTTTTCAGCCTCTCCTTATAAGTACAAACACACACAGTCTTCGATATACGTTTTCATAAAATCCTAATAAAGGTTATATTTTACTCTTTACATAAGTGTGTGGGTTGATACATCCTTGTCTTGTTTGAAAAGTGCCTTGGAAGTGTGTGCCTTGTTATTTAATTTATGAATAAATTACATATAGCAGTATTTATAAAAAATATGTGTTGTCATTTCCTTTGGTTGCAGAGACCTGCTGAGTATCTTTTTAAGTGGTTTAGCATATTTTAAGTGGTTTAAAGTATTTTCCCGTTTGGAGGAAATTTTTTTATATAGTGAAGGCTTTTGTTAGTTATTTATGAGTGTTTTTCTTTCATTGTGACCTGAGCCTGGGTTGAATTGTGATTGGAAATGGCTGGCTTCCTAGAGAGAGAAATAGTCTTTGATTCACTCTCCCGGGAGGCCAATCAAGTATTTTCAAATAAAATGTCTGTGACATCTAAAGAAATTACAATTCAGGAGTCATTCAGACACATGTTGGGGATCTATAAAAAGCATACGAGAAGTTGGTGGGAGACTGCTAGCCTAGAAATGTACATTCAAAAGAAAATAACTGTTTGGGAATTGAGGATAATGCTTGAACACCCATACAGATAACATTGAATAACATTGAATTTATGTCAGGCTGGGGTCAACTCCAAACTGAAAATATTCTAAGAATGATGCAGTATGTCTTGAACGTTTAAAAAATTAAGTTAAGATTTTCAGCACCATTGATCATTAAGGTTTTTATGTAAGCACCCCCCCATGCTGAGGGCATGTGGCCTGGTATGGTTCAGGATGGGGGGGTGGGTGCTCACCCGTGCTCATCCGTGCTGCCCCCTTGCCTGACCTGCCGAGCTGCATGCTCCATTAAGAGTTTAGTATGGATATTGGGAGGGACCGCACACTGTTTTTTTAAAAAATGTTGCCATGAGGTTCCCCTTAAAATCCATTCCAGTCTCAAAGGGCCTTATGTGGATTGGGGGAGAACCCCACGCAATTTTTTTTTGACATTTTTTCTATTGCGGGAAATCATTTTTTTTTCATTCAGCTGTCAGCAGGGAAGCCTGTTGACAGCTGATTACTCATCTGTTGTTAAGGACGCAGTGGCTGGCCCGCTCCTTAACAACCAACTATTCACTATGCCCTGATTGGGCAAAGCTTTATGCAGTAAATTGTGGGGCACTTGGTGGACGAACATCCCGCCGAGCGCCCTGCAAATTCGGGTGTTTGCTGAATGGCCGATGTTTGGGCTGAACTTATGCTCTTTCCAAGCCGCTTGCCCAACACTAGTAATAACAAGAATCTAATGATCCAACTGGCAGACAAGGGTAACAATCCTGTCCTTATGGATAAACCCTTTTACTTAAAGATGTGCTATGATGTTGTGAGTAATGAGGACAACTATGAGACCTTGCAGAATGATCCTACCCATGAATACTTGGAAGAATTGAGACAAAATCTCAAAATGGGTGTGGAACAAAGAGTGCTATTTAAGGAAGATTTTGAGTTTATTATAAATAACCACTCTACAACTTTTTACATACTTCCGAAAGTATACAAACATCAAATGAGACCTCCAGGCCACCTAATAGTTTCAGGAAACAAAAAATCTCACTGAGGGCTCCAGCAAATACATAGACTTTATCTTAAGATCATATGTTCACAAGATGGCATCATATATTGAGGATACCCATGATTTTGTTAATGAATTGGCAGAAATAGTAATAAATAAAGATGTTTGGCTGGCTAACCTAAACCTAGAGGCCCTGTACAGCAACATTGGGCATAATCTAGGGCTAGAGACCTGTGAATACTTCCTCAAGGCAAGGAGAATGGTTTTCCAGACACAGACACTGAGCTTGTTTTTTTGCTTGAATGCACGTCCTACAGCAAAAGAAGATGACTGTGATGGGCACTGCTTGTGCACCCACAAATGCAAACTTGTTCTTAGGGTAGTGCAAACATACTCTAGTATTTGTTGAGGATGCAGAACAGTTCACCTCACATATATTATTATGGGTGTACTTCATTAAAGATGTATTTATCTTATGGCAGGACCCCAAGGAAAATTTTCTAGACATGAACAACATAGGCATGTTCTTCACTAACGAGATCCAATATGATTGTATCAATTTCTTGGACCTCAAAATTGTAGGGATAAGATGTTATTGCCCAAAATCAAACACTACTATCAAACTCATAGATCCACATATTCCCCACGAACTATATCTCATAATACAAGATACATTGTTAATGTATGAGCAGTTGTCTTATGTAGAGTTGAGCGAACCCGAACTGTAAAGTTCGGGTCTGTACTGAACTTTGGGGTGTCCGTGACCCGGACCCGGACATTTGAAAAAAAAGTTTGGGTTCGGGGTTCGGGTATTTGATCACGCATGTCGAATAGCTGCAGGGCAGCCAATCAACAAGCGTTTCACTGGTTTGCCCTTAGAAGCCATCACAGCCATGCCTACTAATGGCATGGCTGTGATTGGCCAGTGCATCATATGACCCAGTCTCTTTATAAGCTGGAGTCACTTAGTGCTGCATGTCACATGCTCTCTGGGTAGTGTAGGGAGAGGATGCTGCCGGTGCTGTGAGGGACAGATTGCAGATAGATAGATAGGTAGAGATTACTACTACTACTGCTTTTAGGGACAGATTGCAGATCTCATCCTGCATTACAGAATGATCTGACTGGACTAGGTAGAGTCTACTGCTTAGAGGGACAGATTATTGTTCTAAAATCATCTTCTAGTTCTATAGGGTCAGGTTCCTGCCATTGCTGCAAGGGACAGATTATTGTTCTAAAATCATCGCCTACTCCTATAGAGTCAGGTCCCTGCTGTTGCTGTAAGGCACAGATTATTGTTCTAAAATTATTTACTTCCTTTTGCAGCCCTCTAGCACTTTCCAGGACATTTTTACAGTCATTTTTGTGCCGAAAAGTTCGGGTCCCCATTGACTTCAAATGGGTTTGAGGTAAAGTTCGGGTCAAGTTCGGTACCGAACCCGGACTTTTTCCCGAAGTTCGGCCGAACCCACCGAACCCAAACATCCAGGTGTTCGCTCAACTCTAGTCTTATGCTCCCCTATGACTTGTATACTCCATAGTGTAATTATAATTAGTTGTCATAAGATTTGCTAGACCATATGAATAACATACTGTATTTTTAAGTCTGGATTTTGTATGCCCCATACTTGAATATGTACTATTCCCTTTATCTTTGTACAATGAACTTTGGTTTGGAAAAAAAGAAGATTATCAGCAGAGCTACAGTATATACCACAGGCCGACCTCTACCAATAGTTTGCCGCACTTAGAGAGCCACCATCTAACATCATTAATGAGGAGCATCTGGACCGGACAATTTATGTGAGCAAAAATGAATTTCTCAACAGGAGCAGCTTTGCAAACTGAGAGTCTACATTTATTCTAACAATTTAAAAAGAGAGGCTATAATGCACAGGATCTCAAGAATTCTTATGAAAAGGTGAAGAACATTTCTAGAGAATCACTATTGGGCCCCAAGCAGATGATAAATGACACTCAATCAGGGATGCAGGCCATATTCCAACCAATCTGGCCATCTTTTTAATATCATCAAGAGTTATTGGAGTGTGTTACATGATGACAAAGATACTGTATGTCTGAGGTACACCTTAAAAATCCTATGATTACTTATAGGAGGAGAAAAAAAACTCAGAGATCTTCTAGTGCATAGTCCTTTAGAGAACAAGCCAGTGTCATGTGTTACCCGACTTGGCTACCAGGAAAACCCTAGGGGAGTGTTCGATGTGGGCATTGCAAACCGTGTAATTACATACCCATAGTTAAAGAATGTATTAACCCCAAGAATTGAGAATTAATCAAGTTAAAATCATTCTTTAATTGTATCTCAGACGGGGTGATAAACACTGCCAGATGCTCTTGCTCACTGTTATATGTGGGCAAGACAATACGTCAATTCAGAAGTTGAGCTCTGGAGCACATTAATGACATCACACTAAAAAAGGATAGAACTATTGCCAGACATGTTTGGCAAAAGCATGTTGGTAAAACGTGTTCACAGTTCTGGGTTATTAAGCAACTCCACCTTAGCCAGAGAAAGGGAGATCTGGATAAATGCCTGCTGAGGCCAGGAGGATATTTCATCTAAATTCATGTTTCCCTCATGGGCTTTATGAGGGCTTCACCTAGCTATAGGCAATGGTAATATGGGTTCCACTAGGTACATGAGGAATTAAGCATGTGATTCTAATTGCAACCTGCACTTAGGTATAGCCTGGCTAGGAGTTGAACAATGTTGGAATTACAAATGACACATTGGGAATAAACCACTGTGAAGTTTAAGAATGACCAGGCAAACAGTTTAGGCACTTCAAACTGCATGCTTCTACTGTGCGATTATTAGTGCAGCCATTCTATCTATTTAAATGATGGCATGACCCCATGTACGTGATGATGTTAATGTACGGCATGCGTGATGACATTACCACATGACCAACGTGAAAATTAGGTTATAAATAAGAGGCCCTATCTATACCCTGATGCTATGTATCCTGCTATATGGGGTTCTGTATACTGCTATCTGGGGCTCTGTATACTGCTATCTGGTGACTCTGTATACCCCTATCTGGGGTTCTGTATACTCCTATCTGGTGACGCTGTATACCCCATCTAGTGATGCTGTGTACGCTATCTGGTGATGCTGGGCTGTATACTCCTGACACAGAGGTGGAAGCTATAAGGGGTGGGGCTTATGAGAAGTCGGAGGGGTCAAAAAGGAAGGGTTTGGTCTGGCGCTTCCCCATCCTAAAATTTCACCAGCTGCCACTGCAAACACAATAACCTTTTTTAGCATGTGGACGTAGCACCTTATATATTTTTTTATTATTATTTCATTAGGTTGCTTATTTACTTATGGTAATGCACCCCTGACAAAGCTCTTGATTTATTGAGCCAAACATGTTGGGTCTTTTTTTTGGGGGGCACTTTTGTAATTTATTTTAGGAACACAAGGGTTATTTTTGGTAAGAGGCTGTGGACTCTTGTCTTGTGAGCTATTTTTTGTGGTCTTTATAGCGCAGCATAATGGAGGGGATGTGGACAAAGCAAGGTCCATAAAGACATGGATGAGTGAGTTTGGGGTAGAGGAACTTGATTGGCCTGCACAGAGTCCTGACCTCAACCTGATAGAACACCATTGGGATGAATTAGAGCGAAGACTGTGAGCCAGACCACCACATCAGTGCCTGACCTCACAAATGCGCTTCTGGAAGAATGGTCAAACATTCCCATAGAAACACTCCTAAACCTTGTGGACAGCCTTCCCAGAAGAGTTGAAGCTGTTATAGTCGCAAAGGGTGGGCCAACTCAATATTAAACCCTACGGACTAAGACTGGGATGCCAAGTTCATGTGCGTGTAAAGGCAGGTGTCCCAATACTTTTGGTAGTATTGTGCATATATGTGTGTGTTTTTGTAGGAGAAAATAATTAGAGTTGAGCGAACACCTGGAAGTTCGGGTTCTGCTGGTCCGTCCGAACTTCGGGACAAAGTCCGGGTCCGGGTCCGGACGGAACCCGAACGATCGCACGGACAACGAACCCCATTGAAATCAATGGGGACCCGAACTTTTAGGCACAAAAATGGCTGTAGGAAAGTCCTGGAAAGCCCCAGAGGGCTGCAAAAGGAAGTAAAATGGGGGTAAGGGTAGGGCAAGTGCCCTACAAAAAAATGGGGACAGGGAAATAACTTTAAATATTTTTAAAAAAATAAAAACTTAAAAAATGCAAAAATGGAGGTGAATGTGGATCATCTTCAAACTGTGTCTGAAAAGTATTAATTAACGGTAGAAGCCATATAACTGTTCTAAAATCATCTTCAAACTAGGGCAAGTGCCCTACAAATAAATGGGGATAGGGAAAATAAATTAAAATCAAATTTAAAAAATGGGAAGG
>BLSH010263430.1:270616-280694 GCA_018402905.1 Glandirana rugosa
CTTACTTTTCCAGACTTATCGACGTCCGTCTTGAAAACAAACAGACGATTGGGTGTAAGTGTCGAGTGAAAAGTATTTACCTTTGATATCATGTCTAAGAGACCTCCTCCCCCCACCTTTACCGCCCGTATCAACCTTTGGAACTACTTACGGACAGTGTCCAGAGAACCAGGATAATTAGGGTGTCGTAGTCCAAACTGATTTACATTCGAAATTCCACACAAACACATCAATTTGTAAAAATCTGTGGTACTGTTTATATCTCCTCCTTAAGGGAGCAGAGAAAAGTTAGAAGACCCCTGCTAGAATTTTATTGCTGCTTTTGTTAATAATTGGGAATTCCTCCTCTATATTTGTCATGGTGTCTAAAAATGTTTAACTACACAAACACACCTTAAAGCTTACATTTAGTCAAACCTGATGCTGTGGGATTAATAGGACCAAGAGACCTGTGACAGGCATTCATCAAGGTTTCCAACTATGCCCGCCATTTCCACCCCCCTCCTCCAGAGAATCTGTACTATAGTTTCCATTTATGAAAAGTGAGCTGTGAATGTGGGTTAGCAGACAAACAAAAGTTCTGCCTGCAGCTATTCAGACCTTTTCATTCATGAAGGCTTCTATGATTGGAAGAGAGTGGCAGAAAAGGTAGGCATAGTCGCCACTCTTGATGAGTGCCTGTCACATGTTCCTTGGCTCTATTAACTCATAAAGCACCAGAAGATTACTACTGCAAGGGGAGAGGGGGTTCAGAGGTCTCTTAACAAGACAGCAGCCATCAGCACAAGGGACATTTCAAATTGATAGTATGTACTGTACATCATGAGGGGTAGGGCGACCGGGGGAATAGGGACACGGACCATATATCAGGATAATCAACTGATTAGGTCTATGTGGAGTTCCGACTCATCCAGTGCAGGGTGGAGCTCACCTGTCTGGACCAAAACTGATAAATTACACAAGGTGAGAGGAAAGGGATCCTCAAATGGGGTCCATACCTCAAGGGTAATAGGTGGGAGACAGACTGTGGAATACTCCAAAATGTAAACTTTATTGAAAATAATGAAAAAACATCACTGTGAAATACATTCACTGTCAGGTAAGCAATGTGCATTTAAAAGACAATGTTGTCTATATAAAAAGCACTCCCAGGACACCAACCAAACATGCCACACCAGTGTACAACAGTATAGATTAATTGCATGAAATTACAACTTTGGTAAAACTCAGTGGAAACCAGGGGAATCCACGGGGCACTTGCAACTGAATGCTATGTGCCTGACGTTAGGACGTCCAGGTCCACTGTATACCTTGTGTCATAAAGTAACATCAACTGAAAGGTACAAACAATATAGCAAAGTCAAAAAATTAAAGTCTGTAACATGCTACTGGGTCTCTACGGTTCTCAACCCAGATAGAGCAGATGATGTTGATGGTTGCATAGAGTTGTCAGATATCTTCACATATGGTATCAGGTAGTGAATGCTCTTGTGCCTGCAGGATGGCAAGCTTGTGATCATGTGTGTGTGGCAAAGCTACAAATTCAGGCACTGGCTAAGTATGTGAAGCACTGAGAGTCTAGATCCAGTATATGGAATATAGTCTGCACAGTCAACCTGTGGGGTGGCAAGAACTGTCCCATATGTTGATTTAAAAAATATTTGACTACGCTTAGGCTTTAAAGTAATATTAAACCCAAAAACAAAAAAGTAATATTTTGTAGCTTACCAGGCCCTAGATGTAGTGGCTGCATTCATTTTCTTTTCTTTTTTTTATATCACCTTGTGAACCTGCCAGTAACACACTTCCTTTCTTAACCACTTCACCTCCGGAAGAATTTCCCAGGTTAGGACCAGAGCACTGTTTGCGATTCGGCACTGCGTCGCTTTAACTGACAATTGCGCGGTCTTGCGACGTTGTACCCAAACAAAATTTGCGTCCTTTTTTTCCCACAAATAGAGCTTTCTTTTGGTGGTATTTGATCACCTCTGCATCATTTCTGATCACCGCTATAAACAAAAGAAGAGCGACCATTTTGCAAAAAAAAAAAAACAAATTTCATACTTTTTGCTAAAATTCAAATCCAAAAAAAAATATAAAAAGACATTTTTTTCACCGGTTTTGGCCGATGTATATTCTTCCTCATATTTGTGATAAAAAAAAATCACAATCAGCGTTTATTGATTGGTGTGAGCAAAAATGGCCACGTTTACGGATGGTGAGAATTCATTTCTGGGGTTTTTATTTTTTTTTTATTTTTTACTAGTAATGGCGGCGATCTGAGATTTTTAGCGGTACTGTGATATTGCAACAGACATGTCGGACATTTTTGACACTTTTTTGGGACCAATGACATTTATTCAGCGATCAGAAATGTAAATGTCCACTGATTACTGTATAAATGTCATTGGCAGTGAAGGGGTTAACCTGCAGGGGGAGATCTAGGGGTTAATTGTGTTCCCTGGGTGTGTTCTTACTGTGGGGGGGTTGGGCTACCATGGGCATGAGAGATCTAACTGATCCCAGTGGCAGGGATCAGTAGATCACCCATGCCCGCACTGTCAGAATGGGGAACCGCCATGCTTACAATGGCGGTTCCCTGTTCTTTGCCTGTGGCTGCTCATCGCGGCTCGCCGGCGGACAATGAGTCCGCCCGAGCCGCGGCCACGCTCCTCAGGAGTGCGGCAGGTGCGGCCATTCGCAGATCGCCGCCTTTTTACAGCGATTCGCGCCAGCGTCCCCACTGCCGCCGTAAATATGCGGTAGGCAGTGTGGAACTAGTTAAGGTGTTTGCATTGTGCATGTAGTAGTAAAGCAGACAGCAGCATTATTAGTCTGGGGATTTGGCTAACAAATTGAAACTGAACTCCAGCTAACACTTTATAAACTGCAATTTCTTCCTTTTGGGATAAAAGTTTTGCATACATGAAAAAAGTTGACCATTCTAAGAACCCCTGTGAGTGTTAAATGCTTTAACTTCACACTCTAACTGCTACTTCATCTGGACAGCTTGGTCTGTTAAAGTAAATTGAAAAAAAATGAATGGTTGGTCCCCAGGTGAAAATGAAGGAAAAAGCCTAAAAAAAGAAAACTAAGCAGCCACACTGACTAAGAATTAGTAAGATGCAATTTAACCCTGTCACACCTAAGGGTAATACAAAGCTTAATGCCTAAGCACAATTTTGGTACTTTGACATGTGTAAGGAAAACCATACATATCATCACAACTACTTTGTGCATCCAGGTGGATTATACCTTTTTTTAGGACAAATTGGGCTTTCAATTGGTAGTAAATAGTTATGGATATCTCCTTATTTTTTTATTTATTGTCAAAAGAACCCTGGCCCAAAATTGTAAAAAAAACATTTTTTTTTTCAATTTAGCTGTATATTTCTTGTTACTATCATAACCTACCACCAAAGAACAATTCAAACAAAATTCTCCTGCTCCTGATGATCACAGCAATGCCACATATGTCTATGTTATTTGTTGTTTGTACCCGTAGTACAGCCCAGAAACAATGGTGCTTGTTTTACTAAAACACGTTGACACTGGCACTAACTGACACTGATGCTAACATAACCACTTGCAGACCAGCCGACATCATCTGACGGTGGCATGTCAGCTCTATGCGCAAATCGCTGTAGCTGTAATTCATCATTTCAAGAGACTGTAGCACAAGCGCACCCCCTGCACGTCTCTGGAGCCAATGCGCGTGGTCGGCAGGCGCGATGCTACCCGCGATCGCTCCTCACAGAGCCAGAACGGAGATCTGTTCATGTAAACAAATGCATCCCCATTCTGACAGGGAAGTGGAGAGAGATCAGCTTTTTCTCTCCACCCCAGTCACTACAATCCCCCCATCACTACAATCCCCCCACAGTTAGAAACACCTCCCTAGGGAACACTTAACCCCTTGATCGCCCCCTAGTGTCAACCCCTTCCCTACCAGTGACATTTATACAGTAATCAGTAGCTGTGTTCACTGTATAGATGTCAGTGGTTCTAAAAAAGTGTCAAAAGTGTCCGATCTGTCTGCCGCAATATCACAGTCCCGATAAAAATCGCAGATCACTGCCATTACTAATTTAAAGAAATAATAATAAAAATGAAACAAATCTATTCCCATAGTTTGTAAACACGATAACTTTTGTGCAACCCAGTCAATATACGCCTGTTGCATTTTGCCAAAAATATGTAGAAGAATATATATCGGCCTAAACTGAGGAATACAATTTTTTTTTGGTGGTGATCAAATACCACCAAAATAAAGCTCTATTTGTGGGGAAAAAAGGACGTAAATTTTGTTTGGGTACTGCATCGTACTACTGCGCAATTGTCAGTTATAATGATGCAGTGCCGTATCGCAAAAAGTGCTCTGGTCAGGAAGGGGGCAAATCCTTTCGGGGGTGAAGTGGAAAAAAAATACTGCCCAAAATATACTGACCCTGACCTTTGCCCCTTACCTTTGATACTGACTTTGGTCCAAACACTAACCCTGGCACTAACCTGGATCAAAACGTAATCTAGGTATTTCTTCTTTATTTTATTTTTTATTATTTTTTTACACACACTTTTTTCTCCTCTCTGCAAGGAAAAAGAAAAATACTTTGTATCTTTCCTCTCCATTTACAGAGAGCGAAACACAGGGGTGGGCTTTACAGTGACTAAGTACTGTGTTAGCCACAGCTATCGGAATCGGAAGTTCCAGGTGCCCAGTCATTAGGACAAGGCCACTTTATTAAGTAATTTTAGACATGAAAAGAATTTCAGTAATATTAATTATTCAAATAATTAGCTGTGTGCATTTAAAACTAATGAAAATAAGGGGAGGGAAAATAAAGAATTTGACTTCAGTGTCATTCCATGTTTATAAAGTATTAACCTTCCACTTGTGGGAATCATTTTCATATTTAAAGCCAGATTTCAGTTTTCTGCCCTATAGTTCAATTATGAAAGACTACCTAGGATAGGTAATTCTTATAATTTTTCACTAAAGTTTTACGTAAAAAAAATGTTATAGCATAATAAAACAATCCTCAACAACAAACCTCCTAAAATAATGTCGCTATTATGTTAATATATCCACTTGCTGACCGCCGACCGGAGTCTGACTGCGACAAAGTGGTTGGATATCGCAAACCACGTCACATGACGGCAGCTGCGAGATCCAGCACTGTGAGCGCGCACGCACCACCGGAGGTGCACTCTCTGTGTTCCGGGGGGCCAGGGAGCAGGTAGAGTGGGCTTGATCGCCGCCGCCTACCCATGATGGCCCCCCCACAGTGAAAGAACGGAGGTCCGTGTAAGTAAACACGGATCTCCGTTCTCATAGAGGGGGAAGGGCTGTGATCAAAGGCTTCCTCTATATGGAAGCCATCATCACTCCCCTCCTCCTACCAGCCCAGCCCACATACAGTTAGAACACGCCCAGGGAACACAGTTAACCTTAGAGTGCCCCCTCCAGGTTAACCCCTTCACTGGCAATGGCCTTTACACAGTAATCAGTGCATTTTCATATTACTGATCGCTGTATAAATGCCAATGGTCCCAAAAAAGTGTCAAAATGGTCCGACATGTCTGCTGCAATATCGCAGTACCGATATAAATCGCAAATCACCGCCATTACTAGTAAAAAATAAAAAAAATAAAAACCCCATAAATGAATTCTCATCATCCATAAACGCGGCAACTTTTGCGCAAACCAATCAATAAATGCCGATTGCAATTTTTTTAACCAAAAATATGAGGAAGAATATAAATCGGCCAAAATCGATGAAAAAAAAAGGTTTTTTATATTTTTTTTTTTGGATTTGTATTTTAGCAAAAAGTAAGAAATTTGTTTTGTTTTTTGAAAAATTGTCACTCTTCTTTTGTTTATAGGTGATCAGAAATGACCAGAGGCAATCAAATAACACCAAAAGAAAGCTCTATTTGTAGGAAAAAAAGGACGCAAATTTTGTTTGGGTACAACGTTGCACAACCGTGCAATTGTCAGTTAAAGCAACGCAGTGCCGAATCGCAAAACAGTGCTCTGGTCTTAAAGTGTGAAATCCTTCCGGGGCTGAAGTGGTTAAAATACATATCTTAGTTAATTGTTTATGTGACAGATGAATGTATTGAGGTTTCATATCTAAAAATTTCACAAATGTAATGTAGAAAGCCACATTTAGAGTAAAACCATGGTATTCCATTAAAAATATATAAAGGTTTAACACTACTCACATCATCTCTTTACACCATAAACAGGGAAACTATTTACATTTACAGAGCTGAGTAAGGAATATCACAGCCTTCCTAAAGATTCACACTATCTACAGGCAACAGCATATTGAAAAATTATCACCTATAACCTCGCAATCAAAGTGCACTCCAGTACACTCAACAAACTCATAGGCGACTCAGAAGTCTCAATTTCTTCCTTATACCTCTCCTTAAACAAAACCAGAGTCTATAAACTAGAAAAATTACACATTCATAAAATGAACCTTGGATTTCCCTATTGACAACATAGTAGTTAAGCTACTAACAGGTTATCAAACTGTACACAAAGTCATTGTAAATGAATCATGGAGAGAAGCCCAATATAAAATCTTGTAAACAGCAAGAAATGCCTGTGCTCAAAAAGTACAAAAAAATATGATTATATATCAAACAGTCCGTAAAGTGTCCATATTATATTGAAAGTGTCTTCAATAAAGTGACTCTGTGCAGAAAGTTGTGCCATAAATACTATCCAGTGCACCTTCCACCTTGATAGGGTATAAAATATGCGCTAATGTCTAGGCTCCACATTATAAGAGCCTAGTATCGTGTGTATAGATATCAGAAATGATCCATCCACAGAAACAGCAAACAAATCGCTTGGAGGGTATCCCCTGATCCTTGACGCACTCCGTTCTTTGTCAGTCACTCACGGTTATGATATAAAATCTTACCTAGGGCCTCCCTACCATTTCAACAGTAAAAATTATTGTTGTAAATATGGGAAGAAATGGGCTACTTTAGCACACTATTTCTTTTCATGCCCTTCAATATATGCATTCTGGGACAAAGTAGTTGAATATATTTTAAAAATATGGGGACATTTGTACCTCTAGACCCCATATTGGTTATACTTAGTTATTGTAAACTGCTTTGGAACCCTAAACTTTCTTTTTTGAACAGAGACTGAGTACATATTTACCTCCTAACTGCCAGACAATGCAATTTACGAGAGTGGCTTTCACATAATTACCTGATGACAAAAAGAGTGCAGAGCACTATGTGAGTCCTAGAGGGAATCATTTTTTCAAACACTGGTTACCATTTATAGATAATACCTTAGATCTCTTGGAAAGACAAACTATTCTCTCTACCTTTAGGTACACCAAACAGTATGCCAGGGAAGTCAATATAAAGGACTTATTTTATTTTTATTAAGTTAACTGTATAGAGAAAAGCCTCAAACACAGTATTTTACAACAACAAGTATGATGATCAGCTACTGTATACTGTACTCCTGCTACATAATGACATATGAGATATATGTTGAGTGGTACAACGTGTATAATACTTCCTATTTCAACCACAATTTTACAAGTAACTGGAAATATTTAAACCATAATAACATTAACAATTACCAATAATGTGTTTGTCTCAGGGTTAAATGTTCTGTGATCTATAACGGTTATAATAGTATAATATTAGTATATGGTTATAGCATAAGCTATACCTATATTTGCACATACAGTTTTCTCTTAGTTCCCCTATTCCTATATCACCCCCTAGTGGCAAGATATAGGTCATGTGCCATACAGCAGTAAGGAGGGGACAAGACCACATTCATCCTTTTTCTTTACTGGAACATAACTGATAACACAACATCCCATTTCTCACATGGTAATTTCCATTTCACAAGAGCAGTTTCCATATTTTGCCCACTGAATAGGTTACATTACAACTTCAAAGTTCTTACACTCTTTAAGTCTAACCCACTTGGGGGGGGGGGTGGGTTAAAAACCAGTGTCCCTATCAAGGCAAAGTCAGTGTATAGAGCTCCTACCTCTAGACCTGGAAGGCTCCAACTTTACCATGGGGGCAGGGAACAAGACCAATGCATGAGCTCCTTGTAGTAAGTTCTCCCAATTAAATGAAAATGAAGGATACCTTGCCTGGGAGCTAAACCTGGCAAAGCACCCTGTTCATGAGGTCAGGGGCTTCTTCCCCGCAACCCTGGCCCAGTGGCTGTAGGGGTATGCAGGAAGGATCTTATCAGAAATTGGCAGCTCCCTTTAAAAATAAGAGGGCCCCAAGGTACTGGCTCTGCCCCCTAAGTAAATGAATAAAGGGTACATAGTAAATAAAACACCAAACTATCTGACATACCCCTTATTAAAAAAAAAAAAAAGTCTTATGATGAAAATCCATCTTCAATCACATCATTCAATGGTTGCAGATCTTTGTCAGTCACTGACCATCGGACATGCCCAATCCCATCACTACACTTGACATTAATGGCAGCTGCAGTCCCTGTTGCTAAGTGTAAATGAAGGAGCAAGGTAAACCCAGTGATGTTATTGTCCAAATATGTCTATGTGGCCATATTTAGGCAATGATGTCAGCCAGTATCCCTCCTCCTCTGTTTATATGGCCAGCAAATGAATGGGATCAGGTGACATCACTGGTTGCTAAGGACACAGTGGGTTCCTGTTGCTTAAAGTGATTGTAAATGTTCCTGTTTTTTTTTTCTTTTTAAATAACAAACATGTTATATTCACCTCCTCTGTGCAGCGGTTTTGCACAGAGTGGCCATCTTGGCTCTTCCTCCGCATCAAGTAACCTCTCAGGGAAGCATTTTCCCTGGTGGTCACCCATGCGGGCGTGCTCCCGAGTCCTGCTGTTGCGTGTTTTCACACATACAGCGGGACTCGGCCCCGCCCCCGGCTCCAGGGTCACTGGACTTGATTGACAGCAGCAAGAGCCAATGGCTCCCCTGCTATCAATCCATCCAATGAGGACCGGAGCTGGTAGCTAGAGGGACAAAGCTCACTCCTGGCGTGAGATCTGTTTGGGCTCAGGTAAGTAAAGGGGGGCTCTGGTGGGGGCTGCTGCCCTTAAAAGGTTTTTCACCTTAATGCATAGAATGCAATAAGGTGAAAAAACAGGAGACTTTACAACTATTGTTGAGCGAACAAGGACTGTAACGTTCGGGTCCGTACCGAACTTTCGGGTGTCCGTGGCACTGACCCGGACCCGGACATTTCAAAAATCATTCGGGTTCGGTCCGGGGTTCTGCTATTTTACTCCACGTGTTGAGAAGCTGCAGGGCAGCCAATCAACAAGCGTTTCACTGGTTTGCCCTTAGAAGCCATCACAGCCATGCCTACTAATGGCATGGCTGTGATTGGCCAGTGCATCATGTGACCCAGCCTCTTTATAAGCTGGAGTCACAGTGCTGCAGTCACATGCTCCTTGGGTTAGTGTAGGGAAAGGAAGCTGAAAGCTTGAGGGAGAGATTTGAAACATTGTAAGACCTGATCCTGCATCCTGAGATAGATTACTTTACTACTGCTGTCTGTGCTGTTGCTCTGAGGACAGATAGCAGAAATTAGAGATTTTACATACCGTTGCTTTGAGTTGCAGATCAAGCTCTGCATAAAACAACGATCGCTATGATCGTGCTCAACGATCAGATTGTTGGGGGAATTTGAGATTTCAAATACTGCTGCTTAGAGTTGGAGATTGCAGATTAAACTCTGTCTAACGAAACGATCGTACGTTCGTACACAACGATCAGATTGTGGGATCGTACACAACGATCAGATTGTGGGAGTAATTTGAGATTTCACATACTGCTGCTTAGAGTGATCTGACTGCACTAGGTAGAGGCTTCTGCTTAGAGGGACAGATTCTTGTTCCAAAACCATTGCCTACTCCTATAGGGCCAGCTGTTGCTGTAAGTGACACATTATTTTTCAAAAAACATCTCCATCTCCTAGTTCAAAAGTGAGAGTTTCCAGGTGTTGCTTAGAGGGACAGATTCTTGTTCCAAACCCATTGCTTACTCCTATAGGGCCAGCTGTTGATGTAAGTGACA
>BLSH010263430.1:282574-310269 GCA_018402905.1 Glandirana rugosa
CCTGTTGACCCTCTTCGGGAAGTGGAGACTCAATCCTGGGACCTTTACAAATCATTTTCGGACTTACCGGTGACTACCGCAACGCGTCACGTGTGGACTAGAACAGGGGCTGAACAAACACGTCCCTTCCCTACCGAGCGGACCTTTTCATCACCGACGACCCATGGTGCATGACACCCTGTCGGTGGCGGTAGTCCAAAAACTTTGACAGGCACAGGTGGTCTGCCTTACTGTCGTAAAGTTTCCGGTCCTTAAAACTTTACGACCGTAAGTCCCGGTCTCTAGCGCCCACCCATCCCCCCATGAAGGAGATGTCCGCCACCATCCCCAAGCATTTCCACATGGTCCCATGGAAGCTTACAGCTGTCCATCTCCCAAACCCTGGAAAGAAAGAGGAAGTACCCCCCTACCCACCCGCGATCTCTGGCCCTGAATGCCAGCATTTCAAAATTCCTGGCCTTTGAAATGCTGTCATTCCGTCTGGTGGACACGGACAGTTTCAAAAACCTGATGGCGGTGGCTGTCCCACAGTACGTGGTACCCAGCAGCCACTACTTTTCCAGGCGAGCCATCCCTTCCCTGCACAAACAAGTCGGGGACAAGATCAGGTGTGCACTGCGCAACGCCATCAGTGGCCATTCAGGCTTTTACTAAACATTTCCAGGGTCCTAACTCAGAGGTGAAGGGCTTCTCCCAGTTGTCCACAAAACAAAGATAATGCAAACCTTTTGTTTCAGTCACAATGCAAATTTCAGTTCAGCAGCTCTCTCGGGTTTTTGGCCACGAGTCCCAGGCCAAGAGCAATTCTATGTTCCAGTCCTGCTTCCTTTATACCACCCATTGGTGGATACAAGTGGACCGCAAAATCTGGTCTAGAACTAACCCTGTCAAGGTGGGTGTTAAAACCCGGACCGGATTCCCCCATAGTTTCCTGCAAATGAACGCATGCGAGGTGAAACATAATATCCATCGATCACCTCGCCTTTCATAATGTCAGAATATATATATATATATATATATATATATATATATATATATATATATATATAGTAAGGGGGTGCCTTGTGCTGGCAGGATGTTGAACAGCCAAATCCCTGCTCTAAGGGCCTGTGTTGAAGGGCTTTGGACTTCTGTTGATGGCATCAGTTTGACATTGTTTGAGATCATCCAAAATTCCTCGACACGTGCATTTGACTTGCAGGTGACCTCCTGCTTGATGTAAACTAAAGCCTGATGACACAGGCCCTTACACAAAGTACAGCAGCCTGGGTCCCCAATGGTCTCACAGTGCCTTGCACAGTACTCCAGTCAACAGCACTGATAATTCCTAGGCAGTGTTGATGGGAGTGCTGTGCAGATAGTGTGTTGTACTGCTGTAGATCCGGACAACTGTGCTCCATGCAGTGGTCTGGCTCTCCAGCATGCTGTACAGGGCAGCTTCAAATTATTTTAATCTTAAATAAATAATTTAAAAAAAGTTCATATGCATATTGCAAGTGAGTACAAATCATTTGCTGTGCTTTTACCAGCATTTTCTTTAAGTTGGTGACAGGGTTGTTTTATCACATGATTGCAGTTTTTAAAAGCTATTATGAGACTGGCAAGTATTCTGGTTCTAGCTCTTCAGAGTGCTGAACATGGGTTTCTAAAAGGATGCCTGATACCCCAGGTACATGAACTGCATTCTCCAGGCAAAGGGAATGCTGAATGTGCAGCCTTTTGTTATGTCAATACCACACTACATACCCTTCACCATTGTGTTGTTGTTTTTTCACAAAAAAGGGGTATTCCTTCTGAAGCAAGGAGGGACTAAAATATAGAACACACTGACTAATGCAACCTTTGTGTTCCTTTCCTTACTCTACTAATAAAAAGAAAAAAATAGATTTTAGTTTGTGTTGCTATTGGAGATGGAGATATCCCCTCACTTCTCATCTAATTAAACTGCTGTTGCCACACCTCTAAACATAAGCTTTAAAATAGCAGAATTTATTTTTGCTAATTCATGTGGATTTCCTAAGTGTCTGACCTTTCCTAATTTCCAACTCCCTTGGGTTGTAATTTTTCCTGAGATCAGAACATTTTACCTTTTAAATGTGATAATTTTTTCCTGGAATTATTTTTGAGTGCTATTATTGTTTTCCCAAATGCGTGGTGCAAATAAGTAAAACACAGTGTACACAGAAATGCCAACATTCCTGTATTTGTCATCTTATACAGTGCTTGTTGCAGTGTTAAGGCCAAGGAAGTTTTCTGTACAAACTAAAATGTAAATGAGCATAAGACTCGTGAGATGCAAAGCATCTGATGTTCAGAAGGATTAATGTCTTCCAAGACTGGTTGCGCTTCAAACCAGCTGCTCTTACATTATAACATCAAAGAAGAAATCTGAATTCTGTGGATATTCCCTGTCATTCACGTGCTTTGCTCTTCAGTTTTTTCAGCATGGACAAGGAAAGGCAGACCATATTAAATCTTAAGAAATAACTTAAAGTTGCAACTTTGATATAAAAGTACTGTTGCTTTCCATAACATTCTTGTCAGCTTCCAGTAATGAACAGAGACCGATCTTATTTTTCTCCATGTAGCAAACTCCCTTTAGCACTTCAAATTAAGTGCAAATTACAGAAAGAGCAGCAGAATTTTTTTGTTGATATTCTTTTTTTTTTTTTTTTTTGTACAAACAACAAACGGCAAGCTACATCCTTGAAATACCTTAACACTTAAAATTCTTCAAAGATTTGGGAATATAAGTTGACAGCTGTTTCATGTGTCTATATTCTGTCAAAATAATATTTTATCATTTACATTGATGCTAAGTTTCACATCTAAATATTTTCCTTTGAGTGAAATTTTGTGTTTTTGAAAGTATTGAATGTGGATCTTGCTTCTGTCCTTCCATCATACACTATAATTTACTTTTCTTTTAAACAGTCAAATTGTGAGATCTCGAATATATTTTAAAAGAAACATAAATCTAAAAAACAAATTCGGGCTGTTCTCTTTTCCTTTTTTTAATGTACAATTCATTAACCAAAGTTTTATAATCTTTTAACACATTTATTTAACAAGTAAACAATTAGTAGACTTAAAGTGCATTTGTGATATTTAGTTTACAGAGCATCATGGGCTTCATGAGGAAGAAATTACAGAATTGTCTGGACATATGGAAACATCATGTGAGTCAGTCAGTCTGTCAAATTTAACTTCTCTATAAAATGACATACTTACAGGAATAATAAGGCTTTAAAAGACAGAAGTCAATGTAATTCAACCAATAAAAACAATTTATAAATAAATAGAAAACCTCCATATACAGAGCCCTATACCCACAGGTATTGCACGAGAAGGCAAAAAAAAAACCTTGTAAAGGACTGTTCACTTTGCTCCACCAAGGGAAAAATATCCTTCCTGATCCTCAGAGCAGTTGAATATATAATATGATGTTATTATATATAAATGTTTTTATTCATACCAATTATACTGCAGAGCATATAGATTTTTCTTAAAACAATCAAATGCATTGACCATTACAATAATATTCATACTCAAAATACTCCATACCTTAATGTTAATGAAACTTATAACACCCTCACCCTAAACCAGGAGAAAATCCTGAATATGTACAATCTTACTGCCCAATGTCACTACTTTATATAGATTATAAACTTTTAGCAAAAATAATTATGCCAGATCACATCCAAACCCACATTGTAATGTTATTGACTTCCCATCAACTGGGATTCATCTGTAACAAACATTCAACAATATATATTCAAACATTCAACAATATGCAAAACTACTACCCTCATCTTCCCCATAATGGTTTTAAAGTGGCTGTAAATCCTTAAAGTGATTGTAAAGTGTTATTTTTTAAATAAAAATAATAAACATGTTATACTTACCTGCTCTGTTGCAGTGGATTTGCACAGAGCAACCCAGATCCTCCTCTTCTCCGGTGCCTCTTCTGTGCTCCTGGCCCCTCCCTCCTGTTGAGTGCCCCCACAGCAAGCAGCTTGCTATGGGGCATCCAAACTGAGCAGCAGCTTCGTGTGTACATTCAGACACGGAGCTGCAGTTCATCCCTACCCCATCTCTACTGATTGCTAACAGACTTTGATTGACAACAGTGGGAGCCAACAGTGCAGTTGCTGTGTCTCAGTCAATCAGGAGGAAGAGTCCCGGATGGCGAGACACTCATGGACATCGCTGGACAGAGATGGGGCTCAGGTAAGTATTAGGGGGGCCGAGGGGGGCTGCTGCATACAGAAGACTTTTTGTCTTAATGTATACAATGCATTAAGAAAAAAACCTTCTGACTTTACATCCCCTTTAAGGTTTTTCATCTTAATGCATTCACTGGGCTCTTGCATTCCACGCATTCCATGGCTTCTTATCCATTTAAAGTTTGAGAATAGGTTACATTAAGGTGAAGAACCTTCTGTGCTTCAGCTCCCCCCACCCCCCCCTTTTTCTTACCTGAGTTCAATCCGATCCAGTGATGTGCATGAGCACAGAGGCTCCAGCCGTTGCCACTCTAGTCATTGGACAGATTGATAGTAGAAGGAGCCATTAGCTCCCGCTGTTGTCAATCAAAAGCTGTGACACTAGAGCGGGGGCCGGGGCCGGGTCCTGCTGTCTGTGTTAATGGAAACCCCCAGGAGCACTGGCGGAGGACCCCAGAAGAGGAGGATCGGGGCTGCTCTCTGCAAAACCATTGCATAGAGCAGGCAAGTATAGTCATGTTTGATATTTTTATTTTAAAAAAGTCTAAGGTTTACAATCACTTTAAGTCTTGATTTTGAAAAGGCTTTAGTCCTTTTTAAATCATACCCTTTTATCCAGAGCTTTTGGACATACTATTTCCTCACTTAATCAGTATATCTATTACAACCCCTTCATCAAAATAATAGTTATTAATCAAGGCACTTTTCCTATACCAATATCTTGAGGCACTAGATTAGGTTGTCCCCTCTCTACCATCCTATTCATCCTAGCACTAGACCGACTTCTACAACCTTTCAGGGTATATCCATAGTTAATAGTTTTATAAAAATGACTGCTTTTGTGGATGACCTATTCTTAAACATATCCTGTCCAGAACAAGCAATCCCCAACATATTGTTATTGATTGGTGCATTTGGTTAAATATCAGGTTACTCAATTAAACTACATACATCGACAGCGCTTTAGCGACTAAATGCACTTCTTCTCCAAGGAGCATTACTCTTTTATGTGTTTCAAATAAAAAAGTACATATTTGGGTGTCTTGATATCCAGGTCCTCCATGTTCTTTTAGGCTGGGTTCACACTAATGCCGGATGCGGCTCACAGCAGGGTCCGGTGTGTCCCTGTTCTCCGTTTCAGGGATGAATCAGGGCTGAATTTTTTTCTGTTTCAATATTTTTATTGGTTTTATAGTAAAATATACAGACAATAACTGTTATCTTTAGATCATTGCATCACAGTAAGCAATACATGTACATTTGGAGAACATGACAAGGTGCAACCCAGTCAGGCTATAGGTGCATCTATTAACTAAGGCTCATGGTGCCCAAAGCAAGTGTTTGATACTGGGTATAAGTTCGACGTGAGTTGGGGAGTGGATAGCTCAACATATTTCCCAGTGCCCCTAATGAGAACCTGTCTGCACTGGGGTTGTAGACATATAATTGAGGTGTTGCCGATCTGGACCCACTATCTAGAGGAGTCAACTTTAATCCATATCGTTCTGCCTATAGCTTTGAGAGACTGGATATTAATAAGTCAGCTTAAGAAAACAACATATATCTATCCAATATGCGATAATCTTGGAGTTAAGAAGAGGGAGTAGGGAATGATAGGGGATAGAAAAAGTGGGGGAAAGAGTAAGAATCGAGAAGAGAGGAGGGAGAGGAGGGGTATAGTCCACTGAGGAGGTCCCCAGACCGCCCACGAGCCCAGCGCAATGGGGTATATGGCCCTACCATGGTAGCAGGACATTAAGATCAAAACTGCGTGGGAGGTAGGTGTTAATCCAGGGCTGCCATGTATGTTCAAATTTATGTTCTGCATCCTTATCTCGCGCATCGATTTTCGCATGTATCATGTAATTTGTCATCCTGTTTTTGGCTTCTAAAATGTGTAAGTTTGGGGTTTTCCATGCTTTAGCAATAGTTTGTTTGGCAGCTGACAAGAGGTGGAGGAATAGTTTAAATTGTTTGTTGCTTAGTTCTTCTGGCTTGCGATTTAGGAGTGCAGTGGTCGGCTCAGCTTTGAGCTGTGTATTAAACATATGTGAGGCCATTAGGAAAATTTCTTCCCAGAGCTTTTACATTATTGGGCATGACAACTATATGTGCATGTGCGTGCCTGGTTCCGGGCATCCTCTAAAACAAGATGATGGGTATGAAGGTGCGCATTTTGCGATGCGTGCTGGTACTAAGTACCATCGTAGTAAGACTTTATAATTTGTTTCAATAGCGTTGAGGCTGTAAGAAGCGGATCTGGTAGTAGACCAGCTCGCTGACCATTCGGTGTAACTGAGGTGGCATTCAAGATCCGTCTCCCATGCCCGTGCATAATTTGGTGTTTGGGTATTTTGAGTACAGATAAGTTGTGCATAAATTTGAGAGATTTGGCCTCTAGCATGGGGATCATTTTTACAAAATCGTTCGAACCCTGACATATGGTCTAACTGGGAATATTTAGTGATCAAGCGGGCGTAGAAGTTTTTGATCTGAAAATAGTTGAATAATTGATTATTGGGTATGTGGTGTCTGGATTCTAGTGTTGTAAAAGGAATTATATCTGTATTTAAGGTTAGTTGATAAAGTCTTGTTAGTCCCCGAGACGCCCAGTGTTGAAATCTAGCTGGGGATTGCCAGGCAGGTATGAAGGCCGGGTTTTTCATGAATGATAACATAGGATTGTGTTGTGATTGTAATTTAAATTTTGTTTTAAATGAGTCCCAGATAGAGAGGTAGTGTTTGGAAATTGGATTGGCTATTGGCCTGCGATCCGAGAGTTAAAGCCATAGAAGATTAGAAATTGACAGGGGATCTACTTCGACTGATTCTATGTAAACCCACATGAGTATCTCGTGGGTCGCCTGATATTTGGTTAGACTAGCCAATTGGGCTGCTTTGTAATATTTGGAAATGTGTGGTACTCCTAGTCCCCCACTTGTTTTAGGTAGGAACATGGTCTGTCTATTAACTCGGGGTCTAACAGAGCCCCAAATAAAGTTCATTATGTGTTTATGGAGGAGCCTGAGGAAATAAGCTGGAACCGTTACTGTGATTACTCGGAAAAAATATAAGAATTTCGGGAGGACACCATTTTTAATCAGGGCTGAATTTTTGCCTGAATTGGGCCCTGAAATGGAGCCAAAGATGCACAGGACTCCTGCGCAAGCCACTCCGGAGCCACCCCAGGGATGTGTGAACTGGCTTCATAGAGAGCCTGTCAATCTCCCGTCATGCGAATTGGATGCAGAGAAACCAGCATCCAATACGTACTAGTGTGATCTTAGTCTTAAAGCATTCTGACCTCAAAAGTATATACTGTTCCAAGAATTTATTTGGGGCAGGAAAAGAGCAACTATAAGTTATCATATTTTACAACATCATCCTGTCAATGGTGAATAGGAATGAACCAAACGCACCCCTGTTCGGTTCGCACCAGAAATTTCGAACACTACGAAATTTCGGACCCAAATAACGAACCCCATTAAAGTCAATGGGACCCGAACGTCAAAAATCAAAAGTGCCCATTTTGAAGGCTTATGTGCAAGTAATTGTGAATACAATGGTCTGGGTCCTTCCCTGGGGGACATGTATCAATTAAATAAAGTTTGTAAAAGACATTTTTAAATGAGCAGTGATGTTTTGATTTTTAAAGTGAGAGCATAAAATTGAAAAATTCCTTCCAATATAGTGCATGGGGGGGGGGGGTCCCCTTAGTCTAACTGTAAAGTGGCAGATCTGTACCATGTCTAGAATTTGCTGCAGCAATAATTGCATTTATAAAGCCAAAAGAAGACATTTTCCCTGCAAGCTGTCTTTATATTTCTCAGCAACAGCTGGGGAGCCAGTGTGTATGATGATGCCACAATGTAGTGCACTGGGAACAATATTTGGGATTTTTTGGATAAATTCTGGTGTAACTTTGTCTTTGGATAGAAGTAACGGGTGCGGAAAAATTGGGCTTTGGGTGTCAGTGATGCCTTTGCACCATAACCCGATGGAAGTGTTCTTCATAAAGGCAAGAATTGGCCTTTCTGTAAAAAAAATTGCAATGATATGCACCTGTCAAACAGGTGCAGAAAAATTGGTCTTTGGGTGTCGGTGGCGCCTTCCCACCATGTCTTTGGATAGAAGTAACGGGTGCAGAAAAATTGGGCCTTCCCATCTTTGTCTTTGGATAGAAGTAACGGGTGCGGAAAAATTGGGCTTTGGGTGTCAGTGATGCCTTTGCACCATAACCCTATAGAAGTGTTCTTCATGAAGGCAAGAATTGGCCTTTCTGTAAAAAAAATTGCAATGATATGCACCTGTCAAACAGGTGCAGAAAAATTGGTGTTTGGGTGTCAGTGGCTGCCTTCCTACTGTAACCCTATAGAGGTGCTCTTGATGAAGGCAAAAAAATTGCAATGATACCCACCTGTCAAACAGGTGCTGAAAAATTGGTCTTTGGGTGTTAATTGTGCCCATGAAACCTATACCAAAAACACCCTGAAAGCTAGGCAGCCTTGAAGTCCTACAGAGATTCCACATCCAAAAAAAAATGAATCAGTAACATCAGCATCAGGGACTTCATAGCTGGTAATCCAGGACTGATTCATTTTTATAAAAGTCAAACGGTCAATGGAGTCTGTGGACAGACGTGCTCTATGATCAGTAACGAAACCTCCTGCAGCACTGAATGCCTGTTCTGAAAGCACGCTGGATGCAGGGCAGCCCAACAACTCAATAGCATACTGGGCAACTTCTGGTCAGTGGTCTATTCTCATGACCCAGTAAGCCAGTGGATCATCAACTGGAAAGCTCTCCATCTCTGTTTTGGCCCCAAGGTAATCGTCCACTGTGTGATGAAGATGCTGCCGATGGGATGTGGAAGCTGACAGCCATGGGTGGCGAGGACTAAAAAAATTCTGAAATGCATCACTTAGGCAGATGCCTTCTCCAACTCTCCTCTCTTGACCGTCAGAAGACTCAAAACTACGTTTTGCATGACACTGTAACCTACTAGAGTCGGGAAAAATGTTCAATAAAATCCTCTTTAACGCGTCCTCAAGAGATTTTATTTTCCACACTTTCTGTGGGGTTGGGGTCATTCTCCTTTATGCCATGTATTTTTGGGTCCTTTCGCAGGCTTTGAAGCATGAGGTTGCCCAATGCGCCTCAAACTTGCCGAGGCTTGAGAAGCAAAATCCTCACGGTCACTCAGGATGACAGCATCTGGAAGTTCCTCCTCCCAGTCACGCACTACTCCCAAGGGTCCTGGGGTTGGAAAGCTATCGCTTACAGATTGACACAAGTCTTCTTCTTCTTCAAAGCCTGCAAAAGTGCCAGAATCCTCCTCCTCATCCTCCTCCCCTCTCTCCTCATGTGTGTTCTGTTACATACGAATGATGGCGTCTGGATAAAGTGGGCCTTGAGAGGAAAGGAAGTCCTCCTCTTTATTCTGCTTCTCTGCCTCCAGTTCCCTGTCCATAATGCCACGCAGAGTCTGCTCCAGTAGGAACACAACAGGGATTGTGTCACTGATGCATGCACTATCATGGCTCACCATCCTTGTGGCCTCCTCAAATGGTGACAGTACAGTGTATGCATCCTTTATGATCAGCCATTGGTGTGGGGAAAAAAAGCTGAGGCGACCTGAACCTGTCGTCATGCCATACTTGCACAGGTACTTGTTGACGGCCCTCTGCTGCATGTATAGCCGCTACAGCATTGCCAAAGTTGAGTTTCACCTGGTGGGCTGTTTATGGGCAGGTGGAATTCCCACTGAATTTCAACCAACCAAGCACTGGCTGTGTATGACCCCCTGAAATGGCTACAGACTCTTCTGGCCAGCTTTAGCACATCTTCCAACCCTGGGTACATATTTAGGAAACACTACACCACCAAATTGAGGACAAGTGCCAGACACATGTGTCAGCTTCCCCTGTCTAACTGCGGACAGGAGGTTTAAGCAATTATCACACACCACCATTCCTGGCTTCAGCTGGCGTGGTGTGAACCACCTTTGGCCTGTCTCTTCTGAGCTGCAAGAATCTGTGCTCTGGTGTGGTTCCTGTCCCCTAGAAACACCAGCTGAAGCATTGCATGGCATCTTTTGGCCTGACTCATGGAATAGCCCCTTTAATGCTTAGGGGGTACCTGATGTTCATAGAGCAATTTTGCAGAGGAGGGCATGGAGGTGGTGGAGGAGGAGCAGGAGGGGTAGAGCTCACAGATCTGGCATCATCACCACCAGCTGTATGGAGATGTGGGGGAACAACAAGCTGCAGCACCGAGCCCTGTCCTGCATCCTTCTGAGTTGCAAACAGTGTTACCCAGTGTGCTGTGAATGAAATATATTGTCCCTGCCCATGCTTGCTGGACCACGTGTCAGCAGTAAGGTGGATTTTATGGCTGACTGCCTTGCCCAATGATGGCAGAACTTTCCCTTCCATGGGATGATAGAGAGATGGAACAGCCTTACTTGAAAAGTAGTAGCGACTGGGAATATGCCATTGTGGTACTGCAAATTCACAGAAGAGGGCAAAATCCACCAGGCGGAAAGGCAGAAGTTGGAGAGCCAACAGCTTTGACAAGCTCGCATTTAGATGCTGGGCATATGGGTGGCAGGGACTGTATTTTTTTTCTGCTGCAGCAGATGGGGCAGAGAAATTTGCCGGCTATAGTCTACAGCTGGTGGTGTGCTGCTGGCAGATGTGCTGCTAGGACCTGGTACACCATGTGCTATACCATCATCCCTGTCAGTGGAGGCTGCTGAGAGGTAATGACTCGGTATAGCAATGGCAGAATGAAGTGGGTAAGGAGGAGGAGAAGGGACAGATTTGTGCCTGTTTTGTGTGGCTTTTAGGTGCTCTCGCCAATGGGCTGAGTGGTTGAATGTTAAATGCATTGTTAAGCATGTGTTACCCAAATGGCTGGTGTATTTGCCACGTTTGATGTGCCTGAGACACAGTTTGCAGATAGCAACAGTGCGATCTGCTGCAGATGTGCTGAAAAAGGCCCAGACTGATGAGCTTTGGGAAGTGGGTCAGGAGATGACAGCTGCAGAATGTGATGGAATAAGGTGGCTGCTCTCTACTCTTTCTTGATGTCGGCCTCCTTGAGGTTGTGCAGCCTCACCTTCAGTTTCCTCCTCTGCTCTATCTGGCACCCAGGTTGCATCAGTGACCTCATCATCATCATCATCTACATCTCCTCCAACTTCATCATTACCACTTGAGACAACTTAGCAATATGCTGCGGCTTTGGGAACATGGATGCCAATTTGTCTACCTGTGTTCTCCCCTCTCTCTAGGCTCATGTTCCTGTCATCCTCAACCTCAGAACCAACATCTGAAACCAGTAATGGCTGGGCATCATCAAGGAGAAAGTGGCTGATGCAGTGGTCAAATAACTCAGCTGACCTCTCCTGGCTGATGTTGGGGATATGGCAGGAATAGATGTGGACAAGGAGGCAGGTTTATCTACTATGGCAACTGCAGGGGACTGCACACTTGTCTCTGCTTGCATGACAGAGGATGAGGAGGATGAGGAAGGTTTAGTAAGCCAGTCCACCACCTCCTCTGCATGCTGTGGGTGGATAGCACGGACAAACTCACTAAACAGAGGAAATAATGCCCTGCCTAAGGACTGACCACCACGTCCACCTTTGCTTGTGGACACATTTGTTGCTGGCCCCCTTACAGTGTCAAGGGAACATCTGCCTCTCCTTGTTGTCCTCCCAGACAGTATTGGGAGGGAGGGGGCAGAGCTTATAAGCAAATGTAAAGAAGAAGTGGCAATCTGTACATAGATGCACTTTAATCAGTGTAAAGTGGTGTTTGGTGCACTTTAATTTGATCACTCACACTACACAGACACACTCCATGGATACAATATAATATACTGCAATATAATGCGTCAAATGTACAGTGACGCACAGAACTATATGGCATTAAAGTGGCAGTAATGCACACAAAACTATATGGCGTTAAACTTGCAGTAATGCACAAAACTATATGGCGTTAAATTGTCAGTAACACACACAAAAGTATATTTTGTTAAACTGTCAGTAACGCACATAGAAGTAAATGGCGTTAAACTGGCAGTAACGCATACAGAAGTAAATGGTGTTAAACTGGCAGTAACGCACACAGAAGTAAATGGCGCTAAGCTGGCAGTAGCGCACACCAAAGTAAATAGTGATAAACTGGCAGTGACGCACAGAAGTAAATGGGGTTAAACTGGCAGTAACGCACACAGAAGTAAATGGCATTAAACTGGCAGTAACACACACAGAACTATATGGCATTAAACTGGCAGTAATGCACGCAGAAGTAAATGGCGTTAAACTAGCAGTAACGCACACAGAACTATATGGCGTTAAACTGGCAGTAACACAGACAAAACTATATGGCGTTAAACTTGCAGTAACGCACAAAACTATATGGCGTTAAACTGTCAGTAACGCACACCAAACTATATAACATTAAACTGGCAGTAACGCACACAGAAGTATATGGCGTTAAACTGGCAGTAACACACACAAAACTATATGGCGTTAAACTGGCAGCAATGCACACAGAAGTAAATGGCGTTAAACTTACAGTGACGCAATCAAATAGTCAGTGTTCAATCGTCACTACACTGATGCTATCTGAACTGTCGCTACTCTAGCTATACACTATTGTAAAGATTAGTGACACTGTCTCACTACACTACACTGTAACTATCTGAGTTGTCCCTACTCTACATATACAATAATGTATGTATGAACGACATGGTCTCACTACACTACAGTCAAACTATCTGAGCTGTCCCTACTCTAGCTGTGCACTATGCAAAGCTGAATGATTGTCCTCCTCACTACACTCACACTATCCCTAAACTGACACTAATCTAATATTCTACACTGACAATTGAAGCACAATAGCACAGTATAGCACACTAACTAACTAATAGCACTGTATAGAGCCCTGTTCTATCTCTCTCCAGCCGAAATCACACTGAAAATGGCTTCCATTGAAAGAATACTTTTATACTCTGGGGCAGGAATGAGCAATTATTGGATATGATGACAGTGTCCAATCATGACTCTGACAGAGCTCTGTGCCCTGATTGGCTGAAGCTTTCACTGCTTGCAATGCATTGTTCCGTGCCGCATTGCATTTTGGACAAAACTGGTCGACCAGCGAAAGTTCGGCCCAAACATATGCTTGCCCATCCCTAATGGTGACATCAATAAGCCTGATTCATTTATATAACCTAGTTTTTCTTACTAGATATATATATATTTGAGTACTGTCCATGATACTTTTTTTATTTGCACTAACATACAATTACTAGATATATAAAAGATTGGATTCTTGGCCCCTAAATATATGCTGATTTATGCCTTGATCAAAATATACATTATACCTCATATTAGCCTATTATATTCTCTTCATCTTCACAAAAATATTTTACATCCAACGGGGCTTTTGAATCCTCTCTTGTATACTAATTAGCTTGCTTGGCACAGAATCCATACACAATGGGGATTATTTACTAAAGGCAAATCCACTGTGCACTACAAGTACACTGCAATTGCACTTGGAAATGCAGTCGCTGGAGATCTGAGGGGGGCATGCAAGGAAAATAAAAAACAGCATTTTTCACTGCACATGATTGGATGATAGAAATCAGCACAGCTTCCCCTCATTTCATAACTTCCCCTCAGATCTACTTGACTGCATTTCCAAGTGCACTTGGAGGGCACTTCCAAGTGCACTTGGAGTGCACTTCCAAGTGCACTTGGAGTGCACTTCCAAGTGCACTTACAGTGCACTTGTAGTGCAGAGTGGATTTGCCTTTAATAAATCAACCCCATTGTGTTTTGAACAGCTATGTGGTACTTTTCTTCCCATTCTGACATACCTGTTCTTCTAATCTTACAGAATCCACAGGTCTACTCATTCTTAAAATGCAACATAGTGAAGATATTTGCAACATTAGAACTTTAAAGTAATACTAAATGCTTTTTTTTTGTTTTAAATAAAAATAGTGTTATTTACCTGCTCTGTGCAATGGTATTGCAAAAAGAGGTCCCCTGCCTCCTCTTCTGGCATGCCACCACTGACACTGTCTGCTTCTTCCTTGATTGCCTTGTTAGTGATCCGGGTGCTATAAAGGCTCGCGCTCACTCCTGAGTCAGGCTATGTGTACCCGTAGACACGCACAGCACTGGTAAGCTACACCCCTGACCCCTCCTCACAGGAGTTTGACTGACAGCAGCAGGGACCTATGGCTCTGCACTCAGTGTCTCCTGTGAGACAAAGAAGTAAGGGGAGTTGTGCTTCAACTGAGACAGAGTTGGATGGGTGGCAGAAGACAGGAAAATGTCTAGGGATGGGGGTGGATAGAGCACATAGAGGGACATGTTTTACTTTAACCACTTAAGGACCGGAAGGATTTCCAGCTTTAGGACCGGAGCCCTTTTTGCGATTCGGCGCTGCGTCGCTTTAACTGAAAATTGCGCGGTCCTGCGACGTTGTACCCAAACGAAATTTGCGTCCTTTTTTTCCCACAAATAGAGCTTTCTTTTGGTGGTATTTGATCACCACTGCGTCATTTCTGATCGCCGCTATAAACAAAAGAAGAGCAACAATTTTGCAAAAAAAACAAATTTCTTACTTTTTGCTAAAATACAAATCCAAAAAAAAAATATAAAAAAACATTTTTTTTTACCGTTTTTGGCCGATTTATATTCTTCATCATATTTGCGATAAAAAAAATCGCAATCGGCGTTTATTGATTGGTTTGCGCAAAAGTGGTCGCGTTTACTGATGATGAGAATTCATTTTTAGGGTTTTTATTTTTTTTTTATCTTTTACTAGTAATGGCGGCGATCTGCGATTTTTAGTGGTACTGCGATATTTCAGCGGACATGTCGGAACATTTTTACACTTTTTTGGGACCATTGGCATTTATACAGCGATCAGTGCTATAAAAATGCACTGATTACTGTGTAAATGCCATTGGCAGTGAAGGGGTTAACCTGCAGGGGGCGCTCTAAGGATTAACTATGTTCCCTGGGCGTGTTCTAACTGTATGGGGGCTTGCCTAGCTGGGGAAGGGAAGTGGTCACAGCCTTCACGTACAGGAAGGCTGTGATCACAGCCCTTCCCCCCTCACAGAGCGGAGGTCCGTGTTTACTTACACGGACCTCCACTCCTTCACTCCGGGGGGGGCATCGCGGGTGGCCGGCGGCAGTCGAAGCCGCCGCAACCGCTCCCTGGCCCTCCCCGGACACAGTGAGCGCGCGGGCGCGCCTCCGGCGGCGCCGCTCACTGTGCGCGATCTGGCGGCCGCCGTCATATGACGGCGATTTGCCTTACAGCGCCACTTTGCCGCCGTCAATTGCCGATTGACGGTCGGCAAGTGGTTAATGCAGGGAATGCATTAAGGTAAAATATGTCTTAACTTTAAAACTGCCTTAATTATTTCTGCCATCAAAGTCACTTTCCTTGACCTTTCTTGAAATGGAATTGGGGGACTTAACACTGACCTGGAAAACATGTACCAAAGATAAAGAAATATTTTTTAAAAATTGTTTAAAGTGGGAGAAACCATTTAAGAATGGCTCAAAGGTAAGCATAAAAAATATGACATTTCTTTAACCACTTGCCTACTGAGCACGTTTACCCCCTTCCTGCCAAGGTCACTTTTCAGTTTTCAGCATTGCCACACTTTAAATGACAATTGCGTGGTCACGGAACACTGTACCCAAACAAGATTGTTATAATTTTTTTTCCCACAAATAGAGCTTTCTTTTTGTGGCATTTAATCACCACTGTTTTTTTATTTTTTGCTAAATAAATGAATAAATACCAAAATTTTTGAAAAAAAAACTTTTTCATAGTTTCTTATAAAATTTTGCAAACAGGTAATTTTTCTCCTTCATTGATGTTCGCCGATATATGGCTGCACTGATAGGCTACACTGATGGGCACTGATGAGGCAGCACTAATGGGCATGTATGGGCACTGATAGGCTGCATTGATGGGCACTGATGAGGCGGCACTGGTGGGCAATGATGAGGCACTGATGAAGCTGCACTGATAGGTAGCACTGATGGGCACTGATAGTTGGCACTGGTGGGCACTTATAGGTGGCACTGATAGGCATCACTGATGGGCACTGATAGGTTGCACTGATGGGCACTGATAGGCAACACTGATGGGCACTGATAGTTGGCACTGGTGGGCACTTATAGGTGGCACTGAAAGGCATCACTGATGGGCACTGATAGGTTGCACTGATAGGCAGCACTGATGGGCACTGATAGTTGGCACTGGTGGGCACTTATAGGTGGCACTGATAGGCCTCACTGAAGAGCACTGATAGGTTGCACTGATGGGCACTGATAGACAGCACGGCTGGGCACTGGTAGGTGGCACTGATAGGTGACACTGATGAGGAGGCACTGATGGGCACTGATTGGCAGCACTGGTGGGCACTTATTGGCATCACTTGTGGTCATAGATTGGCAGCACTGGTGCACACTGATTGACAGCACTTATGGGGACAGATTGGCAGCACCGGTGGGCACTGTTGGGATTGCACTGATGATGAGGACACTGATCATCAGTGCCCTGATTATCAGTGTAGATGTCCCTTTTAGAGAAACCGGTTATCGGCTCTCTTCTTCTCCCCTCATGGACATGTTTTACATAATTGTTTGGCTTACATACAGAAGCAGCCCAATATATGACTGATTTCCACCCTATAAGAAATTTGCAGTAGATAGTATTTGCCAAACCAACTGACTTTTTGCGTAATAATAATTTAACATTGAAAGTAGCAGAGGCAATACAGCAAAAACTATCATAAAGTATATACTTTAATAAAATGGGGCCATCAACATCATACAATTTGCCAAACAAGGGCAAACAAGTTGCAGAGCATAGCTTGTTGGAATATTTTATTCAGTAATACATTGTATAGTGTACAAACCACAAATCTGTATTGTGAAACTCAGGCTGATGTCAAATAATCACAATGCCATGTTTTAGAGACAAAAGCAAAACTTTTCACACAGTAGCTGAAGAACATGCAAGCAGTCTGATTTGGCCCAATGCAGTAATGTAAGAAGGTGAGTTGAGTCAACTCTTTCCAACAAAAAACAATTAGAGTATGATATTCCAAACATGGGAGCCCTAAATATAGGCCCAGTGTATTTACTTGACCATGATGTCAGAGGAAGAGATAATGCATATTTTATTTAGATAAAAATAACAGTTTATTGTGTCACTGTCAAGAGCCAGAAATATTGTACGATCACACAGCACACAATGAAATGGTTTTAATAGGCTGGGGATGGGGAGACTAGACAGGTCTGATATGGCTTGTTGCTTTTTCATAGCAAAAAGCCAGAAACAATAAATTGATTAGCGAGACATAATATAATCCTTATTTGCTAGGATTCTATGTCAGAGAGATTTGGCAGACCTTATTTAGGATAAACCAATTACAATGGGGGTCATTTGCTATAGTGCGAATATGCGATAGAGCGGGACAGGATAATAGCGCCCAATTAAAGCCAATTAGGACTTCAACTCACGAAACTGGGCAGACATGCAAATGGAACAGCGCGCTATTGCTGGTGAATAGGGATGGGCGAACAATGTGGCCCGAGCTTAATTTTGGGCCAAATTTTCATTGTTGGGACGTTCGGCGCATAGCCAAAAAAACGGACCACAATGCATTATTGTGCTGAACAGTGCATTGCAAGCCCTGATTGGCTGAGGCAGTGAAAGCTTCAGCCAATAAGGGCACAGAGCACTATCAGAGTCATGATTGGACACTGTCATCATGACTTTATCCAATTATGACTCATTCCCGCCCCACAGTTTAAAAGTATTCTTTCAATGGCAGCCATTTTCATTGTGATTTCGGCGTGGAGAGAGATAGAACAGGGCTCAGTTAAGTGCTATGAGTTAGTGTGCTATATTGTGCTATTGTGCTTCAATTGTCAGTGTAGAATATTAGTTTAGTATCTGTCTAGGGATAGTGTGAGTGTAGTGAGGAGGACCATCATTCAGCTTTGCATAGTGTGCAGCTAGAGTAGGGACAGCTCAGATAGTTTCAGTGTAGTGTAGTGAGACCGTGTCACTAATCTTTACATTAGTGTATAGCTAGAGCAGGGACAGTTCAGATAGCATCAGTGTAGTGACGGTTGAACACCCTCTATTTGATTGCATTACTGCAAGTTTAACACTATTTACTGCTGTGTGCGTTACTGCAAGTTTAACGCCATTTACTTCTGTGTGCATAACTGCCAGTTTAACACCATATAGTTTTGTGCGTTACTGCACGTTTAACACCATTTACTTCCGTGTGGGTTACTGCCAGTTTAATGCCATGTAGTTCTGTGTGTGTTACTGCCAGTTTAACGCCATATAGTTTTGTGCGTTACTGCAAGTTTAACGCCATTTACTTCTGTGTGCGCTACTGCCAGTTTAACGCCATATAGTTTTGTGCGTTACTGCAAGGTTAACACCATTTACTTCTGTGTGCGTTACTGCCAGTTTAATGCCATATAGTTCTGTGTACATTACTGCCAGTTTAACACCATATAGTTGTGTGTGCGTTACTGCCAGTTTAACACCATATAGCTTTGTGTGTGTTACTGCCAGTTTAATGCCATATAGTTTTGTGCGCTACTGCAAGTTTAACGCCATATGGTTTCGTGTGTTACTGCCATTTTAACGCCATATAGTTTTGTGCGTTACTGCAAGGTTAACGACATTTACTTCTGTGTGCGTTACTGCCAGTTTAATGCCATATAGTTCTGTGTGTGTTACTGCCAGTTAAACGCCATATAGTTTTGTGTGCGTTACTGCCAGATTAACGCCATATAGTGTTGTGCATTACTGCCAGTTAAACACCATATAGTTTTGTGCGTTACTGCAAGTTTAAAGCCATTTACTTCTGTGTATGTTACTGCAAGTTTAACGCCATTTACTTTTGTGCGCATAACTGCCAGTTTAACGCCATATAGTTTTGCGCGTTACTGCAAGTTTAACGCCATTTACTTTTGTGTGCGTTACTGCCAGTTTAAAGCCGTATAGTTTCATGCGTTACTGCAAGATTAACGACATTTACTTCTGTGTGCGTTACTGCCAGTTTAATGCCATATAGTTCTGTGTACATTACTGCCAGTTTAACACCATATAGTTCTGTGTGTGTTACTGCCAGTTTAACACCATATAGTTTTGTGTGCGTTACTACCAGTTTAACGCCATATAGTTTTGTGCATTACTGCAAGTTTAACACCATATAGTTTTGTGTGTTACTGCAAGTTTAACGCCATTTACTTCTGTGTGCGTTACTGCCAGTTTAACGCCATATCGTTCTGTGTGTGTTACTGTTAGTATAACGTCATATAGTTTTGTGTGTGTCACTGCCAGTTTAAGGCCATATAGTGATGTGCGTTACTGCCAGTTTAATGCCGTATAGTTCTGTGTGCGTTACTGCCAGTTTAACACCATATAGTTCTGTGTGCGTTACTGCCAGTTTAATGCCATATAGCTCTGTGTACATTACTGCCAGTTTAACATCATATAGTTTTGTGTGCATTACTGCCAGTTTAATGCCATATAGTTTTGTGCGTTACTGCAAGTTTAATGCCATTTACTTCTGTGTGTGTTACTGCAAGTTTAACGCCATTTACTTCTGTGTGCATTACTGCAAGTTTAATGCCATTTACTTCTGTGTGCGTTACTGTCAGTTTAACTCCATATAATGAAAAGAAGAGGAGAGCTTTGGAGTCTGGCCAATGGATTCGGGGCACATGTGAATGCTACAGTGGAGTGGAATCTCATCCAATAGGATGTAACTGTGCCCCAGGAATGACCCCAGATCAAAAGTGGATATAGAAGAGAGGTGGGAGACAGGGATATCTGTCTCCAAACAGTGTTCTAATAGGGGGTCCTGGTAGGATTAACTGCGGCATTACCACAAATAAATATCCAAGGTATGGAAATTTACATAAATATTTTATTGGTAATAGAAAAAGAGGACACAAAGCAGACTAACATCTAAAAACTTTAAAAACAGGACAATGTTGCCCCCAAACAATCATCTCACTCAAAGTTTTCCACACTCACACCTTGCAGGGTTAACCAAAGCATATAATGCAGATATAAGTATATAAGTGAGTCATAGGCTGGTAAGGAAGTGAATGAAAGGTAACAACTGTTTGTGTCAGCGAATCTCGCTATACACTGATAGAAGTGACTTTTTTTGCTTCCAGTTACCATGCCAACTTGACCTTACAATAATGATAAAGTACACATCTCAGAATGAACCCACTGAACCACACTTTTTGGTGGGGGATATGAATTAAAGACCAGAGTGGGATCAGTGATGGGTCGCCTCCACCATGTAAGCTACCAACGGCTATGTAAAGGTCTGTGCGGCTGTCATCAGCTTAACAATCTCCCTCTGAGACCTAAGTATTCCACAATAGGTATAATGCAGTGTATAATTCATAGACATTTCACATCAGTGGGGGTGGTATGCAGTGTGTATCCCATAGGGTTGAGCCAGGGTGTGCTGACAGCAAATGGTAATAAGCAAGCAAGGCAGTCAAATACAGTCTGCGTAGTGTGAGTACTTAAATTAAAGTGCACCAAAGACCACTTTACAGTGATTAAAGTGCATCTACATACAGATTTCCACTTCTTCTTTACATTTGCTAATAAGCACCACCCTTTTCCTCCCAATAATGTCTGCGAGGACAACTAGGAGAGGCAGATGCTCCCTTGGCACTGTAAGGGGGCCAGGAACAAATGTGTCCACAGGCAAAGGTGAATGTGGTGGTCAGTCCTCAGGTAGGGCATCATTTCCTCTGTTTAGTGATTTTTCCCATGCTATCCAGCCACAGCATGTAAAAGAGGTGGTGGACTGGCTTACTAAACCTTACTCATCCTCCCATCCTCTGTCACGCAAGCAGAGTCAAGTGTGCAGTCCCCTGCAGTTATCAGAGTGGATAAACCTGCCTCCTTGTCAACATCTATTCCTTCCATAGCCCCAACATCAGCCGTGGAGGAGTCAGCTGAGTTGTTTGACCACAGCATCAGCCACTTGCCACTTGATGATGCCCAGCTATTACTGGATTCAGATGTTGGTTCTGAGGCTGAGGACGACAGGTACATGAGCCTAGAGAGAGGGGAGAACACTGGTAGACAAATTGGCATTCATGTTGCCCCCAGCCGCAGCATATTGTCAAGTTGTCTCTAGTGGTAATGATGATGATGAAGATGGAGGAGATGGAGATGATGATGATGAAGATGATGAGGTCAATGATGCAACTTGGGTGCCAGATAGAGCAGAGGAGGAAACAGAAGGTGAGGCGGCACAAGCCCAAGGAGGCCGACATCAAGAGTTGTTATTAAAGAGTTGTCATTCTGCAGTTGTTATCCCCCGGCCCACTTCCCAAAGCTGAGCTGTCTGGGCTTTTTTCAGCACATGTGCAGCAGATCGCACTGTTGCTATCTGTAAACTGTGTCTCAGGCACATCAAACGTGGCAAAAACACCAGCCATTTTGTACCGCATGCTTAACAATTTAACGTACAACCACTCAGCCCATTATCAAGAGTACCTAAAAGCAACACAAAAGGGGCCCAAATCTGTCCCTCCTCCTTACCCTCTTCAGTCTGCCATTGCTATACCGAGTCATTTCCACTCAGCAGCCTCCATTGACAGGAATGATGGTATAGCACAGGGTGTCCCAGGTCCTAGCAGCACATCTGCCAGCGGCACACCACCAGCTGTAGACTGTAGCTGGCAAATTTATCTGCCCCATCTGCTGCAGCGGAGAAAAAAATACAGTCCCTGCCACCAGATGCCCACCATCTAAATGCAAGCTTGTCAAAGCTGTTGGCTCTCCAACTTCTGCCTTTCAGCCTGGTGGATTCTGCTTCCGTCCGTGAATTCGCACAATGTGCTGTACCACAATGGCAGGTTCCCAGTCGCTATTACTTTTCACGTAAGGCCGTTTCATCTCTCTACCATCATGTGTAAGCTAATGTTCTGGCATCGCTGGGCAAGGCAGTCAGCCGTACAATCCACCTTACTGCTAACACATGGTTCAGCAAGCATGGGTAGGGACGATACATTTAGTTTACAGCACACTGGATAACGCTGCTTGCAACTTGGAAAGATGCAGGACAGGGCTTGGTGCTGCAGCTTATTGTGTCCCCAAGTCTCCATACAGCTAGTGGTGATGATGCCAGACCTGTGAGCTCCACCCCTCCTGCTCCTCCTCTGCCACCTCCATGCCATCCTATGCAGTATTGTCCTATGAACATCAGGTACCCCTAAGCACTCAAAGGGCTATTCCATGAGTCAGGCTAAAAGGTTCCGTGCAGTGCTTCAGCTGGTGTATCTAGGGGACAGGAATCACACCGGAGCAGAGATTATTGCAGCTCTGCAGGGACAGGCCCAGAGGTGGTTCACACCACGCCAGCTGGAGCCAGGAATGGCTTAAACCTGCTGTCCGCCCTTAGACAGGGAAAGTTGACACATGTGCCATTCTTGGCACATGTCCTCAATTTTGTGGTGCAGTATTTCCCAAATACATACCCAGGGTTGGAAGATGTGCTAAAGCTGGCACATGCAGCAGAGGGCCGTCAACGAGTGCCTGTGTGAGTACAGCACGACGACAAGCTCAGGCCACCTCTGCTTTTTTCCCCAAGCCAATTGCTGATCATTAAGGATGCATGCACTGTAATGTCACCATTTGAGGAGGCCACAAGGATGGTGAGCCATGACAGTGCATGCATCAGTGACACAATCTCTGTTGTGTTCCTGCTGGAGCAGACTCTGCGTGGCATTAAGTACAGGGCACTGTAAGGCAGAGCAGCAGGAGGATAAGGAGGACTTCCTTTCCTCTGAAGCCCACTTTATCCAGACACCATCATTCCTATGTCACAGAACACACAGGAGGAGAGAGGGGAGGAGGATGAGGAGGAGGATTCTGGCAGTTTTGTAGACTTTGCAGAAGAGGAAGACATGCATCAATCTGTAAGCAATGGCTTTCCAACCCCAGGACCCTTGGGAGTAGTACATGGCTGGGAGGAGGAACTTCCAGATGCTGTCATCCTGAGTGACCCCGAGGAGTCTGCTTCTCAAGCCTCGGCAAATTTAAGGCACATGGGCAACCTCATGCTTCAAAACCTGCGAAAGGACCCAAGAATATGTGGCATAAAGGAGAATGATCATTACTGGTTGGGAGCACTCCTTAAACACCGTTATAAGGGGAATGTCTCATAACTCATCCGTCCCCACAAAGAGTGCAGAAGATAAAATCTCTTGAGGACACGTTAAAGAGCATTTTATTGAACATTTTTCCAGACTCCAGTAGGTTACAGTGTCATGAAAAAGGTAGTTTTGAGTCTTCTGTTGGTCAAGAGAGGAGCGTTGGAGAAGGCGTTCGCCTAAGTGATGCCGCAGTGTTTTTGCTCGCCACCGCGCAAAGCTTAGTGGGGTGTGGGTCAGGAATTATGCAACCACAAAAACCATATTTATTTGTAACTCATTATACACACTGAAAAGAAAAATTCAGGCGTGTTCTTAGGCCAAACACCCGCCACAAATGCTGGCCTTTAAATAACCTAGTTAAACTTGCTAGCATGACCTCCATATACCCAGTAAAGGACTCACCCACCAGGCCTCAAGTGCTCATACCTGTTCATTAGGAATACACTCTTTACAAATAAAAAAATGCCTCAGCATATATATCTGTGCAGGGTAAAGCCCAAAATAACAAATGGCCAAGGCTTAGTAATCCCAAAAATCTCCAAATCAAACTTGTACATTGTTGGACATGTGGCTCAGGAAAATGAAAACAGGAAATGACAACTTTGTGAGGGGTGCTTCACAGAAATTGGTGACAAAGCGCATTCGTCATTCATCATCCGCATACAACATTAAAATATGTGGGCAGAATCACCCCAGATGTATACATCCATATCTGGCCCAAAACACCCCAATTCTAGATTTGGTGCAAACCCACACTTGCTTGATTTATAATGTTATTAATGGGGTTCTATTATGTGAAACCCATCAAAAATGAAATCACTGGTTAAAAAGAAACTTTAATACCACAAGATACAAACATCTAGCCAGTTAGCAGAATTGGGATTCAAACTCAGAACCTCAGTGCTGCTAGGCAGAAGTGCTAGCCTGTGAGCCACATGTTTTTAGGCTGCACCTCTGTGATGTAAAACTGTCCTAAGTGATAGGGGTGCAAGAAGTTAATCAATGCAGATGTACTGTGGAAGGCCTGAGAGCCAGTGAATAGCCTGTTTCTGGCATATGCAATCAGTTTTGAAGGCTGGTTATGGCTGATTATTATAAGCATGCTGAGAGCTAGCTAAACAGCTGCCATTTTGTGGGTTTAGGCTTGGTAAGAGGCCGCAATTAGTGGTGGTGGAGAAATGTTAAGGCTGATTAGAGTCATTGCCCATGGAAAACATATGACACAATTTGCAATGGTGGTGGAACCCTCCTACACATAAATACTACATTTAAACATAATTTAGCGAAGGCCTTGAGTCAGAAGTTATGTTTAACAACACAGGGAGAACAGACAACTTGTCTACATGAAGTGACATGTTGGGATTTGAAACCAGAACCTCAGTGCTAGGCAGACTCACTAGCGTGTGAGCCACTGAGCTGCCACACGTGGAGCCCTCCTACACATAAATATACATATACTGCATTTCTTTGTACATATAGGTGGTGGAATTACTTTGGTCAGGAGTTATTCTTCTTGATTTATTCTGTGATATTTGATGGTTCTTGGTGTATGAGTGCAGAATAGGGATGTTACCCCCTGATATTTTTAGGAATTACATTTTTATTTCTGATGTTGGTACACATATCACATTTTTTGGGCTCAAATTATGATAATTTGGAAATAATATAAAACACACAAAATTGTGACTCCTTTTAAATTTGCATCAGCAATGGTATTGTGTGTGGTTTGTAAAACCACCTGTGTGAGTTTGAGTAAAGATTTTTGTGAGATGAACAGCATCAAGTGAAAGTCACAGAGAAAAAGCATTTTACCAAAACATGAAAACATTATACATTCTAGCATTCTTAAAAACAGAATAGATGAAGAAGAAGAAACATTGTTGCAAGGACAATATCTTTGAGAGAAAGATACATTTCATCTCAACATGAAAAGTATTTATTTGGGGAAGTTACAATTGTACCATTAGAATTAATGGTTGAACCTTGCATTGGGCTACATAACTCATTTTCATTTTCACTTCCAAAAAACGCTCTTTAAACCAGCACTAATTTTGGTATTTACTATAGCTCCCTGTAAAAAAGCCATGAGCATTAAAATGAGAGTAGTTTGCACGTCTGAGCATGCTCAGTTGTGCTGGCACCTAGTTGGAAAGAGATAGGGAATTTATCTCTTCTGAGACTTTTAAAGATATTTCAGTGTAGAAATCACTTTTTCACACACTTTTAAAGCATATTATCTTTAAAAAATATACTGCATATTTTAGTACCATTTAGGTGATTATATCATGCTCTAAACCATGGGTCTCATGGTCTCATGGCCCTCCAGCTGTGCGAAACTACAAGTCCCATCATGCCTCTGCCTGTGGGAGTCATGCTTGTAACTGTCAGCCTTGCAAAGCCTCATGGGACTTGTAGTTTCACAACAGCTGGAGGGCTGCCAGCTAGAGTAAGGGCTTGGGCGCTATCTGTTGTATGGGAGCTATAGTAAATTCCATCTTGGGAGTTATATTGCCCAGCGTTATTATGAATTCCGTTTTATCGCTAATTACCGTGATTGCGGCATTTTAGTGTTAATTACCTCAATCGCTAATTGGTGGCCGGTGCTATAGGAAATGACCCCCCCCTGTGTTTTTTTCTCAAACCATAGACTATAAACAATTGTAAAAAATTGATGCAGATTTCTTGAAACCTTTTTGTTATTTCACTATTCCAGAGGAAGATAGGACACAGGTTACATGTAAAAAAAGAAAATTTAGGAATATTTATGTTTGAAGACTAAAAAATGTGACTGTTTCGAAGGACATTTTTTAAGCGTTTTTTAAATAGGTCACAATTTTTGAGAGGAAAAAAAGAAACCAGACCTTGAAATCTAAAATTTATGTCTTCTTTGGAAGACTAAAGATGGAAAAAAATGTGCCACTTTTGCAGTGCAGTTACTGAGTCTGTATAGACGAGCAGCAATTTATAAGCAATTAATAACTTGTGGACTGAACACCGTAGATATACTGCGGCAGGGTAGCCAACCTGCACCGGATTACGTACGTAGTATGTGACCTGACACTTACTGGTCTGGGGGGTGCACGCGTGCCAACCCCAGCAGCCCCCTCCCCCTGGGATCACATACAGCTGAAACCCAGCGGTAGGTACTGCGGACTCCATGTCTGCCAGCAACCGCTGATTGTTCAGTACACAGGCAGAACAGTGTTCTGCCTATGTAAACAAGGCAGATCACTGTTCTGTCAGTAGGGAAGGCATTGATTCCATGTTCCTGCAAAGCAGGGACACAGATCTATGCCTTTCCTTAGTACCCCACAATACACAAGTGCTGCTAGGAACACATTTAACCCTTTGATTGCCCCTGATGTTAACCCCTACCCAGCCATTGTCATTAGTGCAGTGACTGTGCATATTTTGTAGCACTGATCACTGTATTGGTGACACTGGTCCCCAAAAAGTGTCAAGAGTGTCAGTTAGTGTCCAATTTGTCCACTGCAATATCGCAGTCCCGCAATATCGCAATTTTTATTGGATGTGTTTTTATAGCAGAAAGTAAAACATATTGATTTTTTTTCCTCAAAATTGTCAGTCTTTTTTGTTTATAATTAGAGTTGAGCGAACTTCTAGAAGTCCGGGTTCTGTTGGTTCGGCCGAACTTCGGGACATAGTTCGGGTTCGGGTCCGGACAGAACGCGAACTTTGTCCCGAACCCCATTGAAATCAATGGGGACCCAAACTTTTAGGCACAAAAATGGCTGTAAAATAGTCCTGGAAAGTCTGCAAAAGGAAGGAAATGGGGGTAAGAGTGGGACAAGTGCCCTACAAAGAAATGGGGACAGTGAAATAACTAAAAGCATTTTTAAAAAAATAAAAACATAAAAAAAGCAAAAATGGAGGTGGATGTGGACCATCTTCAAACTGGGTCTGAAAAGTATTAATTAACGGTAGAAGCCATATAACTGTTCTAAAATCATCTTCAAACTGTGTCAAAAAAGTATAAATAAGCCGGGAGAACCCATATCACTGTTCTGCAAACATCTGGAAACTGTGTTTGTCACTTTAAATAAAACCGGGACTAACTGAACCACTGTTCTGCAAACATCTGGAAAGTCTGTGTGTCACTTTAAATGAAACCGGGACTAACTGAACTACTGTTCTGCAAATATCTGGAAAGTCTGTGTGTCACT